>JANAVB010003400.1:40828621-41428621 GCA_029216955.1 Iris pallida | reverse complement strand
ACATTATTTTAATGAATTTACACTTATTACTTAAAATTAGCATTTTTATACCAATAATTATTTAATAGAATACTAATTTAATTATCCATAATAATTAATTCTTCCAAAAATCCAATTTTTGTGAAAATGATTTTTATTAGTGATTTACAGCCTAATTAACGATTTATACCTATTAACACACAATCATTTATTTAATTACTAAACCATAATCATTTAATTAAATTAATAATTATTATTAACTAATTAACTAAATATAATTAACCAATTATAGTAATTTTCACAATTAACACTAATTAACATTAATCATTAACTAATTATCCCAAAGTTGACAGAGCTTTATTTTGTCAACTTGGTCGGACTAAACCTACATGTTTCTGCCTAATTTCTATTCAAAGTTTCTGTCAAAAGAAGCTACCGGTTATCTGATGAAGGAGAACTAAAGTGTAGCCTCGGCCTCGAACTCGGATCGACGCACGAAGGGTACTCGGAACGCCGGAGAAGTGCTGATGGGGTCGGACAACGGAGTAGAGGATGTTGGAACGGGGACACGCGGGGACGCTGATGCGGGCGACAGCGTCGAGGTGCGCGCGTGGTCGATCGCGGGCGCGAGCATGCGGAGCTCCAGGGACGCTGGTTTCGAGGGCGCTGGGGTTGGCCTTGAGAGGTATCCATTGGATCGGGGTGGAACGAGGAACGTGGCGGCACGATCTGTTCAGGGAATGGTGGAGTGAGAAGGAAAATGGGTGAGGGTTTGTGAAGCTTTTTTTGTGTGAAGAAATGTTATGTGAGGGGAAGATTTTGAGTTTCTAATTTTTACGTGAGTAGAGCGGAAGGAGGAAGGAGCAGGTAGTGGAGGAGTGCGTGTGCGGTTGGGAGGAGTCGGTGGAGTCAGATAAGGGGGAGTGGGTTTAGTTGAATGGGTTGATGGGCTTGGATGTGGGTTAGGCTCAAGGAAGTAAAAGAAACAAGGAAGAAATGGGCTCTAATAATTAAAATAGGAATGGGCTCACACTAAATCATCCAAAGCTCTAAATCAAACAATATAATTAATTTATAATTTCTAAATGATAACCTAAAATCCAACTAATAATAATAATAACTAAACTAAACTAACTAATTAATTTCACTAAACCAAATCATTCTACCAATTTAATTAAAACCAAAATTTTGGGTTTTACAAATGTCAAAAAATATTCAACTTTGCTGGTTTGCGAAACAGAGTTCATGGATGAAATCCGCGTTCGAAAATAAATCCGTAGACAAAAAAATTTGTTGGAGCTGGAAGCAAAATGACTAAAATTGGTCAAAGTTAAACTAGTCAAAAAGTAATAAAATGTCAAAACAATTCTGACATTGTCGGTTTCCAAAACGGAGTTCATGGAGAAATGATCATTCGAAAACTAGTCCATAGACACAAAAATGTATTGATTGGAGCGGGAAGCAAAACAACTAAAATTGGTCAAAGTCAAACCGTTAAAAAGTATATAAGGGCAAAAAGGTCCAAAAATCCCAACAATGTCGGTTTGCAAAACAGAGTCCATGGGTGAAAAGTTCGTTCGAAAAATAGTTCATAGACGCAAAAAAGTGTTGGCTGGAGCTGGCAGAAAAATGACTAGAATTGCTTAATGTTAAACTAGTCAAAACACAATAATTGGGGCAAAAGTATAAAAAAATCGAACATTGTCGGTTTGTAAAACAGAATTCAGGGATAAAATCGTCGCTCTAAAATAAGTCCGTATATACAAGAATGTGTTGATTAGAGTTGCAAGCTAAACGACTAAACTTGGTCTAAGTCAAAATGGTTAGAAAGTATTAAAATGGCTAAAAAGTCAAAAAAATCCAATGTTGTCTATTTGCAAAACGGAGGACCCTGGGAAAATCATCATTCAAAAACAAGTATGTCGACACAAAAAAATGTGCTGATTGGAGCTGGTAGCAAAACGACTAATATCGGTTAAACAAATCGGTCAAAAAGCATTAAAAGACAAAAAAATCCAACACTGTCAGTTTGTAAAATGGTGTCCACAGATGAAATTCTCGTCCGAAAACAAATCCGTAGATACAAAAATGTGTTGATTGGAGCTGGAAGCAAAACCACTAAAATTGGTCAAAGTCAAACTAATAAAAAAGATTAAAAGGGCAAAAAAGTCCAAAAATCCCAACATTGTCAGTTTGCGAAACAGAGTTCACGTGTGAAAAGGTCGTTCGAAAAATAGTCCATGGACACAAAAAAGTGTTGGTTGGAGCTGGAAGCAAAACGACTATAATTGGTTAAATTTAAGCTGGTCAAAAAACATTAATTGGGAAAAAAGTATTAAATAATTGAACATTGTCGGTTTGTAAAATAGGATTAACGGATGAATTTTCCATTCGAAAATAAATTCGCAGATACAAGAATGTGTTGATTAGAGTTGGAAGCAAAATGACATAACTTGGACAAAGTCAAAACGGTTAAAAAACATTAAAATGACAAAAAAGTCAAAAGCCAATATTGTCTGTTTGCAAAACGGAGTACCTCGGGAAAATCATCAATCAAAAACAAGTTTGTCAACACGAAAATGTATTGATTGGAGCTTGTAGCAAAACGACTAATATCAGTTAAAGTCAAATTGGTCAAAAAGCATTAAAATGTTAAAAATTTTAAAAAAAATCCAAGGTTGTCTTTTTCATCGTGCAAAATGGAGTCCCTAGATGAAATTCTCGTTCGAAAACAAATTTGTCGACACAAAAATATGTTGTTTGGAGCTGGAAGCAAAACGACTAAAATTGGTCAAAGTCAAACTAGTCGTAAAGCATTAAAAAAGACAAAATAATTTTGGCATTGTGGGTTTGCAATACGGAGTTCACAAATGAAATCATCATTCAAAACAAGTCCGTTGACACAAAAATGTGTTGATTGGAGCTGTTAGTAAAACGACTAAAATTGGTCCAAAGTCAAACCGACCAAAAAGATTAAAAGGGCAAAAAGAGTCTAAAAATTCCAATATTGTCGGTTTCTGAAACGGAGGTTACGGATGAAATGGTCGTTCGAAAAACAGTTCTTAGACACAAATAGTGCGGATTGGAGTTGGTAGCAAAACGACTGAAATTGGTTGAAATCAAACTGGTCAAAAAACACTAATAGAAAAAAGTAAAAAAAAAAAGCTGAACGTTGTCCGTTTATAAAACGAAATTTACGGAAGAAATTGACATTCGAAAATAAGTCCATAGATACAAAAATGTGTCGGTTAGAGATGGAAGAAAAACGACATAATTTGGCCAAAGTCAAAATGGTTGAAAAGTATTGAAATGACAAAAAAGTCAAAAATCTAATGTTGGTTGTTTGTGAAATCATCGATAAAAAACAAGTCTGCCGATGACACAAAAGTTTGTTGGTTTGAGCTGGTAACAAAACGACAAAAATCGGTTGAAGTCAAATCGATCAAAAAGCATTAAAAGTGCAAAAATATTCAACTTTGTTGGTTTGAAAACCGAGTTCATGGATGACATCCTTGTTAGAAAATAAGCCCGTAGAGACAAAAATTTGTTGATTGGAGCTATAAGCAAAACGACCAAAATTGGTCGAAGTTAAACTAGTCAAAAAGTATTAAAAAGTTCAAATAGTTCTGGCTTTGTTGGTTTTAAAACGAAGTTCACGAAAAATGGTCATTCGAAAAATAGGCCATGGGCACAAAAATATGTTAATTGGAGCTGGAAGGAAAATGAGTAAAATTGGACAAAGTTAAACCTAATAAAAACCTAAAAGGGCAAAAAAGTCCAAAAATTCCAACGTTGTCAGTTTGCGAAACAGAGTTCACGGGTGAAAATGTCGTTCAAAAAAAGTTCGTAGACACAAAAAAGTATTGATTGGAGTTGGTAGCAAAACGACTAGAATTGGTTAAAGTTAAACTGGTCAAAAAACATTAATTAGAAAAAGTATAAAAAAATCGAACGTTGTTGGTTTGTAAAATAGAATTCACGGATGAAATCGTCGTTTGAAAATAAGTCAGTAGATACAAGAATGTGTTGATTAATGTTGGAAGTAAAACCACTAAATTTGGACAAAGTAAAAAACGGTTAAAAAGCATTAAAATGGCAAAAAAGTCAAAAAAAATAATATTGTCTGTTTGCAAATCGGAGTACCCTGGGAAAATTATCATTCAAAAATAAGTCTATCGACACAAAAATGTGTTGATTAGAGCGAGTAGCAAAATGACTGATAACGGTTAAAGTCAAATCGGTCAAAAAGCATTAGAAGGGCAAAAAAGTTTGAAAAATCCAACGTTGTCGGTTTGCAAAATGGATCCACAGATGAAATCCTCATTAAACAAATCCGTAGACAGTGGAGCTGGAAGCAAAACAAATTAAATTGGCCAGTCAAACTAGTCATAAAGCATTAAAAAATAACAATAATTCTAACATTGTTTTTGCGTAAGGGAGTTCACAGATGAAATTATCGTTTAAAACCAGTCCGTTGATAAAAAAAATGTGTTGATTAGAGCTATTAGTAAAACGACTAAAATTGGTCCAAAGTCAAACCAATCAGAAAGATTTAAAGGGCAAAAAAGTCTAAAAATCCCAACGTTGTCGGTTTGCAAAATGGAGGTCACGGATGAAATGGTCGTTCGAAAACAGTTCTTAGAGACAAAAAAAAGTGTGGATTGGAGCTTATAGCAAAACCACTAAAATTGGTTAAAGTCAAATTGGTCAAAAAACATTAATAGGAAAAAAAATAAAAAAACAGAACATTGTCAGTTTGTAAAATGAGATTCACGGATGAAATTGTCCTTCGAAAATAAGTCCGTAGATACAAAAAATGTGTTGATTAGAGTTGGACGAAAAATGATGCAATTTGGTCAAAGTCAAAACGGTTAAAAAGTATTAAAATGGCAAAAAAAGTCAAAAATTCTCTGTTTGTAATCATTCAAAAACAAGTCCGCGACACAAAAATGTGTTGATTGGAGTTGGTAGCAAAACGACAAAAATCAGTTTAAGTCAAATCGATCAAAATGCATCAAAGGGGCAAAAATATCATAAAATCTAACGTTGTCGATTTGCAAAAAAGAGTTCATGGATGAAATCCTCGTTCGAAAAGAAGTCCGTAGGAACAAAAAAATGTTGATTGGAGCTGGAAGCAAAACAACTAAAATTGATTAAAGTCAAACTAGTCAAGCATTAAAAAGTCAAAATAATTCTAACATTGTCGGTCTGCAAAACGGAGTTCACGAAAAAATGGTCATTCGAAAAACTGTCCGTAGGCACAAAAATGTGTTGATTGGAGATGGAATCAAAACGACTAAAATTGGTCAAAGTCAAATAGATCGAAAAGATTAAAAAGGCAAAAAAGTCCCAAAATACTAACGTTGTCAATTTGTGAAACGCGTTCACGGGTGAAATGGTCCTTCTAAAATAGTTCGTAGACACAAAAAAGTGTGGTTTGAAGTAAGTAGCAAATTGACGAAAATTGGTTGAAGTCAAACTCGTCAAAAAACATTAATATGTAAAAAAGAAAAAAATTGAACGTTGTTGGGTTGTAAAACAGAATCCACAGAAGAAGTCATCGCTCGAACATAAGTCCATAGATACAAAATTGTGTTGATTAGAGTTGGAAGCAAAATAACTAGATTTGGTCTAAGTCAAAACGGTTAAAAAGTACTAAAATGGCAAAAAAAAATCATCGTTCAAAAAATACAAAAAATGGCAAAATGATTAGATTTGGGAGTACCCCGGTAAAATCATTGTTCAAAAACAAGTATGTCGACACAAATATCTGTTGATTTTAGCTCGTAGGAAAACCACTAAAATCGGTTGAAGTCAAATTGGTCAAAAAGCATTAAAAGGGCAAAAATGTTAAAAAATACAACGTTGTCGGTTTGCAAAACGGAGTTCACAAATGAAATTCTCATTTTATAAAACAAGTCCGCAGATACAATAATGTGTTGATCAGAGCTAGAAGCAAAACGATTGAAATTGGCAAAGTTAAACTAGTCATAAAACATTAAAAAAGAAAAAATAATTCCTACATTGAAGGTTTGCAAAACAGATTCCATGGAAGAAATCATCATTCAAAGTGAGTCCGTTGACAAAAAAATATTGATTGGAACTGGAAGTAAAACAACTAAAATTGGTCAAAGTCAAAACGGTTAAAATGAAATCAAAGTGCAAAAATGTAAAAAAAAATATTCAACTTTGCCGGTTTGCGAAACAGAGTTCGTGGATGAAATCTGCGTTCGAAAATAAATTCGTAGACACAAAAAAATTGTTGGAGCTGGAAGCAAAACGACTAAAATTGGTCAAAGTTAAACTAGTCAAAAAGTTAAAACAATTCTGACATTGTCGGTTTGCGAAACAGAGTTCATGGAGAAATGATCGTTCGAAAAATATTCCATAGACACAAAAATGTATTGATTGGAGCTAGAAGCAAAAACACTATAATTGGTCAAAGTCAAACCGTAAAAAATATTAAAAGGGCAAAGAGGTCCAAAAATCCGAACGTTGTCGGTTTGCGAAACAGAGTCCACGGGTGAAAAGGTCATTCAAAAAATAGTTCATAGAACCAAAAAAGTGTTGGTTGGAGCGGGTAGAAAAACGACTATAATTGGTTAAAGTTAAACTGGTAAAAAAACATTAATTGGAAAAAAGTATAAAAAAATTAAAAATTGTCGATTTGTAAGATGGGATTCATGGATGAAATCCTCATTCGAAATAAGTCCATAGATACAAGAATGTGTTGATTAGAGTTGGAAGCAAAACAACTAAATTTGGTGTAAGTCAAAAAGGTTAAAATGCATTAAAATGGCATAGAAATCAAAAAATCCTATGTTGTCTGTTTTGCAAAACGTAGTACCCCCGAAAAATTATCATTCAAAAACGAATATGTCAACACAAAAATGTATTGGAGCTGGTAGCAGAACGACTAAAATCGGTTAATGTCAAGTCGATCAAAAAGTATTAAATGGGCAAAAATGTTAAAAATCCAACGTTGTCGATTTGCGGAACGGAGTTCACAGATGAAATCCTCGTTCGAAAACAAATCTGTAGACACAAAAATATGTTGATTGGAGCTAGAAGCAAAATGACTAAAATTGGTCAAAGTAAAACTAGTCATAAAACAATAAAAAAGTTAAAATAATTCTGACATTGTCGGTTTCCATTACGGGGTTCACAGATGAAATCAGCATTCAAGATTCGGTTCCTTCATAATAAGTGCCAGAGCAGCCGAAGATAGTGCTGAGAAGTTCAAGCAACTAGGCATCCCGATGCCTAATCTCGACAAAGATAATCACCCTACTACCAGCAGCGATAGTCACCAAACAATCGCAAAGGCAAAGAGGACTTAGCCATCAATGTAGGCCAGCCAGTACCTACAATAATAGCGCCTCCACAGAAGGCAGCACCAGACCCAAGGAAGAGTATTCCGTCGACGATTACGACATCATGAGCATCTTTGATTTCTTGATCAAAAGCAATAAAATTCAACTGTCGGAGATCAAACGGCCAGACGAAGTAGGTAAGACTAACAATACTAAATATTGTATGTATCATTGGTTGCTAGGGCATCCAACCAGGGCGTGCTACATACTCAAAGGAAAGATCCAAGAGCTGGTCAACGCCAAGGCAATCAATCTCCAAAAGGACGAGAAAATGGTGACTGCCAACGTCATCTTTTTGCAGTTTGGAGACTTCGCCCCTCAGCTAGTCCCTGATGGTGTCGTCCCAATACCTAAGGCAACTATGGAGATCGTTAACTTCTCGTCGGCACAAAATAACGATTTAGTGTCACTGTCAACAGCCAAAGCTGAAATTCTGTGGGTTCATCCAGTCCTGGTCAACGAATTCAAGCAAAAGACATCGACAACCGTTTCTTCTTCTAAGTCAAAGAAGTCGGCCAAGTACAAATCATGCAACATGACTTCAAGTGAGCATTCCTCGTTTGATGGTCTTATTCCCTCTTTGAAAGCTACGTTCATTCTGGCAGAGTCCATGTCTTCCTCTTCAGAAACTGCTCTGCCAACATTAGAAGCCAATTACCAACCTGAATTCCACTGATACAGTCAGCAATCTCATGAACTGATGGTAAAGATAGGATATGGCTTTCAAAAAGCACCAGGTCTGAACAATGGAAAGAGGTCTCCGATAGCTCTATCTTTATAACTTCAAGACAACAGGTCTCGTATCGGACTGGAATTTGGGACAAATCACATGATTCCCCATCAGATAAAGAAGCTCTCTAAAAGCAAGCCACGAATGAGAACCTGTAACATGGTTTTCCTTTTACCTGCTTCAGAAAAGGAAGTCTTGACCGGTACCAAGTCTAGGAGACTCTATCTTAGAGACTACCAAGATGGTCAAGAGAATGAAGTTGTCACTCCCCCTCTTGCTCCTGATGCTCTCCCAACCTCAGCTCCACCGGCTGATTCAGGTCCTTCTTATAGGATCGATGACACCTCTAGAGGGGGGTGAATAGAGTGCAGTAAAAAATAATTACCAATTTAGAAACTAAGCAGGTGAAGAAAATATAAATGAACTTGAACTGCAAAGTAAAGCAATAAGTATAGTGGAGGCAAGAAAGCAATACGCAGACACAGCAGGTTTATACTGGTTTTCCTTTGAGAGGACTAGTCCAGTTCGTGAGAACTCTTGCTTGCTATAATCCACTATTTTGAATAGAGATTACATCGCGTGCTTTACTCAGACGAACATGCCAACTTCAACACCGTCGTATTTTTATCCGATGCCCATGATCAAACTTTAACAACACCCTTCCGAGAAAAGCTTTTATATGCCAAGCTTGTATAACTCGAAAAACACCTAAACAGAAACCACCGGCACTGGAAGAATAGGAGTTGTCTTGGAGATTTAAAGGTTTTAGCTCTTTAAAGTAATTTGAAGGCATAGAAAGAGATAGAGAAGATAAAGGTTGAATTGATGATTAGAAATGACAAAATATTCTCTTTTTATAGGAATTTTTTGGGACAGAGTTCGAGCAAAACTCGGTAGGCTAACATTCATATTTTTGAACATTTAAGATCCAAAAGACTAGGGGATGTTGCTGACCCGAAGTGATCAAAGGAGGACCGAGTTCGGACCGTGTTTGGGGAGAACTCCGGCCGAGTTCGGTTGTTTGGCTTTCTGGTCATTTTTGGCTTTTGGATATAGGTTTGGTTTTTGGTCAAGGATTTGGATTGGTTTAATTTTTGGGTCAAGAGATGAACTTGTAATTGCCAGTGATCCCGACACACAATATCTAGAGGGGGATGAATATAGTGCAGCAAAAAATAATTACCAATTTAAAAACTAAGCAGGTGAAGCAAATATAAATGAACTTGAAATACAAAGTAAAACAATAAGTATAGTGGAGGCAAGAAAGCAATACGAAGACACAACAGATTTATACCGGTTTCCCTCTGAGAGGACTAGTCCAGTTCACGAGAACTCTTGCTTGCTATAATCCACTATTTTGAATAAAGATTACACCGCATGCTTTACTCTAAAGAACATGCCAACTTCAACACCGTCGTATTTTTATCCGAAGCCCTCGATCAAACTTCGATAACACCTTTCTGAGAAAAGCTTTTATATGCCAAGCTTATACAACTCGAAAAACTCCTAAACAGAAAACCACCGACACTAGAATAATATGACTTATCTTGGAGATTTGAAGGTTTTGGCGCTTTAAAGTAGTTTGAAGGCTTAGAAAGAGATAGAGAAGATGAAGATTGAATTGATGATTAGAAATGACAAGATCTTCTCTTTTTATAGGATTTTTTGGGACAAAGTTTGGGCAGAACTCGGTAGGCTAACGTTCATATTTTTGAACGTTTAAGATCCAAAAGACTAGGGGATGCTACTGACCAGGAGTGATCAAAGGAGGACCGAGTTCAGGCAGTAATTGAATAATTAAATGGTTATTTTGCTTTGCTGCTTATTTGTTTATGACTTAATTTTTTGTTTGGAGATATTATTTATTTTTCTAGACATTTACAGATATTCAGCCGACATATTTTGTTACGGGAAAGTAACAAGACTTGACCGTACATTACGGGAGAGCAAATATATTGTACCAATATTCAAGACCAAAGCTACTACCGTACTCTTTGTACCGCATCAAGTCTTCTTCCAAATCGAGCTGAACAACTTTTTAAGTATCAATTATTATTTTTTCAAATTATCAAAATAAAGAGAAAAAATACAAAATAAAGTATAAAAAATTTGTAGGGCCGAAATCTGTGATCTTCTGTTTCTTTTCATATCGAACTCGAAGTTTTAAGTCAATTATCGAAATCGGTTTGACCATGGCCGAATGGGCCAACAATCTCCCCATTTTGATAATTTGACAAAACTACGATTGATACTTAAGAAGTTGTTCATGTCGATTTGAAAGAAGACTTGATGTGGTACAAAAGGTACGGTAGTAGCTTTGGTTATGAATATTGGTACAATATATTTGCTCCCCGTAATGTTATATCAAGTCTTGTTACTCCTCCGTAACAAAACATGTCGGCTGAATATCTATAAATGTTTACAAAAACAAACAATATCTCCAAACAAAAAAAATTAAGTCATAAACAATTAAACAACAAAGCAAAATAAGCATTTAATTATTTAATTATCTAAGTATCTATCTACTCCCCCATTTTGTCACATAAGCAAAATGACGTAGTTTAGTCCTCAGCACAATCAAGATTAGAGCATGACATTAAACATTAACCAGAAAAGAATGCAAAATACTGAAATAGGAAATACTGATAGAAACTGAAATAGATAGAGTTCATACAACTAAGTCCAATAAACTAAAGATGATAATACTTAAAAGAAGCATTTATCACTAATGCTTAGTCACAAAAAAATAAAAAACATAACTAGTGATGGTCTATCATGAGAAAATATATCCTCAATCATCATCCTCCTCCTCCTCATCATCAGCACCTGCCGTCCTGGAAGGACCGGTCTCAGCAGAATGGTTGGGATCATAACGGGCAGCAGCATGGTCAAAATATCGTTGAGCCTCTAGATCATCAATGCGATATCCAAGTCTAGTGGGATCACGAACCATAGGAATAGGACCACTAGGGTTGTGAGCAAGACTGTATGAAACATCCTACACAGAGTTGGATAAGGCCTGGAGCTGAAGGGTAGTACGAAAGTCCATAGCTCGAAACTAATCTAACATGAGAGTCTGAAGTGACTCAAGAGTAACACCACCGGGAGGATGAGTAGGATGGGTAGAAGCAACTGATGGATCAACTGGAGGTAGAAGAGCCTGAACTGCTGGAGTAGGAACAGTACGATGATGCTCATGAAGATAAGCAGAAGCACCATCATGTGGACAATCCTCAAGCATAACCTCAAAGAACTAAAAGATATAAGGCAAATACATCGTACATAGTAGTCGTCGTGATTTCTTGCGACACCCTTCCATAGTAGCGATGGTCGTCTTTGGCAGACTGAAGGGAAAAATGGAAGTAATAGATAGCAGAAAGACCTAAGTAGGAGATCTCATCAGTGGCGGTATTCTTAAGAATAATGGTAGAGAATACCATTCTATGAAGGTCATAGAAATAGTTATTTAAGTGTTTGGGACGAAGAGTGCCTTTAGGCCGAGGGTTTGGTGTACATAACGAGTCGTAAAATGAATCAAAAGTTGTCCCTTCGAGAAATTGTACTGACCTGTTATCAACTAATACTTCCCGAACATTGGGAATGTTAAGCAAAATTGCCAAATCATCAGCATCAAAGTCAATATCAATTCTACCAACTTTTGATTTCACTTTATCGTTATTGACCGATAAGTTGTAATAAAACATGCAAATTGCGTTGGAACATATTGGAAAACTAGATTGAACTAAATCTAGCAATTGAAAGTGTTCAAAAACGTTTGCGTGATCAAAAAATAATACAAAATGGTAGGAGAACTCGGACAAATCTTCCTTTGATGGAAGTTACTAAACCATTCATTTGATGCATCTTGTGACACAAATATGAAATCATCAAAGAAGACGCCATCCGGTTTGGAGGGACTGAAAAGTGAAAATGAGGTCACCTCGTGAGGAGTTGAGGACGAACCTTCGTCAACTTTCATTTTCTTTTTGGAAGAAATAGGAATTTTAAGAGCCATAGAAAATTGAAAAGGATGAAGGAGTGAAAATATACCAAAATTGATGGTAGACAGTTGAAGAGAACTTTAAGAGAGCTCTGGTTCCCAGATTTAAAAGCTTGAGAGGCTTGGAGGAAGGAGAGATATGAAGTTAGGGTTAGGGTTTTCGGTAGAATTTTTGGAGGCTTGGTGAGGAAGACGATGATGTGGGGGTTTAAATAAGGAGAAGACCTGAATGTTCAGCTTCTATTCTGATTCACCCAGACCGAGTTCGGTCCGAGTTCGGCCAGAACTCTGACCGAGTTCGGTCACTTTGTAATCAGGACATAATTGGAAAGTTTGTGATGGGGTTTTAACATAAATATGAAATTAATTAGTAATAATTGAGTTAAAACAAATAATTAATATTAATTAAAACTACATAAATCATATAAAATATCTCGGGTTAGCAGTGGGGGCCGGATCCCAGCTAGCGGTAGTCTGAAGTCTAGTATACCGTGTCACTTCAGGCTATTTACACATGTGTGACAGAAGGGCCCTTTCGGCTTATAGCCAAAATATTTTCAACGAATTTATGAGTCTTAATCAAATAATATTTAATTATATTACTTCAACATCCAAACTTCTTAACTCTTTTCGTATAAAGTTAAAACGATCTTGAGCCAAGGGTTTAGTAAAGTTGTCAGCTAGTTGATGTTCAGTGTCAACAAATTCTAAGTTAATATCTCCCTGTAAAATATGGTCTCTAAGAAAATGATGTCTATTTTTTATGTGTTTAGTGCGAGAATGACATATCAGATTCTTTGTAAGATTAATGGAGCTAGTATTATCGCAGTAAATAGGGATACGATTAAACAATAACTGATAGTCTTCCAAAGTTTGCTTTATTCACAAAATTTGAGCACAACAATGTCTTGCGGCTATATATTCAGCCTCGGTTGTTGATAATGCAACAAAATTTTATTTCGTAGAAAACCAGGAGACTAATGACTTTCCTAGAAAATGACATGTGTCACTGGTACTTTTACGATCGACTTTGCATTCGACAAAATCCGCGTCCAAGTAACCTATCAGGTCAAATAAATCGGTTTTGGGATACCAAAGACCAATCATCAAAGTTCTTTTAAGGTATCACAAGATACGTTTAACGGTGCTCACATGCGATTCTTTAGGACAAGCCTGATATCGTGCACATAAACATACCGAGAACATAATATCAGGTCGACTAGCAGTTAAGTAAAGTAAACTACCAACCATACGTCGATTCTTAAATACGTTAGTTGGTGTACCACTTTCATCTATATCAAGCTTTGTAGACGATGCCATAGGTGTGCCGATAGGTTTGATGTTATCCATGTCAAACTTCTTTAGGAAGTCTTTTATATACTTTGCTTGATTGATGAATATCCCTTGTGAACTTTGCTTGATTTGTAGCCCTAGGAAGAATGTTAGTTCTCCCATCATACAAATTTTGAATTCACTCTGCATACACTAGCAAACTCGTTAAATAGCATCTCATTAGTTGATCCAAAAATTATATCATCTACATATATCTGCAATAATAAAATATTATTATTCAAAGATTTTATAAAGAGAGTAGAACCAACCTTTCCTTTTGAAAACCAATGTTCAAGTGAGAAGGAACTAAGGTGCTCATACCATGCACGAGGTGCATATTTGAGACCGTAGAGAGCCTTACGAAGCTTGAATACGTGATCAGAATTTTTAAAATCTTCAAAGCCTGGAGGTTGTTTTACAAAAACTTCTTCTCTTATAAAACCATTTAGAAAAGCACTTTTGACATTTGAAAGAGTTTAAAACCATGAAAACTTGCAACGGCACAAAGCATTCGAATGGATTCTAGCCTAGCAACTGGAGCATACGTCTCACCATAGTCAATGCCATCTTCTTGATTATAGCCTTGAGCTACTAGACGTGCTTTGTTGCGTGTGAGTGAACCATTCCCATCTAATTTTTTTCGAAACATCCATTTGGTACCAAAGATCGGATGATCAATAGGTTTGGAAACGAGTTCCCAAACTTGATTTCGCTAAAACTTGTTTAGTTCCTCTTGCATTGCAGAAATCCAAAATTCATCATTAAAAGCTTCTAAAATATTTTTAGGTTCTATTTTGGAAATAAATGCAACATTAGCAACTTTCTCTCTTGTGCTTGAGCGAGTACTTACACCTCTTGATACATCACCTATTACCAGTTCTTTCGTATGGTCTGGCATAAACCGCAATCGTTTCGGCAGACTTTCTAGTTAGGACAAGGATGGTGTATCTTTTGTTGTTCTATTGGAGGGAGTTTTCTCTTCTTCATTGTCACTATCGTCATATGTGTTGATTATTCAGCTAATCGAATGTGACATTTATTTACTCTTCAACAATAAGTGACCTTTTGTTGTATACCCTGTAGCCGATACTTTTTGCCACATACCCCAAGAATATGCCCTCATCAGCTTTTTCGTCAAATTTTTCTAAGTTGTTTTTTGTGTTTAAAATAAAACAACTGCAACCAAACACCTTGAAATAGCTGATGTTAGGAGTTCTATTAAACCATAATTCATAAGGAGTCTTTTTAGAGATGGGTCTAATCAGAACTCTATTCAGAACATGGCATGCTGTATAAACAACTTCTGCCCAAAAGTATTTTGGAAGATTATCCTGGTTAAGTATAACTCTGGCCATATCGCTTAGAGTTCTATTCTTCCTCTCCACAATGTCATTTTGGTAAAGAGTTTTGGGGCAAGAGAATTCATGGGATAGCCCAATTGAATGACAAAAGGATTTAAACTCATGGTTATCGAATTCTCCTCCATAATCACTTCGTATCCGAGTTGTAAAGCCCCTAAATTTTTCTATATTTGTTTTTCTCTCACTATTTCATTTCAAATTTATATTCTTAGATACATATAGGTTATGTGATAATATAATAGATGTATTTAGAGTTATAAATAATATATATGTATTTATGCAATATATACATGCATTTTGAAAATCTTATGGTTCCATAAAAGGTAATTCTAAATATTTTTCATATTTTAAATTTTCTTAAGAGTATGTTAGAATTCTACTTAGAATAGACTTTTTAGAAATTTGGATTAATATATGGTAATAATAATAATGATGCCTGGTTTATAATTTTTTTTAAAGTTATAAACAAATTATTTTTAATAGTATTTTTAGTTTTAGTTTTAATAAAGAAAAGAAAAGGTTTTTGGTGTATGTAGGTAATAAATAAAATAATACGCTTAATTGGCAGAAAAATTAGTATTTAAGGATTTTCGAGAAATTTTAGAAATTCCTAGAGTCTAAGGATTTTAGGAAAATGTTATTTCAAATGTACTCTTAGTAAATAATCAATATTTTTGATTTTTAGAAATTTTTGAGATTATTGGAAATTATTATTTAGATTTTTGTTAAGAATTTATTTAGTATAAATATATATATATATAGATATACAAAAATAAAAATAAACCTCGTAGTTCCCTTGCGGGAACAATAATCTCTTGAGCCCGCAAGAGTTCCCCCCCTTTTTTTGCTAAAACCCGACCCATAGAAACCCGAAGTTTTATATATAATCGAAGGGGGGAGACACCAAAACACTCCCAAAAACCCTAACCCAATCCTGTGGCCAGGCTCCCTAGATGTCGGCGACCTCTTCCTGCGCGTACGAGCGCGCCACCACGGTGGCCTCCGGCACGACGGGCCAGCAGCATCGCTGCAGCAAGCAGCAGAGATGGCACCACTCGGTGCATGGACCCCCCTCAGGTACCTCTTTTCGTGATAGATTTCTCTCACCATACTATGTAATTCTGCGAGCCGTCGATTCCTAGATATAATCAACCTATACACCTACATATCACAGTAACTAGATTCAGGGAGTAGGGGTGAGCATTATTCGGTTTTGGACCGAAAATCGAACCGAACCGAACCGAACCGAATAAGAGGTTCGGTTCGGTTTTAAAAAAATTCGGTTCGGTTTCGGTTTTGAAAATACTAAATTTTCTTATTCGGTTTCGGTTTCGGTTTTGGGTTTCGGTTTCGGTCCAAAACCGAAAACCGAATAAGAAAATTTAATTAATTAATTTATATATATATATGTGTGTGTGTGTGTGTGTGTGTGTACTATATATATAAGTATTAATATATATAGGTACATACTAAATATATACAGGTATATATTAAATATGTCTATGTAAACCGAATAAACCGAAAACTGAACTAATTTAATTCGGTTCGGTTTAATTCAGTTTTGGGCCAATTTGGTTCGGTTTCGGTTTTGCTTATTCGGTTTCGGTCCAATTCGGTTTTGGGTTATTCGGTTCGGTTTAAACCGAATAAACCGAATGCTCACCCCTATCAGGGAGAAACCCGTAAAAACTGGTGTAAAATTATAACTCCCAAAAATTATATTTGGTAAATTTTAGAATTTTTCTAATTTTCTTGAATTTAAATATTGCTTCTTACGAAAACCTATTTTCGATTAAAATGAATTTTGGGTTTTCCTCAATTTGAAAAATATTTTAATACTAATTTACGTATTTTAGATGAATTACAATATTGTTATTGTTATTAATATTGATTGAGTTATAGTTTATTATTAACTGATAATTATGATAAATGGTTTATTATTATTTTTGGATTTTATTAATATATAATTTTATTGGAGAAAACAGTAACTATTTTTTTAATAGTTGGTAAATTGTAATCTGTTGGATATTGGATTTTCGGAAAAACTGTTGGAGGGAACACTAAGTTGAAAATTTTGTTTACCACTGAAAATCTGTTGCTATTTTGAATTTAAAATCTTTTGGAAAATGTTGAAATTATTGGAGGGAATAATTGGTTTTGAAAAGCTGTTTTGAAATCTGTTTTAATTTGAAATTACAATTTTGTTACAACTATTCTAAAATAGCCCCAGATCTACAGTATATTACATCTCTGCCATTATACTAATAACCCCAGATCTACTCCTATTTACCATCCTGCCACTGACTTATTATACTATAAATAATATTAAATTATTACACACTTTTTAATATTCTGACACACACACTCTTTCTCTCTCTATACGTCACCCTCACACACTCTCTCTACACGTCACCTCTCTCTCTCTCCTCTCTGTGCTCGAGAGCACCGCCGCTGGCCGATCCCGGCTATCGACCACCGCGCCTCGCCGAGATCGGCGCCACTCCAACACCGCTGATCCGACCGCCGTCTTGGAGCCAGCACCACCTCGACTGCTGTGCTGCTTCTCGAGCAGTGAGCTACTTCGAAGTTTGAGCCACTGCCGGTCTTCGCCTCGACTGCAGAGCTACTCCGTAGACTGCGTTGCCGCCTCGGGAGTGGAGCTGTCCCTTCGAGCTTCGCGAGACCGTCCCTTCGATTTCTACGCCACCGAGGAGCCACCTCCTCGTAGTCACCGCTGCCGTCGAGATCCAGCAGCAGGAGGAGCCACCGACCAGATCCACCGGATCTCGACGGCCCTTGCCTGAAGTCGAGCCGCCACCGACAACTAGATCTTCACCGAGACGCCGGAGCACCACCGTCTCGCCGTCAGAACTGTACTCTGCCTCGCCGAGGATCGCCGTGGATCGACATCCCCGCCGGTCGGTGAGCCTTTCTCCATCGATCCATCTCGATCCCTCTTTCTTTTTTGTTTTCTAGGGTTTTATTTGGAGTTTGAGAATCTAAGGTTTTCTAGGGTTAGGGTTCTTAAGGACTCTCGGGAGGCAGACCTAGAGTCGGACCTAGGTTTTGTGGAAGACTGGGAAAGAACCTAGATCTAGGGTTTTCCAGCAGAAGGAAGAAGAAGGACCTAGGAAGAAAAAAGCGGGGAAGGAGAGAGAAACTGTTTAGGATTAGGGTTTGCTCTTGGCTGTCTGGAGGAAGGAGAAGGGATGGTGCTAGTCGACTGTGAGAGGAAGGAAAAGAAAATTAGGGTTAGGGTTTCGATCTAGGGTTTCAGCCATGGCTGGATCCTAGGGTTAGGGTTTCAGAAAGGACGATGAGCTTAGGAGCTAGGGTTCTGGAGCTTTAGGGTTTTGGCCATGGAAAGACGAAGTGGGATCGCCGGAGAAGACGAAGTGGGATAGCCGGAGACGGAGTAGGGTCTCTCGCCGGAGCAGACGGAGAAGACGAGTGGGGAGAAGAGTCTAGAACTCTGTCTCTGTTCGGCCGTAGTGTTTAGAAATGGTAGGAGAGAGAAACGAACGGATTATATTCGATAGGTTGGGCCGGGTCCCTGGGCCAGTGAGTGGGCTTGGAGATTGGGTTTAGTTATTTTATTTTTTAAAAAAAGTAAGAAATAATAGGATGGATTGGGTTAAATAGAGGTTGAGCAGTGGGCTGGGTCTGGTTTGAGCTTGGGCTGGGTTAGTTGAAGTCAGGCCTGGGCCAATTGGCGCTGGGCCAACAGAAATGGTGATTATCTGGGCTGACTTTTAAGTTTTGTTTGTGAAATTGGTGGAGAATATGTTAGTTTATTAGCAGTGGATTTAAATGTGGGCTGGGTTTTGGGTTAGCAAGTTGGGCTGGGTTGACATATAGGCTGATTTGGGTTGAATTTTGTAAATTGTTTATACTCTGTGGGCTAGATATGGGTGCCTTTGGGCTATTATTATCTTAGCATTATTTTGTTGTCAATGGTTAATCTTATGTGGTTAATATTTTCTAAGTGTAAAATTAGTAAAAATATACTTTATAGATTTTTCTCTATTTCTAAATATAGTATTTTCACGAATTCAAGCTATGGTATATGCATTTTCTAAAAATATTAATTGCTAGTCTTATAAATATTTTCTAGCTACTTGGTTATACTACTATATGTTTCTAATCAACTAGTTAACCTTAATTAGCTAATTGTCATTATTCAAAACACTAAATAACTTGTATAAAATATAACAGGTGATTCATTACAACCATGCAGTACTACTCTCGTGCAACCAATCCGAGGCAAGTATACTGACTTGACTTGTACCTTGTTTTCTGTCTTACCTTCATGTGCCATGTTCTCATATCGGACACGAATTACACACGATTGTCTTGTACCATTGTTTATTGCTTGTGAGTCATTGTTTATTGCGGGAATTGGAGGAAATATTAGCCTTTGTGTGACCATACCCAACATAGGAAATTGTGGATAGCCTAATCGTACACTTCACGTACGATGAAGCCGGACCTTGTAGAATTGACTCATTGACTCATTGCCTCATTGATTGATTGATTGCTCCTAAGCCGGTCACACATTAGTTTTAATATTTCAAAATTGTCACACTTGCATATTGATTGTCGTGATTCATTGTCTTGTACATTGATAGCCGTGTTCATTGTCTAGCATATTGATTGTCATCCATTGTCTGCAGTTTTATATTTGATTTCTGGTACCACGGCTTCACTTTCATTTTATGTTCTAGTATTCTGGTATTCTGGTTTCACCTTGTACTCTGGATCACAGATTACATTGTATATTGTCTGGTCAGGGTTGTACTTTGCTCTTTTCCTGACATGATCGTTGCAGGTGAGTGATAGATTACATGGAGCTGGTGATTGCTTGGATATTGCAGCTTTTATTTTATTTTATTTTTTTGGAGATTGTATCTTAAATATTTATTATTGTATATTATTTTATTTGACCGGATTTGTCTCCGGCTGAGTTTGTATTTAAAAGACTTGATGGATATAGGTGATTTCTGGGAACGTTATAAAAGATGTGTTTTGTTTACATTACATTGTGACTTGGAGTTTCCTTAGTATTGTACAGCTTACTTCGTCGTGTCCATCGACGAAGGCTAGGCGTGTCCGACTCGTATCCGATTATTCAGGAGCGGATCGTGACATGTTTTTAGTGGGGCCCATGCAGGTCTATCCTAATGACACTTAGGGTATAAGTGTTATTGGGGGACCAACGAAAGCTAAGAAAAACTCATCACAACATAGGAACCGTGGGAAAATGGTTTATAGTTTATGATTAATGGTTTATGGTTTATGGTTATTGATGTTTAAAATTTTTTAAAAATTTGATTTACTTATGATTTTTTAGGATAGTTTATGATTTTTCTAGGACATAGCAATCAACAGTTTATTTTTCTGTTACAGGACGGTCACCACGACGAACGTTGGGACCAGTGAGTAGCCTGCACCCAGTGCACCGGAGCAGCTTCCACCGCCTCCGCCTCAGCCGTTTCCACCGACGATGATGTTCGATAGCACGCAAGTGATGGCCATGTTCCAGCAATTCATGGAGGTCCAGAATTAGCAAGCTGCGCAGTTCAGAGCGACTGTTGTCGACCTACTCAGGACCAGAGAGCCAGCTCCACCAGCACCGCCAGCTCCGCCGGCACCAGCAGCGCCGAGGCCAGGAACTGCCAAGGACTATCAGTTCCTCGCCCGATGGATTTCTGGGGCAATAAGGGAATAGTCTACGCAGACAAGTGGCTGGAGAATGCTGAACGGTGATTAAAGATGGCGAGGATCCCGGATGATTTGTAAGTCGAAGTTGCGAGCATGCGACTATTCGACATCGCTAGGGCTTGGTACCGGAAGGAGCCCCAGTTAACAGAGCCCGGAGTTTCCTGAAAGGATTTCAAACTGCTGTTCCAGGAGAAGTTCTTCCCGGATGTGGAGCGGGACGAGCTTAGGATACAATTTGAGGCATTGCAGCAGGAGAATATGACAGTGGCCCAGTATACATCAGAGTTCACCCGACTCAGCAGGTTCGCAGAGAACCTAGTCAGCATGCCAAACGAGAGGGCTTGGATGTTCAAGAAGGGTCTCACCAGGGAGCTGCGACATGTAGTAGCTATTAGTCAGGCCACGACCTATGCGAGCATCCTTAAAGTTGCTCAGGGAGTGGAGAAGGAGATGAACCCGAAGCTTAAGCGGGACCGAGACATTGGCACCAGCAGTTCCCAGGGTCCACCGAAGCGGATCGACACTCAGCAGAGGCCACCTCAGCATCAACATCATGTTCGAGCACCGGCATCGTCGAGGCAGCAGAGGCAGATTCAGGCTCCGATGTACTTCTCTTGCGCATATTACAAGAGGCCGGGACACCGTGTCGATGAATGCCGCAATAAGTTAGGGCAGTGCTTGATTTGTGGATCTGCCACTCACCAAGTGAGAGATTTCCCTGCAGCTTTTACTCGTCAGGAGCCAGCACCAGAGCAGCAGCAGGAGGACCCGGTCTTTGAGGATCAGTAGTAGCTGCAGGAGCGCAGTCAGATGGACCATTATTTTCTTACTTACTTGTAGTAGCTGTATTTCTTTTATATTGCCTATTTTGAGGCTTATCTCTGAGTTTTCTTGCATTTACTATCTTTTCTATTGTCTAGTGACTACTTGTTAGTCCTTGTTATTTTTACTCCATAAATAAATCATTTAGTATTTTTGTTGTCTTTAATAAATTTCGTTTGCTCTTATACACTGTAAAATCCTTGAAATTTTGAGGACAAAATTTTTGTAAGGGGGGTAGATTTGTAGCTCCCAAAAATTATATTTGGTAAATTTTAGGATTTTTCTAATTTTCTTGAATTTAAATATTGCTTCTTACGAAAACCTATTTTCGATTAAAATGAATTTCAGATTTTCCTCAATTTGAAAAATATTTTAATACTAATTTACGTATTTTAGATGAATTGCAATATTGTTATTGTTATTAATATTGATTGAGTTGTAATTTATTATTAACTGATAATTATGATAAATGGTTTATTATTATTTTCAGATTTTATTAATATATAATTTTATTGGAGAAAATAGTAACTATTTTTTAATAGTTGGTAAATTATAATCTGTTGGACATTGGATTTTCGAAAAAACTGTTGGAGGGAACACTAAGTTGAAAATTCTGTTTACCATTGAAAATCTGTTGCGATTTTGAATTTAAAATCTTTTGGAAAATATTGAAATTATTGGAGGGAATAATTGGTTTTGAAAAGCTGTTTTGAAAATATGTTTTAATTTGAAATTGCAATTCTGTTACAACTATTCTAAAATAGCCCCAGATGTACAATATTACATCTCTGCAATTATACTAATAACCCCAGATCTACTCCTATTTACCATCCTGCCACTGACTTATTACACTATAAATAATATTAAATTATTACACACTTTTTAATGTACTGACACATATACTCTTTCTCTCTCTACACGTCACCCTCACACTCTCTCTCTATACGTCACCTCTCTCTCTCTCTCTCCTCTCTGTGCTCGAGAGCACCGCTGCTGGCCGATCCCGGCCATCGACTACTGCGCCTCACCGAGATCGGCGCCACTCCAACACCGCTGATCCGACCGCCGCCTTGGAGCCAGCACCGCCTCGACTGCTGTGCTGCTTCTCCAGCAGTGAGCTACTTCAAAGTTCGAGCCACCGCCAGTCTTCACCTCGACTGTAGAGCTACTCCGTAGACTGCGCTGCCGCCTCAGGAGTGGAGCTGTCCCTTCGAGCTCCGTAACGTTGTCCCTTCGATTTCTACACCACCGAGGAGCCACCTCCTCGTAGTCACCACCGCCGTCGAGATCCAGCAGCAGGAGGAGCCGCCGACCAGATCCACCGGATCTCGACGACCCTTGGCTGAAGCCGAGCTACCACCGACGACTAGATCTTCACCGAGATGCCGGAGCACCACCGTTTTGCCGTCGGAGCTGTTTTCTGCCTCGCCGAGGATCGCCGTGGATCGACATCCCCGCCGGTCGGTGAGCCTTTCTCCATCGATCCATCTCGATCCCTCTTTCCCTCTTGTTTTCTACGGTTTTATTTGGAGTTTGAGAATCTAAGGTTTTCTAGGGTTAGGGTTCTTAAGGACTCTCGGGAGACAGACCTAGAGTCGGACCTAGGGTTTGTGGAAGACTGGGGAAGAACCTAGATCTAGGGTTTTCCAGCAGAAGAAAGAAGAAGGACCTAGGAAGAAAGAAGCGAGAAAGGAGAGAGAAACTATTTAGGGTTAGGGTTTGCTCTTGGCTGTCTGGAGGAAGGAGAAGGGATGGGGCTAGTCGACTGTGAGAGGAAGGAGACGATAATTAGGGTTAGGGTTTCGATCTAGGGTTTCGTCCATGGCTGGATCCTAGGGTTAGGGTTTCAGAAAGGACGATGAGCTTAGGAGCTAGGGTTCTAGAGCTTTAGGGTTTTGGCCATGGGAAGACGAAGTGGGATCGCCGGAGAAGACGAAGTGGGATAGCCGGAGACGGAGTAGGGTCTCTCGCCGGAGCAGACGGAGAAGACGAGTGGGGAGAAGAGTCTAGAACTCTGTCTCTGTTCGGCCGTAGTGTTTAGAAATGGTAGGAGAGAGAAACGAACGGATTATATTCGATAGGTTGGGCCGGGTCCCTGGGCCAGTGAGTGGGCTTGGAGATTGGGTTTAGTTATTTCATTTTTTTAAAAAACAGTAAGAAATAATAGGATGGATTGGGTTAAATAGAGGTTGAGCAGTGGGCTGGGTCTGGTTTGAGCTTGGGCTGGGTTAGTTGAAGTCGGGCCTGGGCCAATTGGGGCTGGGCTAACAGAAATGGTGATTATCTGGGCTGACTTTTAAGTTTTGTTTGTGAAATTGGTGGAGAATAGGTTAGTTTATTAGCAGTGGATTTAAATGTGGGCTGGGTTTTGGGTTAGCAAGTTGGGGTGGGTTGACATATAGGCTGATTTGGGTTGAATTTTGTAAATTATTTATACTCTGTGGGCTGGATATGGGTGTCTTTGGGCTATTATTATCTTAACTTTATTTTGTTGTCAATGGTTAATCTTATGTGGTTAATATTTTCTAAGTGTAAAATTAGTAAAACTATACTTTATAGATTTTTCTCTATTTCTAAATATAGTATTTTCACGAATTCAAGCTATGGTATATGTATTTTCTAAAAATATTAATTGCTAGTCTTATAAATATTTTCTAGCTACTTGGTTATACTACTATATGTTTCTAATCAACTAGTTAACCTTAATTAGCTAATTGTCATTATTCAAAACACTAAATAACTTGTATAATATATAACAGGTGATTCATTATAACCATACAGTACTACTCTCGTGCAACCAAACCGAGGCAAGTACACTGACTTGATTTGTACCTTGTTTTCTGTCTTACCTTCATGTGCCATGTTCTCATATCGGACACGAATTACACACGATTGCCTTGTACCATTGTTCATTGCTTGTGAGTCATTGTTTATTGTGGGGATTGGGGGAAATATTAGCTTTTGTGTGACCATACCCAACATAGAAAATTATGGATAGCCTAATCGTACACTTCACGTACGTTGAAGCCGGACCTTGTAGAATTGACTCATTGACTCATTGCCTCATTGATTGATTGATTGCTCCTAAGCCGGTCACATATTAGTTTTAATATTTTAAAATTGTCACACTTGCATATTGATTGTCGTGATTCATTGTCTTGTACATTGATAGCCGTGTTCATTGTCTAGCATATTGATTGTCATCCATTGCCTGCAGTTTTACATTTCATTTCTGGTACCGCGGCTTCACTTTTATTTCATGTTCTAGTATTCTGGTATTCTGGTTTCACCTTGTACTCTGGATCACAGATTACATTGTATATTGTCTGGTCAGGGTTGTACTTTGCTCTTTTTCTGACAGGATCGTTGCAGGTGAGTGAAAGATTACATGGAGCTGGTGATTGCTTGGATATTGTAGCTTTTATTTTAGTTTATTTTTCTGGAGATTGTATCTTAAATATTCATTATTGTATATTATTTCATTTGACCGGATTTGTCTCCAGCCGAGTTTGTATGTAAAAGACTTGATGGATATTGGTGATTACTGGGAACATTATAAAAGCTGTGTTTTGTTTACATCACATTGTGACTTAGAGTTTTCCTTAGTATTGTACAGCTTACTTCGTCGTGTCCATCGACGAAGGCTGGGCGTGTCCGACTCGTATCCGATTATTCGGGAGTGGGTCGTGACAAAAATAGATCTGATTATTCGGGAGCGGGTCATGACAAAAATAGATCCAAAGATCGATAAAAAGCCTGTTTGTAAATATGACCGCAACTGTCCCGAAACCCCCTGTTCGAACCTTAATTTCGATAAATTTGGTAATAATTTTTGAAAAGAAATTAAACAGAGTTCAAGACAACATATAGGCCTACAAAACCTTTCTGATAGATTAAATTTTCATTTACTAGATGTAAATAAATTTGATTCCAAAGTTTGCCCAAAATCAGTTTTCAAAAATTAAAATTTTAGAAAAATTCTCCGATACGGCGTGCGCCCCGACAAATCGAGCGACGTGGTCGCGAACCGAAAGCAGTGAAAGGTGCGTATCGACTTCGCGAACGTGTGGGCTTTGACAAAATTCAAATTGGTTGCGTTTGCGCAACGAATTTGATGCGTATTCGTTAAAATTTATCGTATCGACCTCATTGCAAATTAGCCAATTACTTTATGCACGTTCGTCATATCGAGATGAAACTTGTGCCAACAGGACCATATCATTTTTTGGTCCTGTATACCATGTTTGGTCCGATTCTGAGAAGGTCGACCGGAACGCTATTTTGGCGGGCCCATGACCCGCTCCAACGGACGAAATTGTGCACCGCCCACCGGAATCCAACTTTGGACATATGGCTGAGTTCGTTTCCTCAAACCGGATCCGTAGACATGTAGTTTGATGGCTTTAGAGACCATAGCTACTGGCACGTATTTCGGTGTAAAACGGGTCCAACAACGGACATCATTTTGAGCCAAAATTATGATTTTGCCCCTGTGTCAAGAATTGGACTTTTGGACAGGTGTTTCAAGACATATCTTTTATACCAAAAACGTTCGTGGTGTTTATTTCAGCATTCGAGGATGTTTGGGAGATTTGGCTTTCTTGCTTCATCGATTTGCCGGTTCGAGCTACTGGATCCTGCCCTTTTGCACACAACCTCAGGCAAGATACCTTGCCATCTTTACTGCTTATATTTAGTCTATATTTTGTTATTGCATATCACTGCCTATTTATTTCCAGTTCTTTTAGTTGCACCATTGTTACAGTTTATGACTTATTACTTGCTCTCAGTGATACTAGTCCTATTTTATTCCTTATTTTTGCATATGGAACTAGAGTTAAGGGACTACCATCTGTAGCGTATTTGATAAACCTTAACATAGTTGTACCACGAGATATGTGTGAGCTGAGTATCATATAGAGGCACTTACGTGTTGGCTGATCACCCGTGCGCATGTGTTAGGTCTAACTGTCAATAGAGGCATGCTAGAAGACTTGGCAGTTAGTAGAGGAACGTGGTCGTGGATGCAACTTAGATAGGTGCATCGGGTGGGAAGAACATTTTCTTGTCGTACAGGCTTCTATTACACATTCCCTTGTAACCCGGAAGCTCCGTTGGAGATATGGCTATGCTTACCACTCAGGTTGGCCACTGACATTTTTGAACATTATGCGCTTGGTCACTGGTGCCCAAGAGGGGACTATACCGGATCCTATTTATAGTCAGGGCCCTTACGACTAAAGGTTTGCTCTTAACTGCATAAACATAGTAAAATGGTTAGGTAACCTTAGTCATTGTCATGTCACACTCCGTCCTAGTCATGACAGGGGACAGTGTCACATCCCGGGATAGTGGGCCATCCCTTGTCCTTGATTGGTTGTAGGGGTGGACCACTGTTTCGTTGATGCGATATTAAACCTTGTTATGGTTAGAACACTTTACTTTTACTTGTGAGTTGTGACATATTTTATATTCAGTTTATTATGGCATGTTCTTCATATATCTTGTTACGTGCCTCAAGGACCTGGTGATCTCTCCAGGCGTGTATGCTTTTATGATATTTTGCAGGTGCTCTAGCCAAGATCGTGGTCTTCCCTTTCTATCGAGGAGGATTGCTTTTGGATCATTCATAGACATTTTATCTATCCTTTCCTTGTACATTTTTCTCTCATTTAAAATGGTTGGTAGAGGATCTGTCTCCGCCAAACTTTTGTAAAATAACAATTCAATGTTGATTTTCATTATATATTTATTCTTTTATTGTGGATGAGATTTAGTTGTCATGGTTTATTGCATTTCACAGCATATGTATACATATAAGGTTTCCACATATTGGAGTATACGTTATATGTGTGTAGCTGGCATGTCTACGTACTTCATCCTAAGTATTTTGAGACTGGGGCGTTACACGAGTAATCATGAATTCTTTCTCATTTTGTACCTTTTTACAAAAAGATACAAATTCAAAAAATGCCTCATTATTATTTGCAAGAAAGTAAACCTAAGTATATCGTAATTAGTCATCAACTATCAGTAAGCATATAGCTTACTGCCAAGGCTGACGATTCTACTTGTTCCAAGTAAATCAATATGAAGTAATTGCAAAGGTCTAGAGGTACTTACAACATTTATTGACTTAAAAGATGATCTAGATGTCTTGTTCTTTTCACATTCGACACAGACTATATCTTTCTTGAAAGTGATATCAGGTAAGCCTCTTACCAGTTTTTTGGTGGACAATCTTGCAATAGTGTCCATGTTCGCATGTCCAAGATGCACATGCCATACCCAGCTTCTTGAGGAGTAAATATGATGTTGGGCATTGAATCTGTGCTATCGTCGCCCTGTATATCTACTGGCGGGTCTTCCCCTGGAGGCTTGACCTGGGCTAAGTAGGCGTCAGCATTCTGGAGTGGTTTGCTTAATGCGACACAAAGATCCTTGGAGAGCCTTAGGAGCTCGTAGAGCGACAACTTTGCTGGCGTATTAGCCAATTGTGCTAATATGTCGAAGTTGTAAGGTCTCTCCAGTCCCTGAGGTGCATCATTGCGGAGTGGCCTGTCGAAGCGGGTTTCCTTTGTCTTGGACTTATCCGCTAGTGGAGGCTGAGATGGCCTTGGAACATCGGAGGGAGGCAACATTGCCAGCCGAGGATCTTTGGCTAAATTATCCCGTACGAGATGGACTTGTGCTCTAGGCCGGGTAACAACGACTGCAGCTTCCTCAACATCGGCTAAAATTGTATGACAGGATCTAGACTTCCTGCCCTTTTTCTTGCTGGTAGGAGATGACACCCCCTGGGTAACTTCGGGCACCAAGTCTGGATGCACCCACATGATCTCTCCTCGCGATGTGGTGAGAGGTACCAATCCAGATGTTTGACTCTGGATGGGTGGAAGATTAGTAACTTCTATCGTTGCCCGAGGGACAGGTATGACCCCGTCTGGGGTGCTTGTTGGAGGGAAGTCGTCGAACTGAATAGACACCATGTTTGCCGCCACGGTAACCTCTTCAAAGTCTATCGAAAGAGCTATAGAGTCGATAAGACTCTGAATGTACCGCTTCAATTAGAAACAATCATGAGTGGCGTGATGGACATAGCGGTGGAAGTGACAATACTTTCGGTCCTCCTTTTCTTCTGCTCGGGGCTCGTACCTTGGTGGAGGGAGCTGGATCCTACCCTCTTGCAAGTGCATATCGAAGATAGGTTTGACATGACTATCTTCAAATGAGTAATTGACCTTGGGCCACGGACCTTCCGCCTATTTTTGTTTGGGCTTCTGAGTCGCATCAGTGACCATGGCCTGTTTGCCCTTATTATCCTGGTTGGTGGTGGCGCCACTGTTGCTGTTACTGGAGGTAGACCCAGGACGTCTGCCCTTATCTTTTCCGTATGGGATGTGTAATCCCAGCTGGCGAGCCTTCTTCAATTTTGCCTCTGCATTGGTAGCACTTATGATGAAGGTCGTCCAATCCCTGAACTGATCGTCACCCATCCAGAGGCTAATTGCAGGGAGTAGCTTCTTTTGGCAGATTTCAATCAAAGAGCTCTCGGGATTGCCTTGGGGCAATCTCATTACGGTTTGACGGAACCGCTCGATATAGTTCCTTGTTAGCTCCCTCTCTCTCTCTGAACGACGTCCATGAGAGACGACATCATTACGTCATGCCCCACTTCATAAAATCTTTCTAGGAACATGTGTTTGAAGCCATCAAAAGAGTGAATGCATTTGTCAGAAAGGTTGCGGTACCAGTCGAACACGATCCCCTCCAATGCTCCGATGGACAATCGTGTGAGGATGATGTTACTATACGGCAAATGTGTAGCGCCCCAGTCCCAAAATACATAGGACCAAGTACGTAGACATGCCAGCTGTATACATACGAAATATATGGACCTCGTATGTATACATAAGCTGTAAATGTAGTAATCCAAGACAACTAAATCTCATCCAAGATGAAAGGAATAATAATATAGAAATCAACTTGAATATTTATGATACAATCGTTGGGCGAAGACAAAGTCCACTACCAACTAATTTAAATAGAGAAGAAATATACAGAGAAAGTGATTGGTCGAGCGAAGCAATGACAAGTCCAAAAGCAGTCATCACGAAGGAAGGAATGGCCTTAGCTAGAGCACCTGCAAGAAATCACGAAAACACACACCTGGGGAAAAACCAGGTCCTCAGAGGGACGTAACAAGACACATAATATCATGCCGATAAACTGAATAAATAAAGCTCAATAGAAAGTATGCATGAGTAAAGGTTCCTAACCATTCTATGTGGATTTCAATTTAGAGGACAACGTTCTACGCAGGGGCTGTTTCAAGCATGTAATAAAGAGTGGCCAACAAGTAGCGCTCATCCGAGACACTATCGGCCGGGTAACACGTAGCGCTCATCCGAGACACTATCTCCCAAATGTGTAAAATAAAAGTAGCCCCTACGCTAGTAGCTGTCCCCTCCCCCCAATGATATTATATATGTGTCGACTCTACGACACTGTTAAGTCCTTAATAACTGCCAAGTCTTCTATACAATCTATTGGCAGCTATATCCTAACGCATGCGCACGGGGGATCAGCCCACACGCAAGTGACCCCTACATGATACTCACAATTCTCACACACAACTCGTGTACAATCGTGACAAGTCAATGAGACACACTAAATTTGACGGTAGTCCCTTAACTCTAAGCCAATTGTATAAAATATAGTAATTTGCATTTACATATAATTTGAAAAGAAACAACTAAAATATGCATGATATTGAGCAGGAAATTTAAACAGTAAAGGCAAGGTGTCTTGCCTGGTGTGTCTCCAGGCGTGGTGCGATGATCGAGATGTCATGTTCTGTCCAATAGTCGAGGTCCATGCGAACATGGCCTAAATTTGTGGAAAATAAGAACGCGTGAGTAGTTGTGGTCAATGGTGATAATCATGGAGAAATTTTTGGAGAAGGAATATAGAAATTTTTAGAATTTTTTTTTATAATAATTTAACGTAAATACTTAAAAATACTTTTTATACACAATTAAAAAATTGTTTTATTAGTACAATATTTTAAAGTAGTACTTTGCAATTCTAGGAAATTATTCTCAAGGTAAACTAAATTGTAAGGATGAAATTTGTAGTTCAAAATCTTTAAATAAAATAGTAGGCAATAGTATATATTTATATATATATTTCTTTCCACAAACATTTTTATAATATAATCAAATTATTTTATGCAATTCAAATTTTAAAAATAATATTGCCACTAATAATACCAATGGCAAATACCCATACCTATATGCACTCATAAACTAAAATATAAAAAAACTGCTGTTAATAATAATAAACATAATGATAATAGTAATCATAATAATATGTAAAATAATAATAACAATCATAATAATAATAATAATAATAATAATAATAATAATATAATGATAATAAATATCATAACAATAATATGTATAGTAATAAAACAATAATAATAATAATAATAATAATAATAATAATAATAGTAATGATAATAATAATAATAACAAAAACCAATTTAGTAAATAACAGTAATGATATTAATAATAATAATATTAATAATAATAACATTAATAATAAAACATATTTTTTTTTCCTTTAACCCCCTCCCCCAAATGTTGTAAACAGAGAGAGAGAGAGAGAGAGAGAGGATCGAGAGAAAGAGAGGGAGAAGAGCTCACATGGGGAGGCTCCGACCTGTGGTTGGGAAGCACGTACTCCGGCGCGGTGGTTCGGCAGGAAGGGCTCGAAAGGAAGTCGAAGCGGCTGCGGTTGTGGTGGTTGTGGCTCCTCGGCGGCGGAGGAGCCGCTCGCCAGGCTGGCGTCGACGGCCGAGCGCAGGAAGTAAGGAGGGGAGACGGTACGGCGACGTCGGCGAGGTCCAGCGACGTCGACGAGGCCGATGTGTCAGGTTGGTGCGGCAACGGCGATCCTGGCGCGAACTGGATGCCGGGAAGACCCTTTGGCACGGCGGAGCAAGCCGGGGGCGACGGATCTGGTCGCCAACAGCTGGCGATGGGGCGGCGACCTCGCGGCGGAGACGCGGCGGTCTGACACGGAAGGAAGGAGAGGGAGAGAAGCGGTCGACGGCGCTGCACGAAAGGAGGGCGGTCGCGCGCCGGCGGTGGCGCTGCGCCGCGCGTGGCGGGGCACGGAGGATCTGGAGAGAAGCTTGGCGTCGCCGGTGGCCAGGTAATTTTAGGGTTAGGGTTTTGCCTTCTTCTATCATTTTGGTGGTGGTGGTGGAGTGCGGCGACTGGGCGGCGATGGCCGAAGTCGAGTGGCCGGACGTGGTGGTGGTGTCGGAGATGACAGAAAGGAGGGGCGCCAATGTTGGGATCGGACTCTGGTTGCTGGTGGTGAGCATGGTGGTTCAAATGGTGGTCTGTTGTCGACGAGGGATCGGGGGTGACAGGGTCGACGGTGGTGTTGGCGTCGGGGTGTTGGCGGAGATGTCAGGAGTGGTGTGGTCATGGTGGTGGTGAAGTTGGTTGCGGAAGTGTTGTCGGGATACTGACGACGACGAGGGTAGTGGTGGTGTCCATCGGTGGCTGTGGTGATGACGATGTTACGGTTGCTGGCTGGGTGCGCCGGTGGTTTGGGAGGCTGTCAGGTTTTGCCAAGGAAGAGGGTGGAGTTACTGGTATCGAGACCGGGGGTGGTGATGGGCTATTGGCGGCGGAGAGCGAGGTTGGTGATGACGATGGCGATGGTGGCGGTATTGCTGGTTGTAGATGGTGGTATGCCCTGGCCGGGAGATTGGAGAAAGATGGCGAGTCGAAGACGACGGGGAGGATAGATAGCAGTATTAGGAGTAGGATTTATTTGTGTCGGGATTGTCGACACTGAGAAACATGTATATGTAGAGGATGGAATAAGAAGCTGGTCACGGACACGATGTACATATGTGAATGGCAGGCATATATGGATGAGTACCTGCCTATATATAGGATGTGGGAATATCCATTGGATAAGGATTAGGTTTATTTAAAACCCAATTAGATAAATACCATATTAATTTAAATAATTTAATTCAATCAAATCCAATCTCCATCTAATTTAAATCCAAAATAAATCTAATGGATAAATCTTCATCCTTATTTTAAACTATTTAAAATATTTTAAATCAAGAGTTTAAATTGCCATAATAATTTCGAAATATGATTTCCAAAAATACTAACAATAAATATTTCGAAAATTACTTTATTATTTAAAAATGAACTAATAAATAATTATGAAATATTTATCTATGACCAAATAATATTTACATAAATATATGTTTCTAAAATAAAATTTTTATAAGAATATTATTTATTATTATAACTGTCTAGAAAGACTTCTCATAAATAAAATCATAAATTTAGAAATTTTGGTAGCTAAAAATAATTATTATATATATTATTTTGAATTGATACAAATAGAAAAATATTCTTAAAAGAAATATGTACGCTCGCACATATTCGCACTCGTCGAGCAATTTCGAAAATCAAAATATCGCGCGTGACGTACAATACGATTATGCGACGCACAATACAAATTTTTTTAAATCAGTACCAAAATAATAAAAAATACAGTAGAAATTTAGGGGTTTTACAAAATGGTCGATTGTGACTTCAAAGTAAGTCATGTACCGACTAGCAGAGGTCTTTCCATCATAAGAATCGATATGGAACGGCTTGTACCGTGGTGGAAAAGGCACATCTCTCCATGCAACGGGATATGGTTGCCATATTCTGAGATCCCGAGAGGAGTCTCGAGCATTGAACATTGCCCGAAGCTCCTGGACTTCCCTTCTTGCCTCCTTGGCTTCATCTGCAGCTGAAGGAACGGATGACATTAAGGGATCATCACCCAAAGGAGGGGCGGTCGTGTTGGAGTCCGCGTTGACTGCGGGTCCCAGGCTTGTTTGTCCGTGCGTCCTTGCTGGTTGAGTTAGCAAGGCGGCTTTGATCTCGTCCACGGACTTGACCAAGGACATGAGCATGGCTTCCAGTACTTCTAGCCATTGTCGGTCGGAAGGCGCTTCATGATCGTCGTCAGCCATAAAGACTGTCCTTCCGTGGGTAGAGGCGGAGGGGATTGTGGCAGAGGTACTCTCTGTGCCGTACCCTTGTATAGAGAAATCATCAGGGAATGTCGGAATATCATCTTCCTCTGACTCGGAAGGGGTGCTACTCCCTGTGCAGGAAGTCGCATCGTCTTGGTGATGGTGGTGGCCCTCAGGGAAATCCAGGTTTGTTGTACAGTTCTTGGGGACCTCTACCCCCTGTATGTGCTCTTGGTACACTGGGTTATCGCATACAATGAGGGAACGGCTACCCCCAGCTTTATCTACTCTTAAGGAGGCCGAAGGTGCACCCCCGGGTGCCGAAAGCTTCTTTTTGGATCGAGTGCCTAAATAGATACCCCCTGTGGTTGATGGGAACCCCCCGGATGAGGGCCTCCTTAAAATACTGGCCGAGATGGCCGGGTTGGAAGAGCCTATATTCTTTTCTCCCTTGCCAGGAAGAATCTTTTGAGTTGAATTACAGGAGGCGAAAGGAAACTCCTCGTCCCCTGGAATTTACATCTGTTTCTTGAGTTGTTGTCGGACAGGTGCTGGCTGCTGCAGTCGCTGGAAAACTGACTGACGAGCTTCAGGTGCTGCTGATTTATCGCAGCAGCAGTTTATGATGACTTGGGTGCAACGACGCCCCGAGAGGGACTCATTGCATGCCGACGCTGCCGTCTTGCGTTTGTGAGTAATCACATCACGTAAGTCGGTAGGAAGCTGCTCTACCTTTGCACCAAACTTTTGAACACAGGTATCCCGAGCGCACGGGTGCTTAGGCATCATGTTTCCTCCCTGATCCGTGGCTAGTAAAAGCACTTGCTCTGGATCTTTAGAGGGAGACTTTAAAAACCCACCATGTCCGTTAGCCCTGGGGACTGGATGCGGGTGGTTCTGTACAACTTTTCGTCAGGAGCTCGTGTAACCGTCAACGGGACCCGCTGACAGTCAACAACTTGGACAGTTGACTGGGCTGGTCGGGCCCGTACTGTCCTAGACTTTTTTGACTTAGCACCCGAAGGCACATAGTAAAAGGAGTCCAGATTGATACTTTCCGCATCCATAGTGGGCCACATAGCATCGGGCCCGCATAAGAGGCGGTCGAACACAGAGCTTCTGACAGGGCAGCATGAGACATCTTGTCCGAGGCTAGGATTGGTCGTCGCATGGACCATCTTCTTGCGGCTAGAGCTGGCTAACCGCATGGACCATCTTCCTGCGGCCAGAGTTGGCTGCCGCATGAGTTGTCTGCCTGCGGCCTGAGTTGGCTGCCGCATGGACAGACTGTCGATCTCCTCTATGCAGCTTTTTCTTTGTCTGCATGGATTTTCCTTGTGCCCCAAAAAACTCAGCATCATAGTGTTTTTCTCTGCTGGATTTGGGGACATTGGGGTCCTTTGCGGTCGAAAACAAAGCCGCAGGAGAGTTCTGGTCACCGTCTTGGGCTGCAGAAGGAGCTTCTTCGAGAACTTGGTCGGGGACAACAATTTTGTGCACCGACGCCTTACGAGTCCTCTTTGCGTTGGCTCGCTTCTGAGACGGGCTAGCACTCCCTTCAGAGAGCAATTTTTTGAACGCTTGTGGGTCAAAACGAACCACAAGCATCTGCTTTGTAGAGCCGAGCTTGGATGCGTCAGATTGCATCACCAACTTCTCATCGGAAGAGAAGGACGTCCCAAGCAGAGTCGCCATCGTGTTTGCCATAAAAAATCAAAGACAGGTATTACAGAACACTGAAATTGATTGCAAACTCGCTTGTACAAAGGAAAGCCTAGAAAGAAATCCTAGGAAACAATCTAAGTACAATTGTTTAGTTTTGATTCTGGGGGTGACGGTGGAGGCTCGGGAAAGTGCTATCAACTTTGCCTTACTCCGTGGACTATCTGATGCAGTCTCTAGCTCGTGAAGAAATTGCTTTTTTCTTGAAGGTTGCCAACCTTTTGCAGGGGTGTGGCATCCTGCTATTTATAATATAATGTATGTTGAGCCGCATAGACGGCTTACGGCCACGTGGCTGATTAGCACGCGAAGACCCGCTCTTTGGCTACCATCAATCGATTTGTTGGGATTTTGTTGCAGCAAATCTTGGTAGTTAAGGACTTGGTCAGATTACCACGTGTCCTATTGCGGGGAGCTGCATAGTTTTCTCAGTCTTTGATCTGTATTTTTGCCGTATTTTGGCCGCATAAAGCTCATATGGCTTGGATAACAGTTACTCTTGGCTGCATGAAGTTTGAAGATTTTGGGGCCGCATAAGTCTGAGCCGCATAAGGTTCATACGGCTTAGATGACCCTCTTCTGGCCGTATGAAGGCGTACGAACCCTGCTTTTGGGCGACGTCTCACGTCTTTTTTTTTTGTTGAAGTGTCAGAACTGTCATTTTTGTCAGTTTCGTCAGGACTTGTCAGCTTTATCAGTCGAACTGCTCCTCTTGACTGCATATCTCCCTTCTGCAGCTGTTTGTTGACGGGCCACATATGTCATTGAACCAATCATGCGGCTTTCCTTCATGTGGTCCTGTTTGGCCTAAAGTACCTATGCGGTAATTTGTAATTCGTATGAACCCTATATTTTTTATGCTTCTACACAAAGGTCGAGCTCGCATCTGTGTGCTTGCTCAAGGGGGATATTTTGGATCGTGTTCGAGTGGGTATTATGGAGGACCCACTAACACATGCCATAGTAAAGCTTGCCAGGGAGGGCAAAACGAGAAGGTTCTGGCTGAAAGACGGACTTCTCTACACTAAGGGCGACAGGGTGGTCGTGCCTAGATGGAGTAGCTTACGGAGACAGCTGTTTAAGGAGTGCCATGACACGAAGTGGGCTGGACACCCGAGGCAGAAGTGGACCTTAGTGCTGCTGGAGGCCGTATACTACTGGCCTCGTATGCGCAAGGATGTAGAGGACTATGTTCATACTTGTCTTGTGTGCCAACAAGACAAGGTGGACCATCAGAAGCCCGGGGGCCTACTGGAGCATCTTTCCGTATCGAGCAGGCCGTGGAAGAGCATATCGATGGACTTCATCTCTGCCCTGCCGAAAGTGGGGGCACTTCTGTCCATTCTCGTGGTGCTGGACCGGTTGTCAAAGTACGCGACCTTCATTGCTGCTTCAACGGGCTGCACAACAGAGGAGGCCGCGCGACTATTCATCAGCTACGTGGTGAAATTTTGGGGCATCCCGGTCAATATTGTCAGCGACCGAGATCCCCACTTCATGGGGAAGTTATGGATGGAAGTGTTCAAAATCCTCGGGACGGACTTACACTTCTCAACCAGCTTCCACCCGCAAACGGACGGATAGACCGAGCGGGTCAATTTGCTACTCGAGGAGTATTTACGTCACTTTTGAGTGCCAACCGGAGGGATTGGGTGCATCACCTCAACGTCGCTCAGTTCTGCTACAATCTTCAACGGAGTGAGGCATCGCACAACAGCCATTCGAGTTGGTGATGGGTCGACAGCCACTCGCCCCACACATGCTGAGTGCGGGGTCCTCGAGTAGAAGCCCCGCGACCAACCTGTTTACTTCAAATTTCAAGGCAAAGGCAGATATTGCCAAAGCATTTCTAGAGAAGGCCGTTTGAGTAAAAAGAGGGGGACATTGTGCCAGTGAAGCTACAACCGCAATAGTTTAAGGTGTTCCGAAAAGTGCACAAGGGACTGATTCGGAAGTACGAAGGCCCCTTCTCCGTGCTCAAGAAGGTAGGAAAGGTGGCCTACAAGAACGAACTCCCCACCAAGCTAAAGATTCATCCAGTCTTCCATGCAAGTTGCTTGAAGTCATACCAAGAAGACTTGGAGGATCCACAGCGAGGAGTTCTGAAGCGACCGACGGTGACCATGATGATATCCTTCGACAAGGAGGTAGAAGTTGTATTGGACAAGAGGACTATTCGTCGGCGAAACATGTCCCCGTATGTGGAGTACCTCATCCAATGGAAGGACATGCCTTACGGCGAGTCTAGCTGGGAACGTGCTGATACGCTGCATCAGTTCGAAGCCGAGATCCAGGAATTTCTCAGCGAGCATGGTTGACGAGGGCGTCAACGCCTTAGGTAGAGGAGAATGTAATGTCCCAAATATTGTACCCCGCCCGAGGCCCAGTTGCATAACCTTTTTACGGACCAAGGTTATGCGGGAAGCTTCCAGAATATTCTAGAAGATGGTGGAAGGCTCCAGAAGATAGTGGATCTCTCCGGAAGGCCCAAGATCATTCTAGGAGGCCCAAGAAGCTTCTGGATGGCCCGTAAAGTTTTCTTTTCTGTTGCTAGGGAATAAACCTGGAATATGCCGTTCCAGTTATGGTAGAAAAGAATAATCCTTAGAATATTCCTTCCAGGACTTTCCATGTAAAGCTCTTTGAGCACTTATAAAAGGGGGAGGCTTTCATTTGTTCCTCACCACCTTTATTACATAAAATTGTAAGCATTTTCGAAGTCAATAAAGAGATTCTTACTAGTCCATCTTTACTCTACTATTATTAATTTCCTTAGCAATCTAGCTAAGTCGTGTTGGAAAGGCTCGCACGAGTCTTGACGGAAGAAGACAGTGTGCCGCATGGGACGAACTGCTAGCAAAAATACTAAGTCCGTGACATGAGGCTAGCCTTGCTTGCATATTACAAATGCAGCAGCAGCTAGCATATGCAGCAGCAGGGGATCTTTTTCCCATGTTGATCGGGTACAGAGGCCATTTGGCCAATGCCAGGTCATGTGGGTATGTGAGTATTAGGAAGAGAAGCTAAGTTGGATAGGTAACTAAGGCTATAACCATGTGCACATATATAGAGTATTATTTGAGGAACTTGAAATGGTGTGGTGTTAGTATCTAGTGTCTAATGTCAAAGGCCTGTGAGATAGAGAGGTGTGTGTGTGTCTATATATAATAAACGCATACACATAAGAGTAGGTGTCATGTATCTTAGGTATATGAAATTGTATGGGTATTAGTTAGATACCTATAGGGATGTGTATGTTACATGAGGATGAGGGTATGGGTAGCAATTGATAAGTGGTAAGGTAGGTATAGATATGTATATATGTATTTAACTGGTAGGTATACACGTGATGTATATTCATATATTATGTATATGTTGTATCTAGAGTATAGTAGTAGTCTTGATACAATCACAACCTACCTAAATCTTTGACCTAGAGCTTAGTGAATAGTCCACAAAGCCAATACCCTAGATATTGACCAATACTTGACCAAATGAGACCAAGTAGACCAAATGTTGACCAAGTAGCTATAGTTGACCTAGTTTGACCAAATTGGACTTCATTGACCTAGAAATAGCCTAGCATCATATAAACATCATATTTAGATTCATTTTACTTTAGAACATCAAATAATTTTGTATATCTCATTTCTAGATTTGTGTGACACCTCCTTGGGCATCGATCCTCATTCATTGCTCTAGACGACAGGCGAGTACATTCTCTGATAGTTTTTATTTATTTGATAATTATTATGATTCAGCTTCTAGTATAGTTCTATTATGATTGTCTATCACAACATGGATTGGTATTCTGGATACATTCATTTGCGACACATGTATTTAACTCATCTAGCCCCAACTATCAAAACCACTCATTGGAACCACCTATTCGAAACACCTACAAGCACCATTTACTTCTGGCTAGACTCGTACTCTATTTATGTGTCGAAAAATACTCGAGTAAATATGTAAACATCCTCAATTATATAAGAACCACTACTACAAGAAAGATAGCCATCGTCGCTAGGCCAAGCGTATGACTTACCGTATTCAACAAGAACCATAAGAAAGATATCCGTCGTTGCTAGGCCAAGCGTGCGACGTGCCGTATTCAACAAGAACCACAAGAAAGATAGCCGTCGCCGCTAGGCCAAGCATGCGACGTGCCATATTCAAAACGAACAATAAGAAAGATAGTCGTCGACGCTAGGCCAAGCGCACGACGTGCCGTATTCAACAAAAACCACAAGAAAGATAGCTGTCGCCGCTAGGCCAAGCGTGCAACGTGTCATATTCAATAAGAATCACCCCTACAAGAAAGATAGCCATTACCGCTAGGCCAAGCGTGCGATCTGCCGTACTCACTACTCATCTAATCGTTACATGTCAAACTCGGTACTTCAAAACATACTTGATTAGTGTCTTGTACTAGATTCACATTATCTCATGTTTTACAAATTGGACTCGCATCACATTGTTCTAGTTTAGCTATCTCTATTTACAGTCTTCATTATCATGCTCTCTTGTTTTACTGTATTTACTTTCTTGTTCTAAACTGTGATTCTATTTCATTACATGTCTCAACTTTCCATGTTCATCAAGTACTGTCTATAACTGCTTTATAGTCTTTGTCATTTAATTAGAACTGCTAGAGGAGATGTGCTCGTTCCATCCTGACTGGATATATTTTTCAGATGATTTCTCAAAGGATACGTATTCTACCTTCTATGAATCTAAGGAGGGGATAGCTACCTTGGGTCCCGATTCTCAAGAGTGACCGAGAGACTAGTTTAGTGGACTTGTTTTAGATTCTCTATTTGAACTTGAATTGTAATAAGTGAAGATTTGACTTTGTATTTGAGATTTGTTTTAGATATTATTTAGTTGTTGTTGTTGAGTCTTAATAGTTATTTAGACCTCTGTGTTATCTTATCATGCTTTAGACTGTGATTGAGTATTATCATATCTTTATACTTGTCCGCCATTCGGAGTTTAGATCTATGACAGGTACATTATATCATTGTGTGAGTTGTTAGTTAGTGACCTAGAACAGCGTTCTACCGTCGATTCTGCGGCGTAGACTAGGCACTGTTATGCACTCGTGCCCCTATACCGGGTGCAGGTCATGACACGTTTTTAGTGGTGGCCCATGCAGGTCAAGATTCGTATTTGAGCGATATCGTGGTAGTAAGACGATTTAGTTGTACTGCTGTGAGCCTGCGATATGAGATAAGGAATATGCTTAGTGAGAGTATACTCAATCACAACTAGGAACTTCCATAGATTTGAATCTACTGACACTTGTTCAGATCTGAATAATCTATTTCATACTTGTCCTTCCTTGATAATATCTTTTCTGCTCCGTTATTGACCTCTTGTTTGATCTGTCTTTGGGATACCGCCGAAGACTCGATATCACTCCCGTTTTCCGTTATACGTATTTCCAGTATACGTGTACGGATATCCAACCCGTACTTTGATTTGTCTAGCATGGCTTCGCTTGGTTTGGTCTTGGTTTAACTTGGTTTAGCATGTCTTAGTTTATTTTGGTTGGAGATGGAAGGGGTGATATAAATATCAACTTCCCACTCTCTCTCCTCATTACTTTCATTAACTTCTTCTTCTTCCTCCATTAATTCTCTCCACCCACCTTAGGCAAGTGCAACTTGCTTCATGGTGGAACTCTATTTTTATTGTTCTATTGTCTTCCCTACAAACTTCTAAGACTCTTTAGTACTTACCATTTTTGGTTTTGGAGGATTAAAACTTGTAGATCTAAGTTCTCTCAAATTTTGGTTTTCTTGGGTTTTGATCTCTCAAACTTTTTTATTTTTAAGTTTTGATTGTTCTACGTTGTAGGGAATTTGATTTTACCCAAAATGGACCTTTGAAAACCCGAATTTTGATTTATTTTGAGTGATTTATGGACCTTAGAAGTTTATGGGTTCCATGGTTCTTCTTCTCGGGTTGGAGAAGAAGAACATTGTGGGCGCATGGCATTTTATGCGCCCACAGTAACTTCAGCCTTGGGCGTATAGTCCTTTATATTCTTCCAAGCTCCATGCCTCCCTCAGTGTGGGCGCATGGCTTCATATGCGCCCATGACTTTTTGTTGCTTATGCACATAACTTCAAATATGTGTTAAGTCATAGTGTCCCTTTGCTGTGGGCGCATAGCCCTTATTATGCGCCCACATAGCCAGTATAGATGGCTCCTGACTTAGCTTCCCATTGCTTCCTGCCTTATGCATTTGGGCGCATAGACCATAGGTGCATGCTTGTGGGCGCATAGGCCATGGGCGCATGCACTCTCCTGTGCATTCCTTCCCTAGCATATGCCCTACATGATGTGTTTGGTCCTAGGCGCATACATGTGGGTGCATGCCCTTAGGCGTATAACCTTGGGCGCATGCCACTCTCAGTACATGCATTTTGGGTGCATGCTCTTCATGACACACCATTGACCCTTTGTGCCATCTCTTGCAAATGTCCATATTGTCTCCATGGTTCTTAGTGTAAATTATGACTTTGCTTGTACTCTTTACTTGGCTGGTCCTATAATATTTTTTCTATGTGGCACATGTACTCTGAGCTTTGAACACGAACATGGTATGGCACGTACACTCTTTAATTACTCCTTGATAGTGGCCCGCCACGATGCACTTACGTAAACACGACATGACAATATGACTTTTCATGATAACTCTCGATAGTGACCCGTCGTGGTGCACTCTTGACAAGTAACATGACATGAATGGACTTGATAGTGGCCTGCTGAGGAGCACTCTTGACAAGTAATCTTGATAAGTAACCTAACAGGATAATCTTGATATGTTGTTACGACGGCTATCTTGACTTGCTAAGTAACTCTTGTCTTGGCACCGTGGGTGTTTGTACTTGTATAAGCTCCTTGTCTTGTCTTGCATCATATCTAGGACATGGATTCCTGGTTACTACGGTCAGGGATTCATACTGAATCTGACTAGGATAATGTGTAGATTGATCTGAATTTGACTAGAATAATGACTAGATTGATCAAGTAGTCCATGAAGAGATTTTCCAGCTACAGACAGTCCCGTTATCTGGGAGCTCTAATTGGACTTGTAGCCTGCCTTCGAGTAGGGTACATTTCCAGCACATTGTCATGTGTTGCACCCCCAAGTCACCTAATCCAACTCTCTCAACTTGCGACTGGATTACCTAGATTAAGTCTACAGGGCTTGTGGCTTTTGGAACATCTCGATGCATCTTTTTAGTAACTAGGCTTGTGATAACCCTAGTTAGTTAAAGTATCAAGCCGTACACCTTGCTTGGTCGTGATTGATGAATGGAGTCCTGTCTAGTCTTGTCTAGACAGGCCAGTACATGGTTACTTTAACACGTTACTGTTTATGCATTACCTTATCGATAATCAGTCAGAGACTAAGTTCTGTTCAGGTGAAGGGTTACAACCCCGGTCCTTGTTTGGTTTACGGGTTATAACTTGGTTACCGGAATAGTCTCTTAGTTATCTTATCGTTTATCACCCTGTTTTCTTTAACTCATGTATTTCGTTATCATTTATGTCTTTATGTGCTAAAAAACTGGTTTTAGTTCTTAAGTAAAGCCTCCCTTGTGGCACTTGCTCTTTCTGGGGTCTGACCGATCTAGTTTTGTATGACCAGATTTCGGAGTAGCATCCGAGGATCTTCCAGCCTTCCAGCTGAATGGTGAACACTAGACGCAACCCTGGCAACGAGTAAATTTTTATTTTGCTCTTATACTCTATTGTAAATTATTCTTTTGAGGCATTTAGCCATCGAGCAAGTGTTAGCTCGTGTTGAATTTACATCCCTGTCTGTCTAAGGACTGTAACATGATTGACAAATCCTAGGGTTGATCATGTATGACTTAAACTCTTGCTAATCTTCGCATTTTGTATGACTAGCTTCATGATCATTTGAATATGTAATATTTGGGACACCTTACTTTGTATGTCTGATGATCTACCATCTTGTTTCATTTACTTGCTTGCTTGAGATTGAGATACTAGGCCTGTTATTGACCATAAGTGACTGTTGGCTTGTAGTTAAACCCTCATACATCTAGATAGCCGTGACCATATTATGAGTTGGGATTCACTTCAATGTACGTAGCTGGCCGTGTCTGTCCCTCGCTCTTCAGTATTCTGGTTGTGGGGCGTGACACGGTTTAAGTGGTGGCCCATGCAGGTCTTGTAAATCAAGATGTGTGAGGCTTTCACTGAATAGATGTCTCAATCAATACTCGTCCATGATCTCTACTCGTGTCTTCTAATCTTTCTGAAATCTTGACCTGATCACATGCTTATATCCTCGATCTATCATGGTCCTTCTTTATTGTTCTCCATGTCGTTTCTTTAACAGCATTGCTCCTGGTCCTACCGATCAGCAAGGCGGAGCACCTCCAGTGAACTAGAATCAACCTGGAGACCAAGCCCAGCACTCTGGAGCAGCCTTCCGAGTCATGTATTGCGGGGATCCAGAGCCCCAGTTCAGCCAGTCCAGCCTGCAGAGCCTGACAATAGAACCCTGGTGGGTCTTATCAGGGAATTGCTAGCGTCACAAGATCGTCGGGGCGATGTCCTATACCAGACAGTACAAGATGCTATAGGCAGAGTTGGTTACCAAGGGAACAACGCGGCCAACAGCTTCAAGCATCTAAACCCTCCCTTCTTTGATGGCAGTGAAGATGTTATCGCTGCTGATGCGTGGCTTCAGGATATAGAAGTTATCTTGAAGGTAGCTAGGATTCCTGAAGAAGAGAAGGTGGCCGTTGTGCGCCTGCAGCTATTGGACTTAGCCCGCAGCTGGTGGGCGATGCTAGCAGTTGGATTAGCAATGCCTGTCTTATAGGCGATATCCAGCAATAAGTTCCAGACGAAGTACTTCGACGCAGCAGCTCGGTATGATCTGTAGACGAGATTCACCAATCTTAAGCAGATGGAAAGGACGGTCGATGGATATGTGGCTAAGTTTTCTAGACTTAGTTGGTTTGCTCCTACCTTGGTGGTAACCGAATTGGATCGAACCCAGCAATTCCAGCAGGGACTCCACCTAGAGATCATTATATCAGTAGAGCAGTTTGAGCACCAGACGTTTGATGTTGTCTTACGAGCAGCAAAGAGACATGAGTATGCTTCGCAGAGGATTATAGATAGAAGCGGATGATGAAAGAGGTCTCATGGGCAAATGCCCAATCATCAGCACTAGTCTCGGCAGCTAGGGCTTTGACTATTAGATCTCCTAGGAGGGCGACTACAGCCTCGTCGGTTCAGCACTCGACACCGACATATCCTCAAAAGTAGAAGCAGTCTTTCGCAATAGGCTGCTTTCATTGTGGAAAGCCAGGACATGTAGTATCAGAATGTCGCAGAGCACAGGGATTATGCTTGGCTTGTGGGGTACCAGACCACAAGATAGGGTCCTGTCCGAATAGAGCCAGTTCATCGTCATCAAACCTAACCTGTCCATCGGTTAGGGGTCCAGCACCAGTGTAGCAGTAGTACCAGCCTTGAGGCTATTACTGCCTCAAGCTCAGCAGTATTCCCAAGCTCAGATTCAGAACCGACAGAGAGGTTTCCAGCAGAGGGACCAACACCAAGAGGACAAGGTCAGGCTATGGGTCTGACCGTAGCAGAAGAATTGGAATCAGGTAAGGTGGTGGCAGGTACCATTCTCGTTAACTCTTTTCCAGTATCAGTATTATTTGATTCGGGTGCATCACATTCATTTATGTCTGCACGATTCGCAACACGGATAGGACTGGAGCCCGAGTCATTATCAGTAAGGCTCAATATACTTACTGGTAATGGTCTTGTGGGAGTAGATAGAGTCTATTCCTCGTGTTGAATCGTAGTTAGCGGTAGAGAGTTTCCCGCTAGATTAATAAAATTTTCGATGGCCGACTATGATGTGGTCCTAGGAATGGATTGGTTGAAGGATCAATACGAAGAATAGACTGCCATATTGGCAGGATTATTTTTGGTATTCCCGACGAACCAGAGTTTTTATTTTCCAGAGGCGAAGTAGAACCTTCTCTACCAGTCTTGTGGATGGCAGTAGCCGTAGCAGTTCAGTTTCCCAGAGTAGTAGAAGAGTGTCCTGATGTATTTTCTGAAGAGCTTCCAGGCATACCCTCAGAGAGAGAGAGTTCACCATTGATTTGCTTCCAGGGACGGCACCAGTGTCAGGGAGAGTCTACAGGATGGCACCTTCAGAGTTAGAGATCTTGTAAAAAATGATTGAAGAACTTAGAACCAAGGGATTCATTCGTGCTAGTGGATCACTTTGGGGAGCCCCGATACTTCTTGTGAAAAAAAGGATGGTACATCAAGATTATGTGTTTATTATCATACCTTGAACTCTGTAACAATCAAGAATAGATATCTTCTACCGAGGATAGATGATTTATTTGATCAACTCAGAGGAGCGGCGGTATTCTCGAAGATTGACTTGCGGTCAGGATACCATTAGATCAGAGTCAGAGAGCAAGACATCCCGAGGACAGCATTCAGATCTAGATATGGACATTGGGAGTTCCTTGTTATGCCATTTGGAGCGACCAATGCGCTAGCCGTATTCATGGACCTCATGAATCGTATCTTCATGCCCTATTTAGACCAGTTCGTGATAGTATTTATAGACGACATCTTAGTCTATAGCAAGAATGAGGCAGATCATGAGCAGCATCTTCGTATAGTTCTTCAGATTCTTAGGGAGAGTCAACTTTTGACCTTGTTGACTGATAGTTGACTTGGTTGGACTGAGATTTGACCTAGATTATATAGCTTATACTATATAATCCTGTCCGGACTGGACCTGTTAAAAATTTTATAGAGGATGATGAGGCTCTGGTGTCTACCTATTATGGTGCAGCTATAGACAACACTTATGACTTGGACCCACTTGCAGTAGAGGATCTGCCACCAGTGGTTTAGACTGCTAGCTTAGACACTTATCTTATCTTCTCATTGATACATTATTGTATATATTGGGAGTTTGTTTTATCTGGATGTTTGTGGAGATGTTATCATAGACATTTAGACTTCTTTCTATTGTATCTCTTGTGTGGATTTGTTTATATCTATCTATCTATCTTATCGTTTTATGCCTTAGATGTGATTGAGATTGTATTCTGTTATGCCACCTCCATTCGAAGTGTATATACTGCAGCGTAGGCTGGACGTACCCACTTCTCGTGCCCCTACTCTAGGGTGCGGGTCATGATAGGGAGCACTAGTTGTACACGAAGTTCAGTAAGTGTGAGTTTTGGCCGGATCGCATCTCGTACTTGGGTCACATCATCACCAGAGGTGGAGTGGAAGTGGACCCCCAGAAGATAGTAGCCATAGAGGCCTGGCCAGTTCCCAGTACCGTCGCAGAAGTTCAGAGTTTTCTAGGATTGCCGGCTATTACCGGCGGTTTGTATCAGACTTTGCTCGGATTTCAGCACCATTGATGCAGTTGACCCGTAAGGATGTGTAGTTTGCTTGGACAACAGAGTGTCAGAATTTATTTGAGAAGTTGAAGAAAGGATTGATGACGGCACCCATTCTCACGCTTTCAGATGGAACTGGAGGATTTTTAGTCTATTATGATGCTTCTGGCAAGGGATTGGGATGCGTCTTGCTGCAGCATGGTAAGGTAGTAGTTTATGCGTCATGTCAGCTTCGTGATCATGAGAGGAATTACCCGACTCACGACTTGGAGTTAGCAGTGGTGGTTTTCGCACTCAAGTTGTGGAGGCATTATTTGTATGGAGATCGGGTGGAGATTTTCATCGACCACAAGAGTCTTAAGTATGTATTTACCCAGAAGGATCTTAACATGCATCAGAGGAGATGGCTAGAGCTACTTGTGGATTATAACATCAACCCGCAGTAACATCCTTGGAAGGCCAACGTTGTTGCAAATGCATTGAGCAGAAGAGCCGGAGTTTATTTTCTAACAACACAGCCAGAGTTGTTTGCAGATCTTTAGAAGATGGGTATTGAAGTTGTTCTTCCTATCAATGTGGCATTGATGGCCAGTATGCAAGTTCAGTCCAGTATAGTTGAGAGGATTAGGTTAGCTCTGTCAACGGATTCTAAGCTTCAGTGGCTTAGGATAGAATGTGTAGCAGGACGGAGAGTAGAGTTATATATTCATGAGGATTGTACACTTCAACATGGAAGGCGTCTTTGTGTACCCAGTGGTGATTTCAGGCAAGATATCATGGCAGAGGCTCACAGTTCACAGTATTCAATTCATTTCGGCGGTACAAAGATGTATCGCAATATCCGTCAGCATTTTTGGTGGAATGGCATGAAGAGGGAGATAGCCCGGTTTGTCTCTCGTTATTTAGTTTGCCAACAAGTTAAGGCTGAACATCAGAGACCAGCTGAACTTCTTCAACCTTTATCGATCCCAGAGTAGAAATGGAAGCACATTAACATGGATTTTGTAACTGGGTTACCTAAATCCCCATTTCGGAGAGATACTATATGGGTTATAGTTGACAGACTCACCAAGGTAGCTCATTTTCTCTATTTCAGGATTTGTCAGTCGACGGATCAGCTAGTAGAGATGTACCTTAGGCAGATAGTCAGATTGCACGGAGTACCAATAAATATTGTGTCCGAAAGAGATTCAAGATTTATATCGCACTTTTGGCAAAGTCTTTAGAAGAGCTTGGGGACTCGTCTCAAGTTCAGTTCAGTTTATCATCCACAGATAGATGGTCAGTCAGAGCGCAGATCCAGACTCTTGAAGATATATTGTGGTCATGCACACTCAACTTCGGTGGTTCATGGGAAGATCACCTGATCTCGTAGAGTTCTCCTATAACAACAGTTTTCAGGCTAGTGTCCAGATGGCGTCCTTTGAGGCATTGTACGGCAGGAAGTGCAGATCTCCGTTAGCATGGGATGATGTCGACGAGAGGCAAATGCTTGGTCCAGAGATGGTTACATGGACTATCGAGGTGGTCAGGCAAGTCAGAGATCATCTTCGAGTTGCGTAAGATCGCCAGCGTCATTGGGCCGATTCTCATCGGCGTCCCTTTGAATTTTCTATCGGCGACCACGTATTCCTTAAGATCTCGCCTACTTGTGGCGTTATTTGTTTTGGGAGAAAGCTTTATCCTAGGTATATAGGGTCGTTCGACATTCCAGAGCGAGTAGGTGATGTGTCCTATCGTCTCGCTCTTCCGTCGTCGTTACATAAGATGCATGATGTCTTCCATGTATCCCAATTACGACGGTATATCCTGGATCCGAGTCATGTCCTTGACCATTCGGAATTGGATGTTGGTACCAACCTTTTGTATGATAAAAGACCCGTATCCATATTGGACCAGAGAGAGAAGATACTCAAGAACAAGACTATTAGTTTAGTCCGTGTTGCTTGGGGTCATCACTCTTTGGGTGAGTCAAAGTGGGAGCGTGAGGATGATATCCGATCACGATATCTACATCTATTTGACTCATAAGGTATAATATCTTCCTTATGCCTTATGCTTTTAAATCCTTACTTGTATGAATGATTGCTTGATTGATTGCTTGTCATAGATTGCTCGTTATTAGTATAGCTTGCCCCGACATCTCTAGCCTCTTGATTAAATTTCGAGGACGGAATTCTTTTAAGGTGGGTAGAGTTATCACTCCCATTTTCCATTATACATATTTCCAGTATTCGTGTACGGATATCTGACCCGTATTTTGATTTGTTTAGCATGGCTTGGCTTGGTTTGGTCTTGGTTTAACTTGGTTTAGCTTGGCTTGGTTTATTTTGGTTGGAGATGGAAAGGGTGATACAAATATCAACTTTCCACTTTCTCTCCTCAATACTTTTATTAACTTCCTCCATTAATTCTCTTCATACACTTTAGGCAAGTGCAACTTGCTTCATGGAGGACCTCCATTTTTATTGTTCTATTGTCTTCCCTATAAGCTTCTAAGACTCTTTAGTATTTAGTATTTTTGGTTTTGGATGATTGAAACTTATAGATCTAAGTTTTCTCAAATTTTGGTTTTCTTGGGTTTTGATCTCTCAAACGTCTTTGTTTTCAAGTTTTGATTGTTCTATGTTGTAGAGAATTTGATTTTACCCAAAATGGACCTTTGAAAACCTGGATTTCGATTTATTTTGAGTGATGTATGGACCTTGGAAGTTCATGGGTTCCATGGTTCTTCTTCTTGGGTTGGAGAAGAAGAACAGTGTGTGCACATGGCATTTTATGCGCCGACAGTAACTTTAGCCTTGGGCACATAGTCCTTTATATGCGCCCAAGCTCCCTGCCTCCCTCAGTTTGGGCACATGGCTTCATATGCGTCCATGACTTTTTGTTGCTTATGCACATAACTTCAAATATGTGTTAAGTCATAGTATCCCTTTGCTGTGGGCGCATTGCCCTTATTATGCGCCCACATAGCCAGTATAGATGGCTCCTGACTTAGCTTCCATTGCTCCCTACCTCATGCATATGGGCGCATAGACCATAGGCGCATGCTTGTGGGCGCATAGGCCATGGGCGCATGCACTCTACTGTGCATTCCTTCCATAGCATATGCCGTACATGATGTGTTTGGCCCTAGGCGCATACATGTGGGCGCATGCCACTTTCAACACATGTATTTTGGGTACATGCTCTTCATGTCACCCCATTGAACCTTTGTGCCATCTCTTGCAAATGTCCGTATTGTCCTCATGGTCCTTAGTGTAAATTGTGACTTTGCTTGTACTCTTTACTTGGCTGGTCCTATAATATTATTTTCTATGTGGCACATTTACTCTGAGCTTTAAATACGAACTTAGTATGGCACGTACACTCTCTAATAACTCCTTGATGGTGGCCTGCCGTGGTGCACTTACGTGAACACGACATGACAATATGACTTTACATGATAACTCTCGAAAGTGACCCGTTGTGGTACACTCTTGACAAGTAACATGACATGAATGGACTTGATAGTGTCCCGCTGGGGTGCACTCTTGACAAGTAATCTTGATAAGTAACCTAATAGGATAATCTTGATATGCTGTTATGACTGCTATCTTAACTTGCTAAGTAACTCTTGTCTTGACACCGTTGGTGTTTGTGCTTGTATAAGCTCCATGTCTCGTCTTGTATCATGTCTAGGACATGGATTCCTGGTTACCATGGTTAGGGATTCATATTGAATCTGACTAGGATAATGACTAGATTGATCAAGTAGTCCATGAAGAAATTTCCTAGCTACAGGCAGTCATATTATCTAGGCGCTCTAATTGGACTTGTAGCCTGCCGTCGAGTAGCGCACATTTCCAGCACACTATCGTGTGTTGCACCCCCAAGTCACCTAATCCAACTCTCTCAACTTGCTACTGGATAACCTAGATTAAGTCTGCAGGGCTTGTGGCTGTTGGAACATCTCGATGCATCTTGTTAGTAACTAGGCATGTGATAACCCTAGTTAGTTAAAATATCAAGCCATACACCTTGCTTGGCCGTGATTGATGAATGGTGTCCTGTATAGTCTTGTCTAGACAGGCCAGTGCATGGTTACTTCAGCACGTTACTGTTTGTGCTTTACCTTATCGATAATCGATCAGAGACTAAGTTTTGTTCAGGTGAAGGGTTACAACCCCGGTCCTTGTTTGGTTTACGGGTTGTAACTTGGTTACCGGAATAGTCTCTCAGTTATCTTATCGTTTATCACCCTGTTTTCTTTAACTCATGTCTTTCGTTATCATTTATGTCTGTATGTGCTAATATGCTGGTTTTAGTTCTTAAGTGAAGCCTCCCGTGTGGCATTTGCTCTTTTTGGGGTCTGACCCAGCTGGTTTTGTATTGCCAAATTTCGGAGTAGCATCCGAGGATCTTCTAGCCTTCCAGCCAGATGGTGAACACTAGACGCAACCCTGGCAATGAGTGGGTTTTTATTTTGCTCTTTCACTCTATTGTAAATTATTCTTTTGAGACGTTTAGCTATCGAGCAAGTGTTAGCTCGTGTTGAATTTACATTCATGTCTGCCTAAGGGCTGTAACATGATTGATAAATCCTAGGGTTGATCATGTATGACTTAAACTCTTGCTAGTCTTCGTATTTGTATGACTATTTTCATGATCATCTGAATACGTAATGTTTGGGATGCCTTAGTTTGTATGTCTGATGATCTACCATTTTGTTTCATTTACTTGCTTGCTTGAGATTGAGACACTAGACCTGTTCTTGACCATAAGTGACTGTTGGCTTGTAATTAAACCCTTATGCATCTAGACAGCCGTGACCGTATTGCGAGGTGGGGTTCACTTCAATGTACGTAACTGGCTGTGTCTGTCCTCCACTCTCCAGTATTCTGGTTGTAGGGTATGACACTCGATCACAGCATTCCATCCAGAAGACTGCTGCTGAGAGGTCTGCCACCTTTCGTCCGGTTCAGCATGCAGTCGGGACTACTTTGCTCCTTACGTCTGCTCATGTGGGAGTTTTCGCTGCTTTCGGGGGTCCTCCTCCACCTGTTCCGAAAGTTTCCCCAGTTATTCCTAATATCCTTTAGCCTCCACCACCGCCTCCTACTCCGGTGGATGCCACGCAACTGTTTGCTCTCTTCAGGGAGATGATGGACGCTCAACGCCTCCATTCAGCTGATATGAGGTAGTGATGATTCAGGAGGTGCAAACGGTAGTACGAAGCGTCCCTTTGTACAGAAGGCGGTGCACCAGCCCCAGCAGTTGTTGGCATCGGCTAGAGTTCAGTAGGTACAGCATCAGCCTCGGAGCTAGCACCAGAGGGTGCCCACCTGTGCCTACTACTAGAAACCGGGACACACTTAGGACGTTTGCAGAATGAGGTTGAATATCCGCTGCTCACCAGATAAAGGATTGCCCCACCGCACCTTCATTTGGTGGAGCATAGGGTCAGAGAGAGAGAGAGCTGGGCCACCTGAAGCGCAGCACCATGCCTAGCACCAGAGGGGCAGGGCTTTTACGCTAATGGTCAAGGAGATCGATGCTACAGGTGACGGGTTAGCAGGTCTGCCTTTTCTGTCCTTATTTTTCAACTTGTTGTGTGATTACATTAGTAACTATCATGACATTGTGCTGTGCTAGATAGTATAGTGACCCTGTTTGTGACTGTAAAATCATGACCAGTAGGACCATAATTTTGCATATTATTAGATAGAACTTTCTTGACTTTGATTGTTGTGGGTTTGACCTAGAAGGAGTACAACAATCTTAAATTTTGAGGACGAAATTTTTCTAAAGGGGGTAGATTTGTCACCACCACATTCTAGAACAAGGATATTTTGTTAATTGGTAAATTTTTTGATTATTGTATATATATTTTAAATTGATGAATTGTGTTAGTGTCTTAATTGGTGAATTCTTAGAACTAAATTGTGTAGATGTTAGCCATGACCATAGAAACTTTGTTAGAGAGATTAGACAACTTAAGTTAGACTCTAATCTAGCACTTTCTGCTATAAATGGTGACACTCTGTGCGACTCTGTGGCCTAGCTTAAATCGGCCGTTTCTATACTTGGCCTTGTACGAGCGCAACCTAGGCTCGTGCGACATTACTCCTTAGCGAGGACGATCGGTCCTACGGGATCGGGGCCTGACAGATTGGTATCAGAGCTCGGCTTTACTTCCTTGGACTTCATTTCGATACTCTTAGTTTTGAAAGCTCGATCGTAGACAAAAGAAGTGTACGCTCTCTCTCGTTGACCCTTGGGATGTTCCATACAATAAGTCTAATATTTACAAAAAGCTCGTATAAGTATTCGATTGGACGGGATCGATGTGCGAAGGCCTTTGTGCCAAACTATGATGGACTTGAGTTGAAAGGAACCAATGCTAAAAGTTAGCAAATGTTACGCATACCTAAATGACTTTACGTTGACGATAGCGAACGAGTGTACGAGATAAAAGTATATTCCGAACTGGTCGGCTATGCACACAACCTTTGGCTAAGTTGTGCTGAGTATCGTGCACCTAGACCTTCTGGTGAAAACGAGTTGTGAGCAAGATTGACTATCGCTCGGACGAGAATAGGTGACTTAGAACGCATGTCGATAGGGACGCTAACAGACCAACGCTTAAGGCGAACACGAGAATGACTCTTGGATTTTGAGGAACGGACGAAAGTATATTTGAACGTGTCGATTATAAATTAAATGGTCACTTCGATGACTTGAAGAATGACTTGAACCCGAGTGGTGTATGCGATAGATGGGAAGAGGAATAAGAATAAGTTTTGACGACTAGTCGAGTGGCTCGAATCCTGAGTGGTGTATGGACCGTCTAGTGAGCTGTTTGACCAAAATTTATGGACTTACAGGTAGCAATGAGTATATCTGCAAGCGACGATTATCGCGCAAAGCCTTAGTACGAGTATGCTTAGTTGGTCATAATTTCGAGAGTCTCAAACGAGATGCCGTCGAACGATTTGTGAATGTGTAGTGCAAGTTACAAAACGGTTGTATAGAGAATTGGAGCGATGAAACAAAATGAATTTTTTGGTTGAGAAAACTGGGTGGATCGTACGTGCGATTACAGGAATAGTCAAATTGAGTAAAACACTTGAGTTAAAGTAAAGTACTCATAGACAGGATCGATGATAGCACGATTGGAAGATAGCGTACATGAACGTTGATTTGAAGATACGAAAATGACTAAGGAGTTAGAATAGATGTTGCTCAATGACTTGAGTTAGCATAAAACAATACGAATTGAGGAATTAAGTTGCATGACTCAGATTTTATTGCAAAAGGAAGATCATCAGGTTATGTACATCATCGATGGTATTGAGACGTATCAAAGATCGATGTACGATAACTCGGGGGTACTCGGATTCGATGAAAAAATGATCGATGTTTCGATGGACGTTGTGCTTGGGATTTTAATAGAAATGAATGTTTGGATGAAAGGGAGGTGACTTGATTGTTCGGTGATAACCACAATGACATCGATCTTGTTTTGTGCGAGCGCAACTCCAGCCTCGCACATGTGTCACGTCGGATTTGGGGCATCCATTCCGCGTGAGTGTTAGCATGGTGATTCATGTCTAGCGGGAATGATCTAACTCGAAATATCTTGACATGGTAATTTGGATTGCTTCGACTTGTGGTTTGAAGCGAAGGTGAATTCGAGGATTGTTCAGACTTGTGATTGACGATAAAACAACTTGAGGATTGAGTAGACCCGATCTCCGTATCGAGAATGAACTAATCTAGACTCAATGCAAGAGTTAGGTCCCAATGAGGATGATTATTCTGCGGAAATGTTGGCATAGTGATTCATAACCGTCGTGGATAATCAGACTTGCGTGAGATTGGGGTATAACAAATTGCTTAGCTAGACGACCTTGTGATCGACTACGTGAATTAGATAGGATGGATAGATGAATTATATCAAACAAATTTGAAGAGACAGGCTATGACAATGCTAGTTTGGATGTACGAAATTGAGATGCCGAGAATTTGGTTAAGGACAACCTACCATAGCATGACTTTGCTGAACGAACTCGGACCTTATGATTAGTGTGTCGTGATGTGAATAGGATGAACACTGCTCGATGTTTAGAAATTTGGGTGAAACGAGCTTGGGTAGAAGTATCCCGTACCAACAAACAAATGGTTTGACCATAGGATTGGGACGAACATCGTGCAAATGACTTTGCATGATGAATCAAGAACTTGACTTGTAACTATGACCTTGTGATCTGACCTAGCAGATAGGTAGACAACCCTATGCCGAGTGATTGAACCTGTGTAACCGACTTTAGAAGATTATTTGGACAAATGATAAATTTGGGGCAACAAGACTTAGAGTTAGGATGTGGAACTGGGAGTGTGCGTTAACGACAATAATACCAGCCCCAAATAAAGTGAATGAATGAAATCGATGATGCACAAGTAAAGTTGGGATAACAAATCAAATCATTACTTGGAAGACGTACTTGATGATAGTGCAATACTTGGTCTTGAATCGAACGAAATTCTACTTGAACTTCGGTCGACTCCACTAGAAGTGTGGTATTGATTTCGTAAGATGGGAACGCTTGAGAAACAAATCGGGTCATCTCGAGGATCGAGATAAACGATAGTGAAAGGAACTAGAGTTCGGTTTTAATCGAGTTAGTAATACGACCGACAATTTGAAACTATCACGATTAGCTTGTCCGACTTCACTATTGCTAAGCTTGGTTGAAATGTATGTATTTGGGGGATGCCTTGAATATGTGCACGATTCAAACTCAGCGATATGATGAACTCGAATGCAGCTGCAAGTGAATATATTGAGATGCACATGGACGAATGGATTCAGCGAGTTAGTCTCAGCCTATGACCCTCATGTTTGACGAATTATAACACACCTCGTGTGACCATTATAGTCCTACTACAGGGCAAAATAGTGACCAAGTCATAGAAACACGATGACTTAGTGAGTACCGTCAGCTTGAATAAGTAGTAAAGTCATTCGATGAAATTTACCAAACGCATTGACACAGAACTTAGAAAGGTACCCAAGTGTAGTTCGATGACATCGAACGATAAAGCCATTCGATAGGAATTGTCTAAGATATGCACACAACATGAGTTAAGGAACAGTAGGATGGCGTGCACACAAGAAGTCTCGAGGACGAGAATTATTTTGAGTGGTGTATTATGTAACGACACGCTCCGCCCTGGCGGAACGCCGACTCAAACGGCATGCAACGACTCGAACCCCGTCTTGCTTGGTGAAATGACTCGCTTAAGGCAAAGTCACCTGACTTAGCCCGTCAAGATGAATCCAGACTTAGACTTTCAAAGACGCGCTCGAAGTATCGCTCGGTCGATACGATCATCGCTAAGGTGGGTGGCTCCGATGAACCTGTCTTTGCTTAGCCTAGACACATAATAATACGGACAATATTGCTAGAATCGCTAGGCGATAACACTGTGCATGCTAATAAAATGACTCAATGCACCTCGCTAAGGGAATAATCCCATCTCGTATGCTCGTATAGAACATGGAAAAGAACTTGGAAAATATGCGAACTCTCGCATCCGCACTCCACGCTTGTGCATACGCACAACTTAAATTTGTAGTAGATTTATTTATGCGTTCAACTATGAATGAAATGGTTGTCACTTAGAATCGTATCACAACTTGAGACATGAAACAATAAATGGTTCGCTAAAATGAGAGGAAGACTATCAACATAGTCGTTCCGAATAGAGTACTAGAACATTGAAAGGCTTCAGGACCGATAGGTCGCCAAGGCGGTTCCCGCACAGGGAGTTACATAATGAACGAATGAACGAATAAGCGAATGAATAAATCAACAAATGAATGAATGAATACGTGAATGAATCAATGAACGAATGAACAAGTGAAAGAAAGATAAGAAAGAAAAGAATGGTTAGCGACAAGTATGACGGGGACGTGCAACGGGGCTCGCTACCCGCGCTACACGAACGCCACCGCCAATCTGGTCGATAATGCATTATGGCTCTAGACAGCCTGATAAGTTAATTCATTAGCTCAAGACAATCCAATAAGATAATTGCCTCATGACAGCCCGACAAGTTAAACTAAAAAAATAAGAATACGAATTGGTCGCGGACAACTCGTGCATAAGCGAGAAGGATAATAAGGCAACGATCACGACATCGCGGCCGGCCTAGGCGGAATCATGCCTTACGGACGACTTGTGTGCGGGCTCGGACACACAAGAGGTGCAAGGCCGGGTGTTGCGTAACCTATCAAGGTGTACCAGCCATCATGCTTGATAGATAACGAGTACCATAAGTAAATGTCCAAATGGCTTGTACAGCCAGCGACCGGTGCATGTAGATTAAGATGGCTTGATTGCGGCAATCCGCGTGCGAGACCTTGCATTAAAACAAGTAAAATGACTAAAACTGAACATGCTATGTTACTGAATGATTGCATCTAAACAAACGTTTGAGTACAACACATCCTGACAACTTGAGTAAGCTGAACAACTATGGAACCGAACGAAACGCCTTCTGAACAGGCTTGAATATAACAAATCCGAATGAACTAGAGTACTTCGTACAAATGTGTTAGAAACACGCCTACGACGCACTACCACCTGAGGCAGGAACACGCCCTTGACACTTTTGAATACTTATGCAAACCTGTCAATTCATAATGCATAATATGTTGGCTAACTTGATTTATTTTGGACAGGGACGATCGTACGATAAGTACGGTAAGTTGCACATGTTTTTCTTATACGACACTTGATATCGATAGCACAAGATAGGCTTGAATGATATGCCATGAAACTGATCCTAAGGCAAGATTAGTAAGACAATAAATGATAGATGGTGCACAAAAGTAAAATGAACATGTTTGGTAATGATAGCGAGTGGGCGAGCTAGCCTCCCCACCAGTGCATAACAATGTACTAATAACCACATAGTCTGCTTGTATGGTACGGAGACTTCCCTCGAACGTGCTAAGGCGCGGAGCTAACTCTGGAGCCTTGGAGCGTTGCAAAGGAACTGAAGCACCATATATGGGACATAATGTATTGGAACATCGCCATGAATCATTCCATCTCATAAGCTACTTGGCACATCTTTTATGTTTCGAGAGAGGGAGAGCTTGAGTGAATTGTAATCTTGGCTTAACGCAGCTTGTACTACTTCTTAAATATCAATAAAGACTATTGAGTTTGTTTCAAATTGTGTTCATTTACTTTCTGCTACAAATGGGACACTCTGTGCAACTCTGTGGTCTAGCTTAAATTGGTCGTTTATGTACTTGGCCTTGCACGAGCGCAACCTAGGCTTGTACGGCATCACGCCTTAGCGAGGACGATCGGTCCTATGGGACCGGGGCATGACATAAACCCTCTAATCTCCCATTCTTTAACGTAGATGTATTCATTTTAGGGTCCCCCTTGCATTAGGAAGGTTTTAGGTCAATTTTGGATTCATTTGATGTGCGTATCACGAGAGTATCAAATACGCACACCAAGTGTTCGATGAAATGACTCTTTGGACATCTACCTCTCTAATTTCTGATTTGAGGCTCGATTTAAGTTGTCTACATATAGTGTTAACCTATACTATTGAACCGGGTAGTGTAGATTTTGAGTGTGGGGTGACTGTTTAAGTTTTGGTAGGGAATTTTTTCTACTGTTTTATTGATTGTTCTGCCATTCACTTGTTCTTTGAACTGTGCAGACCCGATTGACTTCGTTCGGTCATTTTTCTCAATATACCTTCCCTTGAGTATTGGTACTGAGTTTTAGACCCTCCTATATATTCATTTACTGCTGAGTTAATAAAGTTTTAGGCTCGGGCATGGATATTGTTGTATATAAAATGTTCATTCCCAGCTATATCATTGTTCAGTTTATATATATATATATATATGTCCTAGCCGTTGCCTTGCATCAGATGGAAATGTATCAACCTATGCATACGTTAGTCCCCTGCTATATCGCTTCATGTTTGTCCACGTGAGACCAGTCCTGCACTAATGTGGATTAGTGTTACTTGTCATGTGCACCCTGTTCAATGTTCAAAGTTAAGGCATATGTAGCAGCAACATTTTCCTATAGGTTGATGTGCAACAGTGAGTTATGGAGTAAGTTAGTCTACCATAGATGCCTGCATATGTTTAGATATTAGGATGTTGACTTGTAGAATATGGCATTTTCTTTGTTCAGTTTAGTTGGCCTTGCATCCTAATGTTCAGTCCTGAATTTTGTTCAGTCTTATTCCCTCTTTGTATCAGCCATGAATGGATTAGTCCATATTCATATAATGTTCTGTCCCATTCCTTCTTCTGCATCATACATCGGTAATGAGAGCAGTAGGGAAGGTGTAGGTATCAGAGATTATGGGAGTGTCTTGATGTGGGTAGTGGCTTTTAGTCTGGGTATCAAGTATGTAGCCTCTGTCCTTCCTGTGTCTAATCATCCCCTTGTTCTGCATTACTGAATATTCGGATCACTTGCTTAGCCACACTTCCTTAGATGTTCACACCTTTATTTACAATTTACCTGTTGGTATCAGTAATTATTATAAGATTCATTCCATTTCATTGAATTAGTCCCTAAAACCTCTATAACAGTCCAGTTCACTACTGTTCAGCCACTTTGGCTTATCATATCACTCATGGTTCATTTCCCTAAACTGGTCACACCTAAATTTGGTTCGGTCACTTGATGTAGATGAGTGTGAGTGTTTGTTTTAGCCAACTGTTCTGTCCACCATAGTTGTGTCCATTCCCTGCATATCCTGTCTACTAGAATGCACTTGGTTATGATATATGTGATGTGGTGGTATTAGCAGTAGAGAGTATCAATTCCCCTAGCAGCAGGACATTAGGAATATAGGTAGGGAGAGGGATGGTTGCTTTCGTCATAAGCCTAGATATCTAATGATTGATGTTAGGGGAGTACTTTTTGAGTGTCACTTTGTTAGTATCAGTCGATACATGTGTATCAGTAGTATAGGTGAACAGGAAGTGGTTTGAGAGAGGCCCAGGTTTGGGGTGCAGTCAAGTATCAGTGGGGTTATCTGTACTTTTAGTATGAGAAGGTGTTAGGGAAGGATATGTATATTGTAGGCTTTTAGCTTAGTAGCTTATAGCTATATATATAGTGGTATGTATTTATTTATTTTTTAAACACCGAGATTTTATTCATAAAAAAGGCGCAAAATGCCGAAGCCTTTACAAGTAAGCCCATAAAGCAGAAAGATGGGGTACTACACCCCAGTCATGGGCCAGAAAGAGAAAGCAAAAAGATGGAGAACGACACCCCGATCATGAGCCTGAAAGAAAAAGACAATTGTGCAGGGGCGCCCAAAAATCTGCCCGGACGTGCTTGCAGTGTCTGCTAGACTTTAAAATCTATCTGTGGACGTCATTAATCAGTTGAGTGGAGGTGTATTGTCGCCCTTCGTATCGGTATTTGTTTCTATTCTTCCAAATAACCCAAAAGGCGACGGCTGCTACGATCAGATGGTCATGCGTTGCTTTGCCCCAAGCGGCAAGGAGATCGTTGAAGCCCCCATCATCCTGGATTGGGTGACAAAGGTTAGTAAACTTGTCCCAGACTGTCATAGGTAGGTGACCACTATGAAGGATGTGCTCGACAGACTCGATCTTTCTCTCCAGGCAGCAATGACAAGCAGAAGCAAGACTGAAGCCGATGGTGGCAAGGACGTCATCCGTGGGAAGTTTCCTACGGATCGCTCTCCACATCAGGAAGGACCACTTCTTAGGAATATACGATTGCCAGAATGCCCCAGATATGGGGGATGGGTTGCCGATGCCACGAACTGCACGACGAGCTGAAGCCAAGGAGAATGATCCATTGGTCGTGAGGGACCACCGCAATGTGTCTGGGTACGTGCTTATCATTGTGCAAGATTCGACGATAGTCTCGACGACTTCCTCTCCAATCCAATCTAAGATCCTTTCCCGGTTCCAACCCCCTTCTCTGGTCCACACATCTCTAATGGTAGTAGTGGATGGTGCACCTGGCTTAGGTGTTAAGAGGTCATCTCCAGCCCACCTTTCAAGATGTAATGATGATTCGCCCTTGCCTACCTTAAGACGGATCAAAGTTCAGCGAGCAGTCGGCCATTCAGAATACGTCTCCATGATGCCAAGGATCTGTTGTTGCTGGAAGCTAAGATGGATGAATATTTTTGAAATATCTGGCCTTCATGAATCGAGCCCACAATGTCTGATTCTCCTTAAGCTTCCCCCATATTTCCATAGAGCAGACATCCACGACGTGAGCTAGTCTACTAAAGCCAAGACCGCCCTCATCCTTAGATCTAGCCATGGTGTCCCAACTAGCCAAATGGTGCTTGTCCTTGCCATCACAATGGCCCATAAGAAGTTGGAGAAGAGGTTTTCCATGTTAGTAATGACTTTCTTCGGAGGGGCGCACGCATCCAGGGTATATACCGGGATGGAAGAGAGCACGTGCTGGATCAAGATGATCTTGACACCATGCAAAATAATCGCGTTGTGCGATCCCTCGATTCTTTTCCTTATTTTCTCCACTAACCCGTTGTAGAGGGCTGCATTAGATCTGTCGTACACAAGTGGGCACCCCAGATACGTGAAAGGAGGGTACTCCACTGAGAAGGAAGTTATGTTTGAGAGTAAAGTGATATGTTCTCTTTCGGCAAAGTGATGGGCATAGATGACACTTTTGGTGGGGTTGACGCGCTGGCCGGAACTTCTGATGTATCTCTGGAGCGTGGTGTTAACTACCTCCACGGACCCCCCTCTAGAGGAGAAAATGATGATGTCGTCATCGTATGCCAAGTGAGTGATAATCAGGCAGCTGCTTGCAGAGTGGAAGTGCTTGAAGCGGGGGGATCCACCATGTTGTTAAGATTTCTGCTAAGGGCTTCTGCTGTAATGATGAAAATAGTGGAATGTGTGTATATATATATATATATATATATATATATATATATATATATGTGTGTGTGTGTGTGTGTGTGTGTGTGTGTGTGTTATACAAATTTGGGATATACTATATATGTATGTGTTAGTGAGAGGTGTGTCTATGTGAGTGAGGTGTGTGCCACATATTTATCAGGTTTGTATGAGGGCTAGCCTATGTATGGCTCCAATGGTGAGTTGGTTTGTGATTAGATCTCCTAGTGTGTGTGTGGTCTGTACTTGGTTGATGAGTGAGTGGGTGAGTGAGTGTGTGAATGAGTGAGTGAGCCATTGTGTATTATATGAGTATTAGAGTGTGTGTGTGTGTGTTATATATTTAGAGTAATGAATGGAGCATGGCAGTATAAAGAGTTTAGCACATAAGGGTTGTAAAGAGATGAGGGAAATAGCAAGAGCAGCATTTGTTAATATTAGAGGAGAGTGGAGGTTTGAGTTAATATCACAGGTCAGTCTCATTACCTTGGCCTTGTTCTGCTGCAGCACAGGCTAGCCTTGCTTGCATATTGCAAATGCAGCAACAGCTAGCATATGCAGCAGTAGGGGATCTTTTCCCCTGTTGATTGGGTGCAGAGGCCATTTGGCCAATGCCAGGTCAAGAGGGTATGTGAGTATTAGGGAGAGAAGCTAAGTTGGATAGGTAACCAAGGCTATTACCATGTGCACATATATAGAGTATTATTGGAGGAACTTGAAATGGTGTGGTGTTAGTGTCTAGTTGTCAAAGGCCTGTGAGATAGAGAGGTGTGTGTGTCTATATATAATAAACACATACACATAAGTAAGTGTCATGTATCTTAGGCATATAAAATTGTATGGGTATTAGTTAGATACCTATAGGGATGTATATGTTATATGAAGATGAGGGTATGGGTAGCAATTGATAAGTGGTAAGGTAGGTATAGATATGTATATATGTATTTAACTAGTAGGTATACATGTGGTATATATTCATATATTATACGTATATGTTGTATCTAGAGTATAGTAGTAGTCTTGATACAATCACACCCTTCCTAAATCTTTGACCTAGAGCTTAGTGAATGGTCCACATAGCCAATACCCTATATATTGACCAATATTTGACCAAATGAGACCAAGTAGACCAAATGTTGACCAAGTAGCTAGAGTTGACCTAGTTTGACCAAATTGGACACCATTGACCTAGAAATAGCCTAGCATCATATAAACATCACATTTAGATTCATTGTTACTTTAGAACATCAAATAACTTTGTATATCTAATTTATAGATTTATGTGACACCTCCTTGGGCATCGATTCTCATTCATTGCTCTGGACGACAGGCGAGTACATTCTCTGATAGTTTTTATTTACTTGATGATTATTATGATTCAGCTTCTAGTATAGTTCTATTTTGATTCTCTGTCATAACGCGGATTGGTATTCTGGATTCATTCATTTACGACACATGTATTTAACTCGTCTAGCCCCTACTACCAGAACCAATCATTGGAACCATCTACTCTAAACACCTACAAGCTCCATTTACTTCTGGCTAGACAAGTACTTTATTTATGTGTCGGAAAATACTCGAGTAAACATGTAAACATCCTCAATCATACAAGAATCACTGCTACAAGAAAGATAGCCACCGCCGCTAGGCCAAGCGTGCGACGTACCATATTCAAGAAGAACCACAAGAAAGATAGCCGTCGTCGCTAGGCCAAGCGTGCGACGTGCCGTATTCAACAAGAACCACAAGAAAGATAGCCGTCGCCGCTAGGCCAAGCGTGTGATATACCGTATTCAACAAGAACCACAAGAAAGATGTCGTCGCCGCTAGGCCAAGCGTGCGACGTGCCGTATTCAACAAAACCACAAGAAAGATAGCCTTTGCCGCTAGGCCAAGCGTGTGACGTGCCGTATTCAATACGAATCACCTCTACAAGAAATATAGTCGTCGTCGCTAGGCCAAGCGTACGACGTGCCGTACTCACTACTCGTCTAATCATTACATGTCGAACTCGGTACTTCAAAACACACTGGATTAGTGTTTTGTACTAGATTCACATTGTCTCATGTTTTACAGATTGGACTCGCATCACATTGTTCTAGTTTAGCTATCTCTATTTACAGCCTTCATTGTCATGCTCTCCTATTTCACCGTATTTACTTTCTTGTTCTAAACTGTGATTCTATTTCATTACATGTCTCAACTTTCCATGTTCATCAAGTATAACTGTTTATAACTACTTTATAATCTTTGTCATTTAATTAGAACAGCTAGAGAAGATATTCTCGTTCCATCCTGACTGGATATATTTTTCAGATGATTATCCAGAGAATACGTGTCCCACCTTCTATGAATCCGAGGAGGGGATAGCTACCTTGGGTCTCGATTCTCAGGAGTGATCGAGAGACTAGTTTAGTGGATTTGTTTTAGATTCTCTGTTTGAACTTGAATTGGAATAAGTAGACATTTGACTTTGTATTTGAGATTTGTTTAAGATATTATTTAGTTGTTGTTGTTGAGTCTTTATAGTTATTTAGACCTCTGTGTTATCTTTTCGTGCTTTGGACTGTGATTGAGTATAATCATATCTTTATACTTGTCCTCCATTCAGAGTTGAGATCTATAACAAGTACATTATATCATTGTATGAGTTGTTAGTTAGCGACCTAGAACAGCGTTCTACCGCCAATTCTGCGGTGTAGGCTGGGCGCTGTTACGCACTCGTGCCCCTATATCGGGTGTAGGTCGTAACAATTGTACCAAAATATAATGACTGATACTCGAATAACAGCGGACTTACATTTATAGTATAATATAAAGACTGAACAAAAGAAATATGGACTGATACTAAACAGAGTATGGACTAAAACAGTTAGAAATGAAAGACAAAGACTAAACCAATATATAACAAGAATGTACAGTTAGAAGAATTGGGACTGATACATAATATATGACTGAACAAATTATAATATATAAACTGAAATAAGGATGTGAAGTTCCCTTTCATTAGGACTTAAGGGCTGGTCCTATGTATTACTAGAGTAGGAAAGTAGGACTGAACATTGTGTATATGGATTGGGAATGATACTAGTGTATAATAGAGCTAACTGTCCACTCACAGTCCACACACATGTTAGAAAAGTGCCTATAGTCCACCAACCCCCAATCATGTATACCATATCAAATTCATTCCTAAATAACTAGATAGGCTCACAAAAGTTAACCTATATTAATGCACTCCTAATTCAATGGTCAAATTTGAAATTAGAGCATTGTGTGCTCATTTAGCCATTTTGTCAAACACTTAGCGTGTGTATCGAACACATGGTGACACGTCCATGATATGCACTCCAAATGGATCTAAACTTGACCCAAAGCACATCCACATGTTCTAAATCATTAACATGGCCTAAATAACCTATTCACAAACCCTAAAATTACTATTCTTGGATTTTTCTCCAATTTTAGTCAAATGTAAAGGGGAAATTCCTCAAATAGGAAGATGAGAGTCTAAACTCCCCACTAATAGCAACCCTAATGCATGGGGGTCTCTAATTAATACCTCTACACTATTTTAATGCAAATTAGAGGGTTTATAATGCATATACCTATTGGAAGATGGATTTCCAATGAAAAAGTCCTAAGATCTAGAAGCTCTCAAGCTCCAAGTGCTCCAATCCCTCCAAGCTTGCTTCTAGAGCCTTCTCCTCTCCAAGGGGAAGAGAATGAGACCAATTTAGGCTGATTTAGAGAGAATTTGAGCGTAGGAATAATTTGGGGAAGAAACATCTAAACTAGGGTTAGGTTTTGGAAAAAAAAGAGAAGGAAGAAGATGTTCCTCTTAAATAGAATAGGTAGCTGCCGTAGGCTAGGGTTTGGGAGTTCTAGGCTTTGTGAAATGTCTAGGAAGCCCTCTCAACTTGTCATGACAAGTTCTAGAGAAAAGTCTTTCTTCTAATTAGTTGTTCAACCTAATCTTCTAATTAAACTTGCTAGTCTAACTAGAGACTAAACTAACTTATTAAAATGGGTTTAATGATTGTCTAATCCTACTAATTGGGTCTACTAGGGTCACTGACAACTATTCTAACTAATGGCTAACCATTAATCATAATCAATGATATAGCATGTGCACTATGTTAAATATTATAAACAATTAATCCCAAATTATAATTATTAATTTTGTAAAATAATTTTACAACTCAAAATATAATTTGAATTAACAATAATAACAAGAATTTAGAAAAAGTCAAAAATACTCCTCTTAGGAAAAGTGGTAGTTACACTCACCACCACCACAATTGCGCCCTCCGACTTCCGCTGTCTCGCCATCATCCGCCGCAGCCACGACCTAGCCACCCGTTCCACCACCACCACCGATAGCAGTTCCTCCACTGTGCCCTGGCCAATCCCGACACCACCCAAGCCATCACCGAGCCCTCTACCACGACAATCCTCGGCCGATCCCCAACTCCACCATCAATGGAAGACAACCTCCGGCCTATCCCTAAACAAGCTGCCCCTCAACCACAAATACCACCAAAACCACGTACATGGCCACCGTGTCGAGGACCCTGTCCCTCACTCGATCGCTGCACCCATGTACCGAGAACGCCGCCACACGTGTGCTCGTCCTCTTCTCCGTGCGGGATCGAACCACCGAATCCAGCATGGCTGAGCATCGTCGTAGCCATCTCCAGCCATCACCTCATCCCAGCTAGCACCAATCACCACCACCATCATACGTCTTCACTGCCACCGCCACCTTCTCCTCCCTGTCATAATCGGCTACCTATCGTACCCATAGCCGCCACCATGAACCACCCGTAGCCCCTCAATACAGCAACGACCACCACCATCATGGTCCTGTTGGCCCGTTCTTGTCTGCGTCTCCTAGATGTCGGTCTGCCTCCCTGGACCCAGCCACCTAGCGCATCCCCATCCAATCGACAAGCCGGCCACCAGATCTGGCGTCTTGATTGTCGACGATAACTTCGTGATCCCTGCGCTGCTCCGCCGATCGATCCCAACGGTCGCAACATGCTCTATCAGCAGCGCTGTTGGTTGTTGAGCCTCTCGTCAGCCGCACAACGATGCCGCACTCCTCTCTTCACGCCGGAGAACGTCGCCCACTGGCCGAAAGCTCTGGTACGAAACTCTTCATCCACTCCTCACTTCCTTCTTTCTCTCCCAACCTCTCAAAAACCCCCTTCTGACATCTCTCTCTCTCCACTTTTAATTTTAATTTAAGAAGTAACATCAAAAGTTGTTGTTTGGTCGTTAGGTTTTGGGCCTAACAGTTAGTTTTGATTTTAAGAAGAAGTAACAACAGTAGTTGCTGATAGGGTATAAGGTTTCAGTCTAATGATTTGAGCCCAAAATAGTTGGGCTTTAAGCCGAGTAAAAAAGGGTATTGAGATATATAACTGTAGAAGCATGAAAAAGCACAGGTATTCAAAAGCGCAGGTGGTGTTCTCACTACACCCGGCTTCATAAAAAGTGCAGATACCCAAACGCGCAGACAGAAAATTCAAGTCACGAAGACATACAACAAAAAATACATAAAGAGTTCTCTAATTAAAATCATGTCTACAAGGATCTATTACAGATTCTTCATGATTACATGAAATAAACTAAAACTCCTAAGAATCTACAAGGGGGTTAATCTTCACTACAAGGGGGTTTATCTTTACAGAACCCCATACAAGGGAGTTAATCTTCACAGACGCACAGCCCCCTAGACGTGCAGCATCGTCAGAGAAAACCACTTCACAGCAAGACATGGAGGAACGCTAATATGGCTAATGAAGCAGTTATAGCCCGAGCAAAGACGCAACTCCTGCTCGCACCATGGGACCGTTGATGAGTAGGATAGAGCACAACCTATGGCGCTTCGAGTTGGCAATAAATCCAAACCCAGTAGCCTGGACCTCGAAGATGTCCAAGATGTTGTTCAGGTTCGAACTCCTCACGTTGATCTCTCAAGTGCATCTCGAAACTCAGCAGCAGTTCTCCTTGTTCTGCATGTGAATCAAATATTTATTCCCTGTAATTTGTGTGTTGCGGTCCATATTACCTGTTTTGATGATGGTGATAATGTGACAGTTTTGATGTAGGTTTTATCAGATTTTACACAATCTTTATTATATTTTTAAACTAATGAATACAACACTGATATTTTGGCTAGTGACAGAGAAAAGAAGCCCACTTTTTAATCATGAATATTTTGCTTTGTTGGTGTTCCAAAACAGGAACACTTTTTAGTCGTTCAAGCAAGTGTTATAAAAATTAATCTGAAATGCTTTTTAGACACGTTTTATTGGTGTTCCAAAATTGGAACACATTTAAAGCGTTCCAATAAACGTTTCTTGGACCGGTTTATTTCTGTTCTAAGAAATTTGGCACCCCAAAAAAAGGCACGGTAAATAGGTGTTCCTGAAATTATTTGCAACAGAATTTTGTTGTTCCAAAATGACCATTTTGGTGTAGTGATAGTAAATAGACTTTCAGTCATACTCAAATCTTTTTAGTTGGTAAAAATTGACCCGAACTATATTCACCCCTCTGATAGTTGCCCTCAATTGGTATCAGAGTAGGTTCTCTATTATAGGCTTTAATTTCGAAGAGTTTTACACATGGCAACTGTGAAATCTACCTCCACTGGTGAAGGTCAATCCACAAATAGACCTGCCCTATTTGATGGTACCAACTACACTATTAGAAAACACGTATGGCTTTTTATCTCATATCACTAGACTTTGATCTTTGATCAATAGTTGAGGATGGCTGCAAAAAGCACCCTAGAATTGTTATTGATGGCAGCTCATTGAAAGACCTATGGATAAGTACACTAATCTAGAAAAGAACCAGTCTAGTCTTGATGCTAGAGCTATAAATACTTTATTTTGTGATTTAGATGGTACTGAGTTTAATAAAGTATCTACATGCACAACTTTACACGAGATTTGGAAACTTCTTAAGGTAACTTATGAAGGTACTTCATAAGTGAATGAATCTAAGATCAGTAGACTCACTCAGTAATATATAAGACTTTCAGAATGAAGCCAAATGAGACAATTAAATAAATATTTACATGGTTTCTTAACATCATTAATCCTTTTGCTTTCTTGGAAAGTTTTACAGTAATCATGAAAAGATTCGCAGGGCATTAAGGGGACTCACAAAGAATTGGAACCCGAAAGCGGCCTCAATCATCGAAGAAAATAACCTTACGACAGTGACAATAAAGACTCTTATGGGGAAATTGATGACACATGAGCTATACCTCATGGATCTTGAAGGCTCAACTTCCAAAGAGAAGACTATCGCATTTAAGGAACAACACAAGAAGGTCTCAAATGACAAAATCGAAGATGATGATTATGATAATGAGGAACATGCTTTAATGATTAGAAATTTTAAGAAATTCTTGAAGTTTAACCGAAAGAAGAAAAGCCATCAAGAAAACAACGATGAATATCCAATATATTCCTGCCGTAAAAAGACAGGCCACATAAAGAAGGACAATCCAGCTACAAAAAAAAGATGAACTGGTATGAATGCTTAAGCAAAAGACTGTCTTCACGAAAATATGCAAATAATGGCATGAAAGTGAATCCAACGACTCTGAAGCGGAAAAAGAACCTCGTAACGCTGCAAACATCTGCTTAATGGCACTTACAGATAAGGTAATGGCTAATCTTCTATATGAAGACACATTTAACGAATTTCTGATGTCTTTAATGACCTTCATAATAAGCATAAAAAGGTCCTAGATAAATACCAGCGTGCTAGGAAGGAAATCAATGAGTATAAGCTTGAGATTGGGAGATTATCTACCCTACTAAATGAGATAAAGGAAGCACCATCTACTAGTGACACGGAAGACACGTCTGCCTTAAAATTGAGATTGCATGAGGCTTTGGAAAATGTTGAAAACATGATAAATGAGAATGCAAAACTGAGTAAAATGTATGATACAGAAAACGAAGAAGTATAATCTAGATGCACAAAGAATAGATATATTCACGGCTAGATATCAAGAAGTGTATGACACCTCTAAAAAATTAGAAATTAGATTAGAAAAGCAGGTAATGCAACCTACTACCGATTCTAACACAAGTCATAATGTCACACGCAAGACACTGCCCAAGAAAGCAAGCAAGACACATTTTACACATAATCATGCATTCTTTATAGATATCCATGGTAGGCACAACATACTCATTCCTGTACATTCCTGTACTACTACTTACACTTCTGCGCCAAACACTAACACTCGTGCAATTTCCCACTATTGTGGTCGACAAGGACATATCTCACGACCATGCAGAGTTAAAAGATTGGTAGATATGAATATACTTATATGGGTACCAAAAGATAACATCTCTTGACACCAAAAAAAGTGGGTACCAAAGGTCACATCTTCAACTTGTGTTATAGGTGGGCCAACCCTCTCATGCTAGAAATAAATGGATTCACGATAGTGATTGCTCGCAACATATGACCTGTGATGCCAATCTTTTTGCAACACTATCGATGAAAAAAGAAAGATACGTCGACTTCGGGAACAATCTGAAAGGGTACATTATAGCTAACGGTAATATTGGTAAATCTCCCTATCATGTAATAAAGGTTGTTTGTCTATTAACTGAACTAAAACATAACATATTCAGCATTAGTCATCTGGTTGACCATGGCTATGGTATTAATTTCGTGAAAGACAAATGTTCCATCTATGATAGATCATCTAGTGATGTTATTTTTGAAGGTACTAGGAAAAATAATATCTATATTTTCTATATGCAAGCAGATACTAATAATGTAGGCAGATGCATGTATGCTAGGGAAGGTGAAAGCTGGCTTTGGCATATACATCTAGGACATGCCAACAAGAATACTATTACAAAATTGTCATCAAAGAATCTGGTAAGAGGTCTATCGGACATAACGTCCGTGAACCAGAATACTGGCAAGTATGGACGGACCAGGCCAGCTACGTATACCAAAGTACTTTACTACCTTGAAATACGATCAAAGCTGTAGATGTAGGGCTTACTAGTACAAGCCAACAGTCAAATCCTAGGTCAAGCACATCCTAGATATCTCAAGCACATGCAAGTAAGTAAGTACAAGAGTATGATCATCAGGCATATAAGACAGTAAAGCGTGCCAAACTATAATATATAGATGATCATGAAGCTAGTAATACGAAATGAAAAATTAGCAAGGGTGTAAGTCATACATGATCATCTATAGCTATAGACTAGAATATACAAATCATATCTAAGCCCATAGGCCAAAATGTCAAGTCCAAAACACGAGCTAAGCACGTGCTCGTGGCTAAACACCGCAAAAGACTATATAGGTAAGATAGGGTAAGAGAAAGAACTGATGGAACAGGGGTTCCCAGGACCCTTCATTTGGTGTGTGTATTGATCGATAGAAAGTTAAACAGATCTAATACGTATTCTAACCCTTCGTAGGCGGAAACTAGGGTTCACGAATTATACCTGCGACGGAAAGGAGACAATTAATTCCTGGCAATCTCGAGCGGACGACCCCAAGATCTTCTGTACGTATTCCTTCATCGAGTTGGACGTCGTGTGGGCGACGATCTTCCAACCTTTTCTTCTCCTTGGCAACCCTCTCTTTTGCTCCTTACATGAATCACGAATTTAGAGAAAGTTTTAGATTTCTGATCGGTAATATGGAGGCCAGAGAATAGAGGATATATATAGGCTACGGTAGGCGCCATGAGGAGAAATTAGGGTTAGGCCTCCTAACGGATCTGGATATCCCGTGTTCAGCCCGAACACACAATCCAGGCCCATTAACAATAGCTCGATCCACTAATGAGCTATTATTGTACTACCTCCCTAATCCCAAATTATGTTTGTGGGCTCCTTTTATTATATGCTCGTTTGGCTTTCCATGTAAAGATATCGTATGTCCGTCGATCAAATTAAATTACTGACAACTATATTGATTCGACATCTTTTATCCTTAAGTAGTACCGCTCAACTTTATTTGTCATGTCGGATATAATCCACCTGCAGGGTTTACATGATAATCCTTATGAGCTCCTTAAGGGGACATCATCAACCCGATGTATCGGGACATGGATTCCATTTATAATCAACAGCCCATCATACATACAATGTTATTATCCAATTCATAGAGGTTGTCGATCCATAATGAATCTCACTCTTTTATGAGTCAAAGTAATGCACACTGCATGTACATGTCCATTATTATATCCGGATTAAGAGCACAAGCATCCATAATAACAGAGGTGTTTGTTCTCTTATGTAGTCAGTACAAAGAGAACAACCTCAAGTGGTCTTGTTCAATACACACAAAGTGTACTAGTGTAAACCTATAGTCAAGATAGACTAATACCAGATTACACTACAACCTTTCCAATAGATTGTCCAAGTCCATCTAGGTTGTGAACTATTTATATACTCCATAGGAAACTGATAATATGATCTTCTGTGTGACACCACACACCATATTATCTACAATATAGAATATCAGACATTTGCATTAACACTTGCAACAAATACAATATGCAAACATTTGCCCATATGATTTTCATTAAAAATTTAAGGAAATAAGGTTACTAAAAAAGTGATGCTTTTAGTATATAACCCTAACAATCTCCCACTTATACCCAAAGCATTGCTTTTCAGTATACTGTTACAAATCTCCCACTTATACTTAAAGCCATGCTGTTACACATCTGACTCTCATTCCCTCAACATGACTATCAGAAGCCTTAGCTGGTAAGCTCTTTGTAAAGGGATCAGCTAGGTTGTCGGCTGATGCTATCTTGATCACAGCAACATTTTCTTTCTTTACGAAATCTCGTATTAGGTGGTACTTACGCTGAATGTGTTTACCAGTCTTATGGGCTCGTAGTTCCTTCGAGTTTGCAACTGCACCATTATTATCACAATAAAGTGTAATAGACTTAGGCAAACTAGGTACCACATCCAAGTCCAACAGAAAGTTTCTGAGCTAAACCGCTTCTTTGGCTGCCTCAGAGGCTGCCACATACTCGGCTTCCATGGTGGAATCATCAATACATTTTTGCTTGATACTCCTCCACACAATGGCTCCACCTCCCAAAGTAAACACATAACCTGAGGTAGATTTCCTGGAATCCCTATCTGACTGAAAATCTGAGTTTATATACCCCAAGGGAACTACACTATCTGCCTGGTAAACTAGCATATACTCTTTAGTCCTTTTCAGGTACTTCAAAATATGCTTTACGGCAGTCCAGTGCTCTTGTCCTGGGTTAGACTGATATCTGCTGACCATGCCTACGACAAAGCATATGTCTGGTCTCGCACGTAGCATTACATACATTAAGCTTCCTACTACTGAAGCATAAGGAACTGCCTTCATGTTCTCTATCTCTTTAGGTGTCTTCGGACACTGTTCCTTTGATAGAGCAATTCCATGTCTAAAAGGTAAGAAACCTTTCTTAGAATTTTGCATACTAAAACGAGTTAGTACAGTATCGATATAGGAAGCTTGGGATAAGCCCAACATCCTTTTCTTGCGATCTCGTAGAACTTTGATCCCAAGGATGTGACCTACTTCTTCCAAGTCCTTCATATCAAACTGTTTGGATAACCATACCCTTACATCAGATAACACCTTCATATTGTTTCCAATGAGCAAGATGTCATCCACATAAAGTCCTAGAAACACCACCACGTTTATGTCATACTTTATGTATACACATGATTCATCATGACATTGATCAAATCCATAGGATTTTATCACCTGATCAAAACATATGTTCCAAGATCTAGAAGCTTGTTTAAGTCCATAAATGGACTTCTTGAGCTTACAAATAAGATGCTACTGGCCATTTTCAATGAACCCGTCTGGTTGCTTCATATAGATGTCTTCCTCAAGACTTTTACTAAGGAAAGCTGTCTTGACATCCATTTGCCAAATCTTATAATCGAGATTAGATGCAATAGATAAAAGAATCCGGATAGACTTAAGCATGGCTACAGGAGAAAAGGTTTCCTCATAATCGATACCCTCTCTTTGAGTAAAACCTTTTACTACAAGCCGAGCTTTAAAGGTTTCAACCTTACCGTCTGATCATCTTTTTCTCTTATAGACCCACTTGCATGCAATGGCTTTTACACCAACGGGTGATTTTACAAGCTCCCAGACCTGATTAGAATCCATAGATTCTATTTCAGATATCATTGCTTTTTGCCAAGACTCTGTATCTTTAACTTGGAGTGCTTCATTGTAGGTATAGGGATCATAATCTTGTTCCTCAGGGACGAAGTCTAACGACTCTCCCAAGAACATATATCTATCAGGTTGTATCACAACCCTCCCACTACGACGAGGAACTATCGGTTGTGGTGTAACATTTGTGACACATTGTGCAGTTATTTGTGGTTCATCCTCTTGTACTGTTGGTACTGAAGTACTTGGTGTCTCACGTCTCAGTTCTTCTAAAACAACTCTACTTGTGGGTTTATGGTTCATCATATAGTCTTCCTCTAAGAATCGGGCATTGGTGCTAACAATGACCTTCTGATCCTTAGGACTATAAAATAAACCTTCTTTCGTTCCTCTTGGATAGCCTACAAACAAGCGTACTTCTGTACGAGATTCCAACTTATCTGCTTTTTCATTCTGCACATGTGCTGGACTACCCCAAATGCGAACATGTTTTAGACTAGGCTTACGCCCAATCCACAGCTCTGTGGGAGTAAGAGATGCTGACTTAGAAGGAACCAAGTTCAAAATATAAGCTGCAGTCTCTAAGGCATATCCCCAAAATGAATCTGGCAAATCCGAATAACTCATCATTGATCTAACCATCTCCATAAGAGTTCTATTCCTTCTTTCGGCTACACCATTCTGCTGGGGCGTTCCAGGTGCAGTCAATTGGGATGTAATCCCAGCTTCTGATAAATAATCCCTAAACTCTCTAAAGAGGTACTCGCCACCACGATCTGATCGTAATGACTTGATAATTTTCCATGACGTTTCTCCGTTTCAGCCTTGTACTGTTTGAATTTCTCAAAGCACTCAGACTTACGGCGCATCAAATAAATGTATCCATACCTTGAATAATCGTCAATAAATGTGACAAAATATTCAAAGCCACCTCTAGCTTGGATAATCATGGGTCCACACAAATCAGAATGAACCAATTCTAACACATCTTTGGCCCTATACCCCTTTGCCGTAAAAGGTCTTTTGGTCATTTTACCTTCCAAGCAGGATTCACAGACTGGTAGTGCCTCCACTTCCAATGAACTCATAGGTCCATCTTTTACCATTCTTTGAATCCTTCTTAGGTTAATATGCCCCAATCGCAAGTGCCAAAAAAATGTTTGGTTCATACAAGAAGGTTTTTTTCACTTATTCAAGTTATATGACATATTATTCATTTCCATAAGTTGCATTGTGGCAAAATAGGATTAATGGTATACAAATTATCAACCAATGCACCAGAACAGATAAAATGTTTATTCTTTCTAATAACAATATTGTCAATAAAATAAACTGAATATCCATCCTTAACTAACATAGAAACAGAAACTAAATTCCTTCTAAGTGAAGGTGCATAAAGACAATCTCTCAATGTCAAAGACTTATTTCTACCAAAAGATAAAGTAACATCTCCTAATGCAACGACCGATACTTTGTAGCATCACCCATGAACAAGCATATCTCTCCATCACTGAGCCGTCTGGTTTCATGGAACCCCTGTAATGTATTGCAGACATGATTAGTGGCTCCTGTATCTACACACCAGGTGCCGGTAGATAACACCGCTAAACATGTTTCAACTACTAGTAAATGAGATATACCTTCTTTGTTCCCTTGTTTGAGAAGTGGACAATCAGTCTTCCAATGTCCTGACCCTTTGCACTTGAAATATTTGCCTTTCGGCTTTTTTACCGCGCCTTGAGGTCCCATGACCTTCTTTGCTGAGTTTGCATGTTTCTGAATGTTATTCTTCTTCTTACCGCCTTTTGGCTTAGAAGTAGAAGCCTTTTCAGAAACAAAAACATGACCACTCTGCCTAAAGAGAGATTCAGCATCCTGTAGATCTTTTGTAAGTTCTGCCAAACTATACAACCTTTTGTTCATGTTGTAATTAAGGCAGAAATTGTCAAAACTTTTAGGCAGAGTCCCGAGAATGATATCGACCTAGGATTCCCCATCAATTTCAGCTCCAAGGATCTCCATCTCATTCAGATGACCCATCATCTTGAGAACATGATCCCTTACTGGTGTACCCTCAGCCATTTTTGTATTCATCAAATATTTCATAGCAAACTGCCTAGCTGCTCTACTCTGATATCCGAAGAGTTCCTTGAGGTTAGACATCATGTCATAAGCCGTGGCCATGGCCTGATGCTGATGTTGCAGTACATTTGACATAGATGCCAGAATGTAACACCGCGCCATCTCATCTGCCTTTTTCTACTTCTTATAAGCCTCTTTGACCTCTTCATCAGAGTTAGCATCAGGCTTAGGTGGGCATTCCTCAACAAGTACATATTTGTACTCCTCAGCAGTCAGAACAATATCCAAATTACGTTTCCAGTCAATATAATTAGGTCCAGTAAGTTTATTTTCTTTAAGAATCACCATAAGTGGACTGAAAGAACCCATTTTTGAAATCATGAGAATCACATAAATAAAATTATGTAGGACAAAAAAAACTTTTTGAATTAACTAAATATTGATTCCCTCAAAACAATAATAAGAAATTCACCAACACCTTGAACACCATGAATTTAGCATGCCACGATAGTGTGGACGTATACAAATTCAACTTTGTTCAAGTAGATTTTTCTTATTAATTTTACTATCATGTCAACATAACTTTATGACAAATAAAATTAATATGCTGGTCTTGCTCTGGTCATACAAATAATAGCAATGACTCCGATGGGAAGGATACCATTATTTGTATCTAAGTGTATACCATTACTTAATACTAAGTCCATTATCTTGTAATGAGTTCCTTCAGATGGAGAAGTGAACACATACTAGGTAACTTTCTACAATTATCCCTAAGGATGTTTGTACTGGTGATCCATAATTATACTCATCCGATATGGAGGAAAGCACTATAGCCAACACGCAAGTATAATTACATCACCTACAAACCAGTAATGGAGACCATAGGATTTAAACTAAATAAATATCCTCTCCCACTTAGTTATTTAACAATGAGGGTTTTTCTACTAGTTGATATTATGTCCATGTTGTCCATCATTAATGTAGGCTTGGTTTTTCAAAAAAAAACAACCACACAATAATAAACATGCATAATCAGAAAAAGCAAAATGACAAAAATAAGAGAAAAAATCCAACTATTATGATCATCTTTGCTGCTCCGTCCTCAACTATCCGAATCCAAAATCTGGTCCGACGTCAGAAACAGCCACTACCGCCATCACGATTGATCAAAAATAATTAAAATTACATCAATCCTATGCCTCCCGAAGGAGTTCACACATAATCTAGATTGCAAAATTAAAATAATAAGCACGATCAACCCTCAAAATTTTAATTACATCCACAACAACAACAACATTCATGACATGTCCGTGGTTTAAACAATACAATCAAAAACATGCATTGGACCATAATAGTTGGATCTAAGATGCCTGCAAAACCGAGTTAGAACAGATCTACATCTACCGACTATTACACAGCGCAGGTTTTATTGGACAACATGGACGTATCAATCAATACGTAGATCCAAAGTGGCTCTGATACCAATTGATGGAACCGGGGATTCCCAGGACCCTTCCTTTGGTGTGCGTATTGATCAATAGAAAGTTAAACAGATCTAATACGTGTTCTAACCCTTCATAGGCGGAAACTAGGGTTCACGAATTATACCTGCGACAGAAAGGAGACAAGTAATTCCTGGCAATCTCGAGCGGACGACCCCAAGATCTTCTACACGTATTCCTTACTCGAGTTGGACGTCGTGTGGGCGACGATCTCCCAACCTTTTTTTCTCCTTGGCAGCCTTCTCTTTCTCTCATTACGTGAATCATGACTTTAGAGAAAGTTTCAGATTTCTGATCGGTAATATGGCGGCCAGAGAATAGAGGATATATATAGGCTACGGTAGGGGCCATGAGGAGAAATTAGGGTTAGGCCTCCTAACGGATCTGGATATCCCGTGTTCAGCCCGAACACACAATCCAGGCCCATTAACAATAGCTCGGTCCACTAATGAGCTATTGTTGTACTACCCCCCTAATCCCAAATTATATTTGTGGGCTCCTTTTATTATATGCTCGTTTGGCTCCCCATGTTAAGATATCGTATGTCCGTCGATCAAATTAAGTTACTGACGACTATATTGATTCGACATCTTTTATCCTTAAGTAGTGCCGCTCAACTTTATTTGTCATGTCGGATATAATCCACCTGCAGGATTTACATGACAATCCTTATGAGCTCCTTAAGGGGGCATCATCAACCCGATGTATCGGGACATGGATTCTATTTATAATCAACAGCCCATCATACATACAATGTTATTACCCAATTCATAGAGGTTGTCGATCCATTATGAATCTCACTTTTTTATGAGTCAAAATAATGCACACTGCATATACATGTCCGTTATTATATCCGGCTTAAGAGCAAAAGCATCCATAATAACAGAGGTGTTTGTTCTCTTATATAGTCAGTACAAAGAGAACAACCTCAAGTGGTCCTGTTCAAGACACACAAAGTGTACTACTGTAAACCTATAGTCAAGATAGACTAATACCAAATTACACTACAACCTTTCCAATAGATTGTCCAAGTCCATCTAGGTTGTGAACTATTTATATACTCCATATGAAACTGATAATATGATCTTCTGTGTGACACCACACACCATATTATCTACAATATAGAATATCAGACATTTGCATTAACACTTGCAACAAATACAACATGCAAACATTTGCCTATATGATTCTCATTCAAAATTTAAGGAAATAAGGTTACTAAAAAAGTGATGCTTTTAGTATATAACCCTAACAAGAACAACCACTCAGGCACCCTGGTGCTTGGGGTGGTCACCATCGAGTGGAAGGTCCGAAAGATCCTTGGGCTCCTCAACCAAATTTTGTCAGACAAAACCAGTGGGGTCAGACCATAAAATAGCAAGTACCACAAAGGAAGCCAAACTATAAACTAAACCAGCATATAAATCATAGTAACCCTAACTAAAGTAATAAAAGCAAGTAGGAATAATGTAAATGTACCACAAGAAGTATAAAAGAAAACTTGAAACATATAGTAAAGCTGGACGTGAGAGGATGTTAAGTGAAACCAAGCATGTGATCATGTAAGATGAAGCCGAGCAAGTAAACATGTAAGTGTAGCCGAGCATGTAAGGCAAGTAGTGATACCCAGGCATGTAAGCATGTAGTGAAGTCGGGCATGTAGCAGCAATAATAACATGTGCAGGAATAGAAAGAATCTAAGTACTAAAATAAAATAAGCTGGAGCATGACTAGACTAGGCAAGACAAGAAATAGACTCCATCCATCAATCACGATCAAGCAATGAGTACGGTTGATACATTAGCTAACTAGGGTTATCACAATCATAATTACTAACATATGCACTTTGAGAAATCCGATCCAGCTGCCCGCCCTATAGACTACTCGACTTATCCAGGTCGAAGACAGAAAGAATAAATAATGGATACATCGTCCAGGAGACAAATGTATCATAAGATATGTAAAAAGGTGCAACAGTTGACTATGTGCTGGAAAATTTGCTCATCATGATAGATAGGTCCAAATCCATTATATGAAGGTCAGAAAAAAGGACTTATAAGCAACCAAGAAATTCTTCCCTTCCAATGCATCTAGATAATCAAGCTAGTTGTTTAGTCCTTAATATTTTTATTCATGATACTGGGTGTGGCATTTCGAAGCATCTATCATAGACATAAGATATGCATGGATAGACAAGACAAGCAAGAGTATACTATAACAAGCCACAACAGGAAATACAAGTATCAAGATAAGAGTGCGCTACATCGAGCCACTATATCAAGCTAGACAAGATAAGAATCAAGAGTGCGCCATGATGGGACACTATCAAGTAAGCTAGACATGTATGAAAAATTCAGACAAGCATGGTGGTACATAGCAAGAAACATGGCATAGAATATATAAAAAAGCAATAAGCAGGAAGAAATCAGAAAACTTATACAAAATCAAGAGATACATAACTTGGGTATCCTGGCGGTATACCGGCGGTGTGCTGGACAATAGGGACACAAAACTTACAAGAAAATATAATGCACATGATGGATATACCGACGGTACAGACCAATATACTAGCGGTATTCCATTAATTATAATAGTAGGTTTTTGATCAAAAATGAACCCACAAATCGATATGTCGCGGTATACATCGGTTTACCAACGATATGTCGTTTCTATCCGAAAAACATGACTAAGAGCATGAAACTAGTTTCGGAAACCAAGGCTCGTCGTGAAAGTTGCTAAAATCAGTATAACCAAGAAAATAATACTAGGGCAATGTCGTGTACAGTATATATACTAAGTCTCATGGCAAGTACTCCGGTATCGTTCCCGATACAGAGTTTTTCTACTTCAAAAATATCAGGATTTCACAATAACTCAAAACCTAGCTCAGACCAAATTTCGAGAGGGTTAAAAAACAAGAATCACGAGAGAAACATATTTAGTAAAGGAAGTACTTGGCAATACTGGACTATCAAAGCAATAGAAAACAAAATAGCAGTAAAAATAATATTCGTCCAATAGTTCGGCAATATGGACTTGCCTAAGATAACTCAAAGTCTAACTCTTCAACTCCGCCATCAAGAAGGGTTCAAAATTCATACTCTGAGGCCTCGAGAAAAATGGAGAGGAAACGAGAATATAAGAAGAGTGGAGAGAGATTGTAAAAAAAATTGAAAAGAAATAAAAGGGTACATATAGAGAGAAGATGAATTAATCGTGACCGTCCGATCATGATCCATGACTCGATCAAGATCAATCTCAACCGTTCATAAGAAAACCAAGAAACCAATGAATAATAGAATGTATCATTATTATTCATGAAAATATCTAAACACTGGTCATGAAAATATTATGACACTATTCATAAAAATATCAAAAATTAAAAGTATCTAAAAAGTGGAATTATCTCCTGGACGGTACACCATCGATACACACCGGTATGCCGGTCAAGGAGTAAAGTATCAAAAATCATAATTTTCTTTCAGTACTCTAGAGTCCAAGAAAATACAGAATGCAATATAAAATACGTATCCATATACAAGTACCGATAGTGAGACGAGTCTCACAGATATTGTGAAACCCGTAATTTTCTAATAATTAATTTTAATTGTGTGTTGTTAAATTAATATTAGTATTATTAATTAATCAGTTAAGTATAAAAAATTCTTTTCAAAATAATTGAAACTTGGAATTTTGATTGTCAGCCAGACCCGAACCCAATTGGAACCATAAAACATTTTTAGAGTTGTAAAATGTTAAATTATAATTTTTCTAGAAAGAAATTATATTAGTTGTCATTTTTAGCCATTTGTTAGAAACCCAAGTCTATGAATATTTGGCCCATTGGATTTAAACCCACTTAAAGCCTTAGCTTTCTAATATACATAACCATAAACCATTTTTTTTCAACCCATTAAATTTATGTTAGCCCATTACTTAGCAACTTGGACCCATAGCCCCTAGGCCCAAACTAAATGGTTTCAACCCTTTAACCCATTAAGCTAAAACCATTCATTAGAGTTGAGAGAGAGAGAGAGTTTATAACTCTCATTCTCATTCATTCTGTTGGGTTCGCAACTGATGAAAACCGAAGCCTCTCTGTTGGCCGACCCCCTACCTCCCGTAACCTTCGAAAACCGGCGACCTTTCCTCTCCCGGCCGTTCACCCCTTCGGATCCGGTAACCCCATCCTCCTATCCTATATAAACCCCTCCTTCCATCACTCACATCACTACTTTCCCTTTCCAAAGCCCTAACCCCCGTGCCCTAACTTCTGGAGCTCGAGCCGAGCTCTACCACCCGAAGAGCCGACCCCGCGCTCTGCCATCCAGGCCGAGCACCGCACCCTCCGATCGGCCCTAACCCCCAGTGTCGCTCGCAGCCGCCAGACGACCCGGGCGGATCCCGCTGCCACCGTTCTCGGTCGACCCCGCTCGGCGAACTCCTTCGCCGGCGACCCCTGCGCCCGTGCCCGACCTCCTGTGGTCCTAGATCTGGTTGCTTTGTGATCAATCTGCTGTCCCACAAATTTCTTTGCTGACTGCGAGTGCTGGACACGTTCCGAGTCTGCGAAAATTTGGTTTTCTTCCAATTTTAACATCTGAGAGCTCTAGCCGAGCAACCCAGGGTATATTTCATTTTTCTGTTTCTATTTCCATAGTCTATGATGAGATATTGGTCCCTGATCCCGCAACGGGAACCGGTTGTGAGGTTTTCGATTCTTCGGGATTTCCGAATTTGCCTTTGGCAAGTTTCTGTAGAGTTCGGTTGTTTTGTTTCTGATTTAGTTTCGGGCTTTCCGATTCCATTTCGGATTTTCCGAGAACTCTTCGGAATAGTTTCTGTGATTCTCGGAGTTTCCGAATTGATGGTTTCTGTGATTCTTCGGAATAATTTTTGGAAAAGTTTCTTTTATTTCGGTTAGTTAGGATTTTTCTAAATTGGTTCTGGTTCTTATAGTTTTGTGGATTCATCTCGGGTTTTCCGAAATTGTTTCGAAAATATTTTCTGTGGACGTAATTTATATAATAATTGGGTTTCCCTGGTTTGGGATAATTTGTAGGAAATTATGGCACATTTCCCAGTTTTTGGGTTGACCGAAAATAGAGGAAGTGCTGCCGGATTTTCTATAAAATTTAATTATTTTAAATGATTTTTCGGGAAAGATTATATTTTTTGAAATTTTGGGTGACGACCGTAATTAATCAATGGGCCCTAGCTAAGTGCAAAAGAAACCGGTTTCGCCCGGACGTTGAGGCATTAGCCTATTTGATGATTGGACCAAAAAAAATCTGAGACTCATTAATTAATTTATTTTTTATTTTGTAAATTAAATTGTAGGATAATTTTCAGGACTAACCAAACTTTTATTCTTATTTAAATTTATGTAATAAAGGTCTGTAAAAGGGCATAAGCCCAATTATTTATTTCTACTGTGAGAAAGTGTAATAGCTTAGATTTTATTTTGTTTTCTTTTATTTTCTGGATGATTTTCAGTTATGAGAACGTAGTATAAAATGATAATTATTTATTTTATTTTAAAAAGAAAATAATAATAAATGTTTTATCACTTAGCAGTTAAGTTATAATTTTTAAATATAAATTCATGTATTTCTCATTAAAAAGGAAAATCTTAGTTTTATATTTATATAATTATAAAATACCAAGTTTTTCCAAATAAACTGATAAATACAATTTTCTCAAAATTAAATATAAACTGATGTTTCTTAATTGCAACACACTAATGATCGCGTTTTGGTTGTGTTAGCTGAATAAAGACTAAAATTGACTAGGACACAACTAGAGATTGCAACTAGTATAGTATCATTATCAACCTTGGTTTTCTGATACAAGTTTCCCGAATGTAGGATTTCAAGGAAGAACCTGATTTTCTATCCCGACGTATCGACCCGTCCAGTCCAATCAATTTGAGGCAAGTATATTTTGTGGTAGATTACAATTATTTAATAATTATTTTAATGCAAGTTTAAACCACGATACAATACGGAACTCTCTTTGAGAGCATTGACTGTAACTACTGTAACTATTGGGGACTGGGGGAGTAGTGTAGTGGATATGACCACATCCAATTAGTATAACTGAATGTATTAGCTTACCCCTCATACACACGGGGATAAGCCATACCATATCACTAGGATATTACTGTAACAAACCCAATCCGGTCATATTCATTGCCTATTCATATCACACTGTTTTAACTGCTGGAAAACTATTTATATTCAAATTGTTTAAAAATGCTTAAATCCATTATTATTTCAATTGTTAAAATGTCATGAATTGTACTTGCTCCCTCCTGACTGGAGACTATATTTTTAGGTTCTATTGAGGATGCAGAGCTACTGATTAGTAGCTACTATGACCCTGAGCTATACCCTGCTGTGCTTCCTGAGGATGGCGTACTTGATGATGATGTTGCTTCTCTTTAGATGCTATTTTCCAGTTTGATAGTTTTGTCTAAAAATAATGTTATTTCAGTTGGTGGTTTTATGATTGTACTTTGTACTGAACAAGTTTTAATTTATCGAATAATAAAGATTATGGCAAATTAGATTGAGTTGTTTATTACCTGTATATAGAAGATACAGCTTACTGCCGCCGTCTCATCAACGGTGCAGGCTGGGCATGATCTGATTCGATCCAAGTAATTGGGACCGGGTCGTGACATATTTTTAGTAGTGGCCCATGCAGGTCATATCAACAACTTAGAAAAACCTATCTAGAGACAATTAGAACACTAGAACATTGATTTGTCACAATAATAGGTCCAAATTATATATGTAAATATTTTTATTTGTTATAGACGGATAGGCTACCTTGCTTATGTTTATATCCTAAACCTTCCAGAGAATGGCCACTGACAAGACCAATCCTGCTGGCGATGGGGTATCTTCACCCTATCATACCCCACCTCCCCAATCAAGTCCGGAGCCTACACCTCGGCAGCTGGCCGACCGTCCCCATAATACAACGGCGGATCCATCATCTTCCCAGACGGAGATACAGCCCCCTGTGGTATTGCCCACTCCAGCTGCCCCTTCGGTACATGTGGACCCCACTGACCTCATAGGTCTGCTAAGAGGAGTGCTAGAAGCCCAGAGAACTCAAGCTGAAGCTCATCGTGAGCAGACGAGAATTATGAGAGAAGGCATGGAGAATGCCCATAGTGTGGCAATGGCTGCACTGGAGAGAGGAGAAGCAGCTCAACAGAAACCAAGGCCTGCCAAGGTAAGCATAAATCTAAGGATTAATTTATGTAACATTTAGGCCATTTAAAGTAATGGGGATCATATTGCCAAGGTGGGCGATATTGAGAGTTTCAAGAAGTAGAACCCTCGACCCTTCAAGGGAACCGAGGGAATCGTCTATGCCGATGAATGGCTCGATAGCATGGAGCGTCTTCTAAGCGTCGCTCGACTTCCAGAAGACCTCAAGGCTGAAGCAGTGGGACTCCAACTGCAATGTGTAGCAAGCATCTGGTATCGGAATGAACCCCGAACCCAAGACAGGCAGCTTGACTGGGACACCTTCAAGAGGTTGTTCAAGAGGAAGTTCTTCCCAACATCAGAGTTGCAGGAGATGGAGAGGCAATTTCAGAACCTGAAGCAAAAAAATATGACTGTTGGAGAGTATGCAGCAGAATTCGGTCAACTCAGCCGTTTTGCCAAGAACCTGGTGGCTGACCCTGATGATCGTACTGAAAGGTTTAGACATGGGCTGAGAGAGGAGATTCGCACCCATGTGATCTCAGGCGGTGCTAAGACCTATGAAAAGATCCTGGAGCGAGCTCAAGATATAGAGAAGAGCCAACCCGCTCGCTCAAAGAGGGATTATCCTGGAACTAACAACTTCCAGGATAATCAGAAGAAGCCTAACAACAACAACAACAATCGTCCTTCTTACCACCAGCAGCAGCAGGCGAGGAACAATGATAAAGCCCCTCAAAGGCAGATCCCTGTCTACGACTATTGCAAAAGGCCGGGGCATCAAGCAAATATCTGCAGAAAGAGACTAGGACATTGCCTAGTCTGTGGGTCTTCCACCCACCAAGTGAAGGACTGCCCCTCGGCGGCCCACCGGACTGGAGCAACTCAACAGAAAGGTCCTTTGCCCACTCAGCAACAACAATTTGGGCAGCATCAATAGAAGACTGGGCGAGCTTTTGCCCTAGCAGCAGAGAAATAAGAGCCAGAGCAGGAACCTACAGCTGATGTCATCGTAGGTTTCATTTATGTGCATTCCTATCCTGCCTTAGCTTTATTTGATTCGGGTGCATCACATAGTTTCATATCCACAAAATTTATCTCTGCACACCACATAGTTACGGGCTTTAGCAAGAAGATATGTAGAGTCATGACCAGTGGAGGACCCCTACCCATCACAGAGACCTGTAACTGCCCTATCACCATATCAGGCCAATAATTCATAGCACCTTTGCTTGTGATGCCCTTACCCAATTATGATGTAGTCCTAGGGATGGACTGGTTGAGTAAGCAGCATGCGCTGATAGACTGTCACAGAGGATGTGTAGTCTTCAGCCCACCTGGAGAGCCGAAGTTTGAAATCTCTCGAACTCCGGAGGATATGGAGTGTGTTACCTACACCTCTATCACAAAAGAACCCAGACCTCCCTATCCTATCATAGCAGAATTTATGGATGTCTTCCCTGATAGTCTTTCCGGGTTACCCCCAGATCGAGACATAGAGTTCACTATTGACCTAGTCCCTGGCTCTTCTCCCATTTCTAAGGGATGCTACAGAGTCAATCCGAAGGAGGCCAAGGGGATGAAGGATCAGATCAATGAACTGAAGGCTTTGGGATTTATCCGAGACGGAGCTTCACCCTGGGGAGCACCTGTCTTGTTTGTACCCAAGAAGGACGAAACTGTGAGGATGTGCATCGACTACCGGGCGCTGAACAATATCACCATCAAGAATAAGTACCCTCTGCCCCGGATCGATGACTTATTTGATCAACTCAGTGGAGCCAAGGTGTTCTCAAAGATTGACCTCAGATCCGGCTACCATCAGATCAAGGTCAGGAAGGAGGACATTCCCAAGACGGCATTCAACACCAAGTATGGGCAGTTTGAATTCTTGGTCATGCCGTTTGGACTGACGAATGCTCTTGCTGTGTTCATGAACCTTATGAATAAGGTTTTCCATGAATACCTAGATCAGTTTGTCGTAGTCTTCATTGATGACATCCTGATCTACTCGAAGACTGAAGAGGAGCATGAAGAGCACCTCAGGAAAGTTCTGGGAACTTTGAGGAAAGAGAAGTTATATGGTAAGCTATCCAAGTGTGAATTCTTTCTAGACAAGGTGGATTTTCTTGGCCATGTTGTCACAGGAGAAGAAATTTTGGTGGACCCTAAGAAGATAGCTACTATTGAGAAGTGGTCTACCCCAAGCTCAGTTGCTGAAATCAGAAGTTTCTTGGGCTTGGCTGGCTACTACCGGAAGTTTGTGAAGGATTTTGCCAAGATTGCTGAACCAATGACAAAGCTCACTCGGAAGAATGAAGAGTTCATCTAGATGGAAGCTTGCCAGGCGTCGTTTGAGGAACTGAAGAAGAGGCTTACAACAGCACCGATACTTGTGCTATTCGCAGGTACCGAGGGTTTCTCAATCTACAGCGATGCCTCTGGAAAAGGGCTGGGTTGCGTTCTTCAACAAAATGGGAAAGTGATTGCTTATGCATCTAGGCAATTACGGACTCATGAGAAGAACTATCCCACACATGATCTGGAGCTTGCTGCGGTCATCTTTGCATTGAAGCTATGGAAGCACTATCTATATGGAGAGAGAGTGGAAATATATATAGACCACAAAAGTCTGAAATATTTTTTCACTCAGAAGGAGCTGAACATGAGACAAAGAAGGTGGCTGGAAGTAATGAAAGATTTTGACATCGACCTACAGTACCATCCGGGTAAGGCTAATGTGGTTGCAGATGCACTTAGTCGATACCTAGTGGCGATGTTTTTGACCAAGGAGCGGTACTTGTTGGAGGACATAGAGAAGCTTGGTCTAGAGATTGTACTGCCTGAGGAGAAGATGAAGGAACTGGGGCGAGAAGCTATTGTACCTGGAGCTGACTCAACCATGATGCAGTTGCAATTACGTTCAAGTCTGATGGACAAAGTCAAGGAGACACAATTCCAAGACGAGATGCTTTGCAAACTCAGAGATGAAGTGCTGGCGGGAACACTTGAAGGATTCTCTATCGCCAGTGACGGAGCATTGAAGAATGGTACGAGGCTGTGTGTACCATCTGGCGAACTGAGGAATGAGCTAATGCAAGAAGCGCACCAGTCGCAGTATTCCATACATCCTGGAGCTAATAAGATGTATCAGGATATGCGTACCATCGTTTGGTGGTATGGAATGTAGAAAGATATATCCAGATTTGTGGCTAGATGCTTGATTTGTCAACAAGTGAAGACTAGCGGACAGAGACCCGCAGGACTTCTACAGCCGCTGGATATTTCGGAGTGGAAGTGGGAGCATATAACAATAGACTTTGTGTCAGGATTGCCTCGATCCCAAGGAGGGAAGGACGCCATTTGGGTTATTATGGACCGACTGACGAAGTCAGCTCACTTTATCCCCTTCAAAGTTGGTTTATCCACCGAAAAGTTGGCAGCACTGTACATGCGACACATCTACCAGATTCATGGAGTACCGGTAAGTATTGTATCTGACCGAGATACTAGATTTACCTTACATTTTTGGAAGAGTTTGTATGACAGCTTGGGAACAAAACTGAAGTTCAGCACCGCCTATCATCCCCAAACTGACGGACAATCGGAGAGGACCATCCAAACGCTAGAAGATATGCTGAGATCTTGCGTCTTAGAATTTGGAGGGTCTTGGGAAGACCATTTGTATTTAGTGGAATTCTCCTACAACAACAGTTACCAAGCTAGCATTGGTAGGACCCTATTTGAAGCTCTTTATGGACATCGTTGCCGCACTCCACTTGCATGGGACGACGTAGGAGAAAGAGTACTGTTGGGGCCAGAAATGGTGACTGATGCAGTAGAGAAGGTGAAGGTGATTAGAGACAAACTCAGGATTGCTCAAGACAAGCAGAAGCATTGGGCAGATAGCAGTCGTCGACCATTGGAATTTGAAGAAGGAGATAGTGTCTTTGTGAAGATTTTACCTACCAGAGGAACTATCCGATTTGGCAGAGCTGGGAAGCTGAGTCACAGATATATCGAACCATTTGAAGTTTTGAGCCGAATTAGTGAGTAGCGTATCGGTTAACTCTACCAGCTAATCTTGAGGGCGTGCACAACGTCTTCTATGTTTTACAGCTCAGACGCTACATCCCAGATCCGAGTCACATCTTGGACCACTCGGAGCTGGAGATTGGACCGAGCCTCACAGTACCAGAGAAGCCTGTAGCGATTTTGGACAGAGGCGAGAAGAGGACCAGGACTTCGGTGACTCCCATAGTCAGAGTTATGTGGAGGCACGATTCCCCAGGCGAGTCTACTTGGGAGCGAGAAGATGAGATGCGGGATCAGTACCTGTACTTGTTTGAGACCTGAGGTATTTCCTAACCCTATCCTTTAATTTCGAGGACGAAATTTTTTAAGGAGGAAAGGTTGTGAAACCCACAATTTTCTAATAATTAATTTTAATTATGTGTTGTTAAATTAATATTAGTATTATTAATTAATCAGTTAAGTGTAAAAAAATTCTTTTCAAAATAATTGAAACTTGGAATTTTGATTGTCAGCCAGACCCGAACCCAATTGGAACCATAAAACATTTTTAGAGTTGTAAAATGTTAAATTATAATTTTTCTAAAAAGAAATTATATTAGTTTTCATTTTTAGCCATTTGTTAGAAACCCAAGTCTATGAATATTTGGCCCATTGGATTTAAACCCACTTAAAGCCTTAGCTTTCTAATATACATAACCATAAACCATTTATTTTTCAACCCATTAAATTTAGGTTAGCCCATTACTTAGCAACTTGGACCCATAGCCCCTAGGCCCAAACTAAATGGTTTCAACCCTTTAACCCATTAAGCTAAAACCATTCATTAACATTAGAGTTGAGAGAGAGAAAGTTTATAACTCTCATTATCATTCATTCTGTTGGGTTCTCAACTGATGAGAACCGAAGCCTCTCGGTTGGCCGACCCGCTACCTCCCATAACCTTCAGAAATCGGTGACCTTTCCTCTCCCGGCCGTTCACCCCTTCGGATCCGGTAACCCCATCCTCCTATCCTATATAAACCCCTCCTTCCATCACTCACATCACTACTTTCCCTTTCCAAAGCCCTAACCCCCGTGCCCTAACTTCTGGAGCTCGAGCCGGAGCTCCACCAACCGAAGAGCCGACCCCGCGCTCAGCCATCCAGGCCGAGCACCGCACCCTCCGATCGGCCCTGACCCCCAGCGCCGCTCGCAGCCGCCAGGCGACCCGGCGGATCCCGCTGCCACCGTTCTCGGTCGACCCCGCTCGGCGAACTCCTTCGCCGGCGACCCCTGCGCCCGTGCCCGACCTCCTGTGGTCCTCGATCTGGTTGTTTTGTGATCAATCTGCTGTCCCGCGGATTTCTTTGCTGATCGCGAGTGCTGGACACGTTCCGAGTCTGCAAAAATTTGGTTTTCTTCCAATTTTAACATCTGAGAGCTCTAGCCGAGCAACCCAGGGTATATTTTATTTTCCCGTTTCTATTTCAATAGTCTATGATGAGATATTGGTCCTTGATCCCGCAACGGGAACCGGTTGTGAGGTTTTCGATTCTTCGGGATTTCCGAATTTGCCTTTGGCAAGTTTCTGTAGAGTTTGGTTGTTTTGTTTCTGATTTAGTTTCGGGCTTTCCGATTCCATTTCAGATTTTCCGAGAACTCTTCGGAATAGTTTCTGTGATTCTCGGATTTTCCGAATTGATGGTTTTTGTGATTCTTCGGAATAATTTTTGGAAAAGTTTCTTTAATTTTGGTTAGTTAGGATTTTTCTAAATTGGTTCTGGTTCTTATAGTTCTGTGGATTCATCTCGGGTTTTCCGAAATTGTTTCAAAAATATTTTTTGTGGACATAATTTATATAATATTTGGGTTTCCCTGGTTTGGGATAATTTGTAGGAAATTATGACACATTTCTCAGTTTTTGGGTTGATCGAAAATAGAGGAAGTGCTGCCAGATTTTCTATAAAATTTAATTATTTTAAATAGTTTTTCGGAAAAGATTGTATTTTTGAAATTTTGGGCGACGACCGTAATTGGTCAATGGGCCCTGGCTAAGTGCAAACGAAACCGGTTTCGCCCGGACGTTGAGGCATTAGCCTATTTGATGATTGGACCAAAAAAATCTGAGACTCATTAATTAATTAATTTATTATTTTGTAAATTAAATTGTAGGATAATTTTCAGGACTAACCAAACTTTTATTCTTATTTAAATTTATGTAATAAAGGTCTGTAAATGGGTATAAGCCCAATTATTTATTTCTACTGTGAGAAAGTGTAATAGCTTAGGTTTTATTTTGTTTTCTTTTATTTTCTGGATGATTTTCGGTCACGAGAACATAGTATAAAATGATAATTATTTATTTTATTTTAAAAAGAAAATAATAATAAATGTTTTATCACGTAGCAGTTAAGTTATAATTTTTAAATATAAATTTATGTATTTCTCATTAAAAAGAAAAATCTTAGTTTTATATTTATATAATTATAAAATACCAAGTTTTTCCAAATAAACCGATAAATACAATTTTCTCAAAATTAAATATAAACTGATGTTTCTTAATTGCAACGCACTAATGATCGCGTTTTGGTTGTGTTAGCTGAATAAAGACAAAAATTGACTAGGACACAACTAGAGATTGCAACTAGTATAGTATCATTGGCAACCTTGGTTTTCTGAGACAAGTTTCCCGAATGTAGGATTTCAAGGAAGAACCTGATTTCCTATCCCGACGTATCGACCCGTCCAGTCCAATCAATTTGAGGTAAGTATATTTTGTGGTAGATTACAATTATTTAATAATTGTTTTAATTCAAGTTTAAACCACGATACAACACGGAACTTTCTTTAAGAGCATTGACTGTAACTACTGTAACTATTGGGGACTGGGGGAGTAGTGTAGTGGATATGACCACATCCAATTAGTATAACTGAATGTATTAGCTTACCCCTCATACACACGGGGATAAGCCACACCATATCACTAGGATATTACTGTGACAAACCCAATCCGGTCATATTCATTGCCTATTCATATCACACTGTTTTAACTGCTGGAAAACTATTTATATTCAAATTGTTTAAAAATGCTTAAATCCATTATTATTTCAATTGTTAAAATATCATGAATTGTACTTGCTCCCTCCTGACTGGAGACTATATTTATAGGTTCTATTGAGGATGCAGAGCTACTGATTAGTAGCTACCATGACCCTGAGCTATACCCTGCTGTGCTTCCTGAGGATGGCGTACTTAATGATGATGTTGCTTCTCTTTAGATGCTATTTTCCAGTTTGATAGTTTTGTCTAAAAATAATGTTATTTCAGTTGGTGGTTTTATGATTGTACTTTGTACTGAACAAGTTTTAATTTATCGAATAATAAAGATTGTGGCAAATTAGATTGAGTTGTTGATTACCTGCATATGGAAGATACAGCTTACTGCCGCCGTCTCATCAACGGTGCAGGCTGGACATGATCCGATTCGATCCAAGTAATTGGGACCGGGTCGTGACAAATATGGTATGTACTAGTTGTGAAAAAAATAAAGCTACCAAATCTTCTTTCAAATCCATAAATGTTGTAAATACCTCTAGATCCCTTCAATTACTCCACTTAGCTAGATTTATTTGGACCTAGCCTAATTGCTAGTCTTGGTGGGAAGCAATATGTATATGTAATTTTTGACGATTTTTCTATATATAGTTGGGTTTACATTTTTGCAAATAAAGCGATGCATTTTCTGAATTTGTTTCTTTCTCTAAAAAGGTTCAAAACAAAAAAGGCTTCATGATTACTCGGATTCGAAGTGTTCATGGTGGTGAATTCGAAAGTGATGATTTTAAATTTTTTTTGTGATTCTAATGGTTATTCTCGTAAATTTTCGTGTCCTAGAGCTCCTCAACAAAATGGTGTTGTGGAGCAGAAGAACAGGACTCTCGGTGATATTGCCGGAGTCATGCTAAATCAGTTTTCCATCTGAAATACTTTTGGGCTGAAGCTGCAAATACAGTGTGCCACATTTTGAATAGGGTTGTAATTCGACTGATCTCGAAAAAGACCCTTATGAACTTTGGTTTGGTAAATCTTCGTCTATTTCGTATTTTAGAGTTTTTGGATATATATGCTTTATTTTGAATACCAAGGATAACTTGGGTAAATTCATTCTAAAGCTGATGATAGTATATCTCTTGGATATGCTGCTAAAATTAAAGGTCATAGAGTTTTCAACAAGAAATCTATGATTGTTGAAGAGTCTACTACCATTACATTTGATGAGCTTAATAGCAAAATGCCTATTGATAGCAATGATGAAGATATCGGCGTAACGACTAGCAAGCACCTGAAGATACTACTGATACAAGTTATCTGGAACGTCTGCAAAGAAGATGAGGTTTATGGCTGAACATACAGAAGACTTAATCATAGGTGAGGTATCAAATGGAGTCACTACTAAAATAACCCATTTTAGCGACGTCAGGAGACGTCGCTAAAAAAGGAAAATACGTCGCTAAAACCTATTTGCGACGTATTTAGCGACGAAAATGGACGTCGCTTATAGGCAAGTCGCAGATGGCAATTTAGTCGCCGAACGTCGCTATTGGCGACGCGGAGTTTATTGTCGCTAGACGTCGCCAAAATGAGCGACAGATAGCGACGTATCACTATGTCGCCAACGTTGCGACGTAAAGCGACCACTTGCGACGCTGTAAACTTTATATATGATGACATGGCATGGCAGCCATGTGGGCAACTTAGCGACGGCTACCGACAGATGTAGCGACGTATATTAGCGACGTCTAGTGACGTAACGTCACTATTTAGCGACGTATAGCGACTTCTACGTTCCGTCGCAGTACGTCGCAGAACGTCGCTATACGTCACAGATGTTATAAAAAAAATTTAAAAAAATATAATTTGTATTTTTTTCTATGCTGTGTGTCTGTGTTTACAGTGTGTGTAAAGTGCAGTGTTCGAACCATCGACAGTTTCGCTTACTGTTCTATGTTTTATCTTGGATAGAAAGAGCAACTGTTCAGGGTGCACTTCTCAGAGCTTCCTCTTCACGTCCTTCACCTTCTCGGAAACCTTTACGACGTCCCGAGAAAGTGAAGGACGTGAAAATGAACCTCTCAGAAGTGCACCCTGAACTGTTGCTATTTCTATCCAAGATAACACATACAACAGTAATCAAAACTGTCGATGGTTCCGAACACTGCATTTCACATTCACTGTAAATACAGACACACATCATAACAAAAATACATAATATATTTTTTTAAAATTTCGGCAGCACCTCCTTTGTATATCAGATCATCGCTTATAACCCAGCGTAGGTATATTTGTCATCCCCGTCGCAGATATCACAAAGTAAATATCACAATAAAAATAAGAGGCAGTGCAAAGTAAATATCACAGACACAAATCCTCACAAACATCCAATAGAGTCAAATAAAAATGGAAGATGATAAAAAGTCTCCCACCAAGTGTATAAACAACAGTTGTATGAATAAACAATTTGCCCATAGGGCCAATACATACAAGTCATAAAAAAACCAATAAAATTACTGCGGACCCCTGCCGCGCAACTGGGATAGAATGTAGTCATACTGCTGCTGGGTGAGCTGTACTGTAGGGGCAGTAGGAGGCAGTGCAATGTCTGAAGTCGGCGCCGGAGGCAGTGCAGTGTCTGGAGTCAGCGCCATCGATGGACCGGAAGGACATATCTGCTCCAGCTCTCGAAGTCGCTCACCATGCGCAGCAAGGGTACTCACCACCCTCTCAGTACTCGCCTCAAGCGAAGTCGAAACCTGAGTGAGTGAGGAAGACATGCTCCTCTGTGATCCCTCCAGCTTGACCTGTCTACGCTCTGTGTGCTGCGTAGACTCGGTGAGCGTCTGCAAGCTGGCAGCTGTAGCCTGATGCAGACTCATCAGCTCCTGTATACTGCGCTCGACCGCATCAAATCGTTCGGTGACGATCGGAGGGTCGGATCGTCGCTCGACCGCATCAGAAATCTGCTGCTGCAACTCGCGACGCAGCTCCTCGATCTGACGAAGGATATCCCCATCTCGTGACGACGCCTGCGAAGCCGGAGACTGGGCACTGACAGAGGGGGCCCGGGATGACTCTGAAGCCAAATACGCGCCGTAGGATCCCGTACCGTAGTACGTACCCGTCTGAAGACCGCCAATGGCGGTCATCCAGAGCTCGTCCTGCGATGGAGCTGTAGGCGGCTGGGAGGAACTACCAGCCCCTCCCTCTGCTGGCGTACTAGCAGCAGCAGCCGCCTCCTGCTGTAGCCGAACAAACTCGACCTAGAACATGTTTGCTAACGTGTAAGTGTTTGCTAAAGTCTATATTGATATCTATTTTCATGTTTTCTAAGTTATAGTAAATTAATATAAAGAATATAACGTACATATGCCTGCGTCGCCCTCTCGTCAATGAACTCCCCAGCCCTCCGATGTGTGACCAGGAAGACGGTCACCATGTTCGGGTCCTCACCCTTTTACCTGTTAAAATATATTATCTATTATTAGTATTAAACATTCTATATCGAACTATATATAAATTGATGTCCGTCATAAGAAACGTACCAGACGACGAAAATGCTTCGTCATCGGAATGGAGCCACCACACCACTTACCGGCGCTCGACCGTGCCACCTTGGCCTTCTCAGACCGCTCCTGGTACTTGGGCTCGCTGAATCTAGCCTTCATCGCAGCCCACTGATCTGGCGTGATCCAACCATGGATCGGACGTCCGGCGCGATCACGGCGCTTCTGGTCGTCGATCTCATCACGGATGAGCTTGGCTGCGACGGTAGAAAATTGGCCCTCGATCCTCGCCGCCCGGTGTGGTGGATAGAAATAGGCCCTCTACAAGAAGTAAAATACAAAAGTTGTATAATATACACAAATGATTATTAAAATTTAAAAATAAACAAATTTTTTACCTTGAAGTGGACGAACCAAAAGGCCTTCCTATCTGCGGGAGCATCTGAGTAGTTGAGCCAAGGCCCACCATAGTTCTGCCTCAGAAATAGCCCTAGCTGTCTCTGTACTACAGAAGGCCGATATCTATACAATAAAAAAATTTCATGAATATATATGTACATATAATCATTTGAGAAATATATATTAATTAATTAACTTACTTCATAGGCCCGTCCGTCCAAATCTCCATACGCGTCTCGTCCGGGGGAGCGCATGGAGGGTCGCTCTCACCTCCTGTCTGGACAGGTTCAGTCTGATCGTCGGCCTCCATATGCTCGGCGTCGGCTCCCCCCATACGCTCTCACCTTGTTGTTCCCCGTTTAGGATAACTTGTGAAGTACACGAGCTGAGCCTGACTTGATAGGACAAATGGTTCATAGGCTTGATATCGACGCCGATAGTTTATATCAACAAGACCGTGCTTGTCTACTTTCCAACCTTGACCTTCAATCGGATCGAACCAATCACACCTGAATAACACAATCTTAGCAGGCTTTATTCCATAACTATATGTCAGCTCCACGATCTCCCGTAGCACGCCATAGAAATTGTTGCCCGCATCAACATCTTTGTAGTTCGAAGATCTGATACACAAACAGCTATTTTTGGTGGAGTCGAGATCCACAAAGTTGTCTCTGATCGGGCAAGTTGTTGACTTGAACCTAAACCCATTAACACAGTAGCTTGGCCATATTTTTGCAGCATAAATTGGTCCCTTGGCTAGCGTTCTAATAGACTCATTCTCAAGTCTTGCGTATGGACGATCGACCTAAATACCACGAAAGAAGCAATTAAGCTCATTCTAAATCAAGTGCATATACAGAAAGGTAATTACAGAGTTCTCAAGTCTTACATATGCACTCAACCATGATGGAAAATAATGCCTCATTTCTTGTTCTAGTTCTTCTTCTGTTATGTGTGGCCTACCTGACCTCACATCATCATTAAATATGCTGAAAACAACATCGTGCAATTAATGTAATAGTATTATTCTCAACACTATTAAAATAATGTAGACGTATTACTTACTTACCCCTCCAGTTTCTCTACTTCCTCCTCGTCGCAGTTGAGTAATACATACACCTGAGCAGCCCTTAGCTCATCATCGTTCAGATATCTCTTCTTCATTTTATCCGATGGCTTTCCTGGAGCATTGAATACCTTCAGTATTGTATCATTACTTTCATGATCTCCGTCGTCGTTTCTGGAAGCTCTCGTTCTATTAGTTGCAACATGAGGCTTGAAATACATCGAACAAAAGTTTGTAATCTCCTCGAGAACATAGGCTTCACAAATAGTGTCACGCCCCAGAACCAGAATACTGGAGAGCGGGGACAGACATAGCCAGCTACGTATAACGGAATGGAATCCACACCGCTATACGGTCACGGCTGTCTAGATATGTGAGGGTTTCACTGCAATCCATCAGTCTCTTAAGGTCATAAAATAGTCTATTGTCTCAATCTCAACCAACTAATTATAATTACAAGATGTCAGATCACCAAATACACAATAGTAAGGCGTTCCATACATTACATATTCGGAATGATCATGAAACTAGTCGTTACAAAATGTGAGGACTAGCAAGAGTTCAGTCATACATGATCAACCCCCGGGGCTTGTCAATCATGTTACAGCCCGTAGGCAGACAGTAAGTAAAGCTGCAATCGAGCTAACACTTGCTCATCGGCTAAACGCCTCAAAAGAATAATTTACAATATTACAGTGGAAGGACAAAAAGAAACCCACTCGATGCCCTGGTTACGCCTGGTGACCACCATCGGGCTGGAAAGCAGGGAGATCCTTTGGTACTGCTCCGGTATCTGGCCATACAAAACCAGCTGGGTCAGACCCCAGAAAGAGCAAGTGCCACAAAGGAGGCTTCACTTAAGAACTAAAAACCAGCAATTCGCACAAGAATATAATTAAATAAATAAAGATAGTAATTTAAGAAGGAGCATAACAGGTGAATATAAAGAAAACAATCTTGTATTGAATCACTAAAAGACAGGACATATAGGAAAAGCATGACAGAATGATAAACGATGAGATAACCATAGGACTATTCAGATAGCGAGGTTACAACCCATAAACCAAACAAGGATCGGGGTTGTAACCCTTCGTCTGAACGGGACTTGGCTTCTCCCACTATTTACCGGCAAGATAAATATAAGAAATCAGGTCAAGTAACAATCTTGTACATGATCAAGACGAGACTAGACTGATTGAACTTTATCCAACATTTCACGGCCAAGCAATAAGTACGGCTTGATACTTTAACTAACTAGGGTTATCACAAGCCTAATTACTAACAAGATGCAATGAGATGTTCCTCCAGCCACAAGCCCTGCAGCTAATCCAGATTATCCAGGCAATTCGGATTCATTAAGCAGTTCTCAATAATTATGTGCCCCACACGACGGTGGGCTGGAAATGTGCCCTACTCGACGGCAGGCTACAAGTCCAAACAATTACGGCCGGGATAACGGGATTGCCTGTAACTGGGGAAATCTCTCATGACTATTGTATTAATCTAGTTATTAACCCTAGTCCCTTTTAGTAGGTACTCCTGACCGTAGTACTCAGGAGTCCCTGTCCTAGACATGATGCAAGACAGGACTGGTTCATTCGTACAAGCACAATCGCCCACGGTGTCCAGGATGTTCATTCTTGTCAGGTCATGTCATGTTAGGTAGCCGTCGCAACAGCTTATCAAGATATAACATGTCAGGTTATCAGGTCAAGTGTACTTAGTCAAGAGTGCGCCAAGACGGGCCACTATCAGGTCAAGCCAGGTTACTCATGTCAGGAGTGCACCACTACGGGTCACTATCGTGTCAGGCTTAGTTATCAATTCCAAGCATATCAAGTAATTCAGGATTATCAAGTTCATGACAAAAGGCGTAAGGATATAAAATGGACGTAAAATATCTAATAAAATATCAATATACAGGGCTATAGAAGAGCCAAGCTTAAGGAAAATAAAACCAAATCTGATACGCTGACATAAGACCAAGTCAGCCAAAGGCCATACGCTCAGGTCAAGCTATGCTCAGGTCAGGGTACGCTCAAGTCAGGCGTATGCAAGTCATACGCTTCCAAAAGGCAGCGTATGGGGTCCATACGACTCCTTGTCAAGCAAGCGAGCATATGCGAGTCATACGCTTCCAAAAGGCAGCGTATGGGGTCCATACGACTCCTTGTCACGCAAGCGAGCGTATGCGAGTCATACACTTCCAAAAGGCAGCGTATGGGGTCCATACGACTCCTTGTCACGCAAGCGAGCGTATGCGAGTCATACGCTTCCAAAAGGCAGCGTATGGGGTCCATACGACTCCTTGTCAAGCAAGCGAGCGTATGCGAGTCATACGCTTCCAAAAGGCAGCGTATGGGGTCCATACGACTCCTTGTCACGCAAGCGAGCGTATGCGAGTTATACGCTTCCAAAAGGCAGCGTATGGGGTCCATACTGCGCTGCGCTAAAGAGCACGCGCAGCTCAGTGACGTAAGCTAAAAAGCTCGCGCACTGCTCACCGTCTTCTCCAAACAGCAGGAACTCCATAGTTGAACCCTAAGCTTCCAAAGTCCATAACTTGGTCAAAACAAGTCCAAATCCAACTTTCAAATGGTCAAAATTGGGTAGAATGAAATTCTCTACAACCTGGAACCATCAAAACTTGAAAATGAACAAGTTTTATAGATCAAAACCACCAAAATCCGAAAATACTTCAATCCTAGATCTACAAAATTCCAAGCTCCAAATAGAGAAAACCCAAGTTCTAATGTTGCTAAAAATGAGCTAATAAAGCTATTAGACAAATAAAATGTAGCCCTCAAGTGATAGCAAGATGCAACTTGCCTAGGTTGGTGGTGTGTAGAGGAAGGAAGAAGAAGAAGAAATAAATGGAAATAATAAGGAGAGAGAGTGTTAGGTGGGGATAATAAAGAGGGTGGTTGTGGTGGAAATGAGGGAGGAGCATAGGCTAAGGTGTTCCATGCATATTAAACCAAACCAAATCAACCCAATTCTCCTCCATAAAATAAACCAAGCCAGGTAAAACCCAATCACGAGAACCAAAATCCGCAAGTCGAGAAAATAAAATACATGCCAAAATCCAACTTCGAGTATAATTACGAAATACGGGAAACGGGGGTGACAAATAGAACCCTCGACCCGTGCCTTATTTTTCACCTTTCTTTTTAGGTGATTCAAATGTCGCTCGAACGGGTACATCCATCGATATTCGACGAGTCCACCAACACGTGCCTCATAGGATAGATGAATCGGCAAATGCTCCATAGAGTCGAAGAATCCAGGAGGAAATACCCTCTCTAGCTTGCATAGTGTTATCGCAATGTCCTTCTCTTGCTTTTCTAGACGATCAACGAGCAATTTCTTAGAACAAAGATCCCTGAAGAATATGCTAAGCTCCGTCAATGGATCCCAAACTGCCTGCGGTAAGAATTCCCGAAATGCAATCGGAATTAACCTCTCCATGAATACGTGACAGTCGTGGCTCTTCATATCCGTCAATTTATTTTCCTTCGGATCGACACATCTTCTCAGATTTGACACATCCGTCTAGAAATTTTAGGTCCTGGATCCACCGACAAAGTCTCACTTTATCCTCCTTGTCCAGCAAGAAAATTGACTTCGATAGGAACTGTTTTCCATTCTGCTGTATCAAATACAACGCAGGGCATTTGCATATTTCTTCTAAGTCCAACCTGGCCTTGGAATTGTCTTTCGTTTTTCCTTTTACGTCCATCACAGTATTAATTATGTTATCAAACACATTCTTCTCAATATGCATGACATCAAGATTATGTCTGATCAGATTGGTACTCCAGTATGGCAGATCCTAGAATATGCTCCTCTTTGTCCAGTTATGATCTCTACCAAATCTATCGTACTTGTACCCAGTTGTAGGATCTTCGATAGCACTTGGAAAATCTTTAACATCCTCCCATATCGTGGCTTCGTACCACCTTGGCGGTGGATCACCCTTCTCTACAACGCCGGCACGGAATACATTCCTGTTCCTTCTGAACGGATGATCTTTTGGCAGAAATTGCCGATGACCATCAAAGAAGCACGGTTTTCCTCCGTGTTTCAAGCGGAAAGCCTTACTACGGTCTATGCAATACAGACATGAGAGACGGCCATGAGTGCTCCATCCAGATAACATTTCATAGGCCGAAAAGTCGTTGATGGTCCACATAAGGGTTACCTTCATCTAAAAATTCTGTTTACTGGAAACATCGTACGTGTTAGCGCCTACTTCCCATAACTGATTCAACTCATCTATCAAAGGCTGTAAGTATACGTCAATGTTCCTCTTGGGATTGTTCGGACCAGGAATTATAACGGTTAGAAACATGTACTGAGTCTTCATGCACATCCAAGGCGGTAGGTTATACGGAGTGACAATCACAGGCCAGCACGAATACTGGGATCCTGAAAGACCAAAAGGAGTAAAACCGTCAGAAGATAGTCCCAACCTGACATTACGCGAATCTGAAGCAAAATCAGGATACACTCGATTAAAGTGCTTCTACGCTTCTCCATCGGATGGGTGATCCAACACTCCTTCAATCTGTTCTCGCATGTGCCAACTCATATTTTCGGCCGTCTCTTTCACCATAAATAATCTTTGCAACCGCGGCGTTAAAGGCAAGTAGTGCATTGAATAGGTCGGTCTTCTTGCACCGGTAGACCTTCCTGTACTAGTTGTCTTATAGCGATCAGCACCACAAAATCTGCATACATCTGCGTCCTTGTCGTCTTTGTAGTACAGCATGCATTCATTGCGATAGGAATCGATTTTCTCGTATCCCATCCAGAGCGATCTCACCATCCTCTTAGACCAGTAGAAGTCTTTAGGCAACTTAGCACCCACCGGCAAGATCTCTATAATCAACACCAACACTCGGTTGTAGCATTCTTGCGACATGTTAAAATCTGACTTAATGCTCAATAGTCTTGTAACCACCTCCAACGGTGAATGATCCTCACAACCAGGATATAATGGAGTCCTTGAATTCTCCAGCAACTCCATGAACTGTGCAGCATCGGCGTTCGGTGCCTCCTCAGGTGCATCATGAACGAAACTAGGCCCCGCAGCATCGAAAACCATGTTCACGCACCCGTCGTCATATGCATGATTATCTAAAACAAAATTAGGTCCCGCATGCATATACGGCTCAACGTAAGGCTCCGACTCTGATGCTAAAGACACAAGTTCTCCGTGTGCGGTCCACTGATAGTAATTAGGCGTGAAACCCCTCGAGTACAAATGATATGTCACTTCCACTTCTGGATAATATTTTACGTTATGACATTTCACACACGGACACTTAATTTTGGTGCCGTCCATGTACTGAGGGAACGCCTTAGCAAACTGCAGGAACTGCTCTACTCCCGCTATGTATTCATCCCACACACCACACATATCATCAGGACGACAATTGTACATCCATGAACGATTCTGCAAGTAGTAATTCATATCTATTTGGAAATAATTCTGCAAAGATGGACACACATTATCCAACAGGCACAAATATCCTATTTTTAGTCATTACCTACCAAGGTACCCTTTACCTTATCGCTATTGGTATCCCAATACCAATACCTTAAGTTGGTACCCTTTACCTTATCGCTATTGGTATCCTTTACCTTATCGCTATTGGTATCCAAATACCAATACCGCGGTAACATGGTTGGTACATTAAGGGTCTTTGACAAGATAACATATTGTGAAAAGATATATCCTTATATATAGTTCTCCTACGGATTTTCTTTAACATTACGTAGCAGAACTATAAGGATATATCTTTTCACAACATGTCACCTCCTCAAAGACCCTTAATGTGACAACCATGGTTTAAAGTATCGGCCGATACCGATCCGATACGGCCGATACCGATACGGTTTGGCATATTCCGATCCGATACCGATCGATACCAAATACCGACCGATACCAAATATCGAAAGAACAGATTTTAATAAAATTTTATCTAATATTAAACTATATTTAAACTTATATCCAGTAATGTCAATCCGTGTTTATAACAGAGAATCAAATAGAACTAACTAGAACTGACATACAGTAATCGACAAGTAAATGAAAGAACTATCAGAGAATGTACTCGCATGATACCCTGAAAGACTGATGAATATCAGATGTCTGAACCGGAGTCACAATATCCTATTTAGAGAAATATAGGTTAAGATGTGTTCAAAAGGTAATAATGAAGTTTACAATGCAATCTACATGATTCTAGGTCAATATAGGTCAAAGTCAACTTTGGGTCAAACTCTATAGGCTATCTCATAACTAACCATAGACTAGGTTATCCTATGGTTACCATATAGTCTATACCATATCACATATATATATCACCTATATCATATATACATAGATATATATAACAGTCAAACTCACCATCTGTACACACTCTAATTCACTATCAACTACCATTTACAAGCCCTCATCTATCAAACCAAAATAATGCACAAGCCTGACATCAAGCCTAACTTAGGACACACACTCACACACTATTTCTTACCTATCCACAAACATTCCCAAGCTAACTCTTACCTTCACTATACTCTCATACATGTATCTCCTAACCACAGGCAACTTACCCCTGCACTAGCTATGCATTAGAGAGAGAGAGAGAGCCCCCTTCTCAAATTATTGACACAAAGATGTAACCTATAGTTGAACATTACCAAAAGACTAAACTAGGAGTACCAAGGCTGAACATGTAACTAATCCCCTATCCTTAACGAGACTGAACCATGAACTAAAATATGGCATGAGTTCTAAGTAAGATACTGAGCAACTAATAGGCAGGGACTTGTCATATAGGGGATGGACAAAATGAAATAGGACTGAGCCATGTCTCATTAACTTCCACTGCAATGGCTGATACATTTCTCATTTAACATACTCAATAACCCATTCTCAAAAAACTGAGATATCACCATGTGTTCTCAGGATCTAGGTTAACCCCAACTAACAGATACTATATCTATAACCCAAACCCCCAACTAACACTCTGAAATCTGAGGTAATTCTTTAACAAACTTGAGGGAGCTATGGTACCTTAAAGGCTTAAACCTTTAGTTAATACAGAAAATTGTTCGACATCATACACCTTCATCTTTAGTTTGCTATAAAAATTATAAGTATTAGATATGAAGTTGTTTGTCTTAATGTTAATTTTTATATTAATTAAATTAGCTTAATATTTCTAAATTGTACTAGTAATTTCTATATTTATATGCGCAAAAAATAGGTGGCAGTAGGTGATGTTGAAGAGAAGATCCAGTTGTCTTATTCTATTAATTTATTGCTTTATGCAATTTTCTTTTCTAGCTAGGTTTAGTGATGTCATTAGTGAGCACATAGATTGATTGGTCTGTATATTGTAAAGCCAAGAGGCCAATAAGTATTATCCTATTCTAATCACAATGTAGCCTCCATTTTGACATGGTATGAGAGTATGGTTCATCTTGGACCTAATTCTCCACCAAAACACTAGCCTCCATCTTCCACAAGCCCTAGCTGCCTCCAGCCAAAACCCATCAACACCTAGCCCTACCCAAACCCTGACCCTAGCCTATTTGAATCATTTGGTTATTATGATTTTGATTCCTCCAGGATTTTTCTATTTATTTCGAGTCTTGACCTAGTTTGGATGTGTGTCCGTGTGTCCATGTGGCCGTGTGTGTGTGTGTGTCCGTAGGAGAGGAGGAAGAAGGAGAGGAGTTAGGTTAGGGTTTACCTGAGGAAGAGGACTCGGATTGGGGGAGGAGGAGCTGGAGGAGGAGGATCTCGAGGAGGAGGAGCTCGCCGGAGGGGGAGGGGGTCGCCGGGGGGAGGGGGTCGCCGGGGGGGAGGGCACTGACAGAGGGGGGAGTCGCCGGGGGGGTGGGGGGAAATTAAAAGTTTTCGAGTGAGAGTGAGGGGGAAAGAAGGCAGCGGCGTGCCCTAAGTAAAATAATTTAGCGACGTCACATGTAGACGTCGCTACACGTCACCAAAATGGCGACATATACTTATAATTAGTCGCAGAACGTCGCTAATCAGCGACGAAGGAAATGACTGTCGCAGAACGTCGCTAGGCAGCGACATTTTGCGACGTGTTAATAAAGCTGTCGCTAATAGCGACGTAATTTCCTGCCGTCGCTAAATTACGTTGCTATTAGATGACATTTTAGTAGTGAGTAAGTACTCGTTCTACAACTATTATTGCAAATATAGCATTTATTTCTCAAATAGAACCTAATAATGTTGAAGAGGCTTTCTCTGATGAGTTTTGGATTTCAGCAATGCTAGAGGAACTTAACCAACTTGAGAGAAACCAAGTGCGATAATTAGTTCCTAGACCTAATGGTTCTTCTATAATTGGTACACAATGGGTGTTCCGAAATAAATGTGTAAACCAAATCCCGGTCCACCTGGTGTACCCTATATCGACACCTGAACCAGCGATTTTATGAGTTGCACCACATTGTATTTTCTACTATCTTTCCAAAAACTGATTCATATGATGAAATTACTTACTTGGAAATCACTGCTCTTTATCATCTACACTATATTATTTCATTCAGCTTTCTCATACGATGATGGACTTTATGATTCATGCAAGAAAAAGAGGACACAATCTTCTGTACGCCATATGTTTACCGATCATTTTCTATGATTTCCAAAATCAACTTGATGACTGTTATTTCATGGATGCGCCTCCTTTCTTAAAAAGGGCTCGTAGGACTGCTTCTCCATGTCCACCTCACTTAACTCCCAGATTCTAACGATGATGACCAGCCTCATGTTGATCCACCAGCTACTCTGGACTATATCTGAAACATGTTTTGAAATCTTTTTCGTCTGGATGATGCTCATTTTCGGGAGATTGATTATCGCTCCACCCTGTATGCCCTTGCTATTCGGAACACCTTGCCAGATCTTCAATGGAGCGCATGCTCCTGCTGGACCCATTCCATTGGTTTGTCATCCTGATCGACCTGGACATCGTATGGATGATGCTAAGATTCAGTGATACTTCGATCTAGTAGTTGCCTATTTTGATCCGACTCGCTCAATTGACGACCTTTCGTCTAATGACGACTCATCTTTTTAGTTTTTTTTTTGCTTAGTCAGTAGTTTGTTTAGTTTGTCATTGGATTGATGTTGTAGTTTTACTATGCACTATAAGATTATTAATTAAGTTTACTTCAATTATGCACTTTATGGCTTATCAGTAGTAGTTATGTTATGCACTCTATGTTATAATATACACTTTTTATTCTTTGCACTTTATGGTTTTATGATTTATTTTCAACTACAATAATGTCTAAATTTTTCTTACTCTATAATGTGATATTCTATGTTTTTTCACTGTAATGTCTTATGATTAATTGTTGCTACCCTACTTTGTTACGGAAGAGCATTTATATTTTGAGCAAATGACAAATAGGGAGATACGACATATGTATAAAATTGTGGGGGAGATTTTTGAACAAACACTTTTTCAATTACACAACTGTGCCCAGGTATAAATATTGGCGTATCGATCATTGTTTGTCAATTATCAAAATAGGGAAGATTATTGGACTAAACTGGTTAAATCGAACCTGATTTTAATAATTGACAAAACAACGACCAATATGACTCAATACAGCACACAAGCAGAAATATCACTACATCGTTGAAGATAGGACTTTATTCGGATTCGAGAAAGTATTTATTGAGTTTGTAATCTTTCGTTTTTAAATCTAGGAAATGATATACACTGAGTCGTACTTGGCAAATAGAGACTTCTCTATTTTCTTCTATCAGTCCACTCTAAAACCAGTCCAAAACCATAATCCAAACAGTCCACAAACTCAAAATCAAAAAGCCCAAAATTCTAATCCAAATTAGCCCAACATTCTGAAAATAGTCCAACCAAACTCAGGTCGAACTCGGTCAGCCTGATTTGGTCTTCCTGAAAACTTGGTCTTCCACCTGACCAGGTGCTTAATGTTCTGAAAATAGTCCAACCAAACTTAGGCATATTTTCGTCATTTTTCAAGTTTTATAATTTTTAGGAATTTTATTTGATTTTATATGATTTTTAGGGATTTGTTTGATTTAGTTTGAATTTTACCCAATTCGGACTTAAGTTGGAGATCCGGGTAGTCTGGACCCTAGTGGGACCCACATACTAGTTGGGCTTGGCCCACATACCATCCTAATTAGGCTAGGAACCATAAACCCTACTTCCATGGCTTAATTAGTCATTAAGAGACTTAATTAGTCGATTTGGGTTGAACCGAAACAAACCGAAACAAACCAAACCCGAACCGAACCCAACCTAAGTCTAATGGGTTGGGGGCTTATTGGATCCCCAAACCAAACCCAATAACCCCCCCATGGCCGGCCACACATAGCCACCTCCCTCTCCTCTTTTCTTCACTACTAAGTTAACATTCTCTCTCTCTCTAATTTCTTTCTTTCATCCAAGCTTCTTCTTCTCCAAGGATTTCAAATTAGGTATGCCATTAATTCCCTCATTTATTCCTCTATTTCATTTTTTCCCTTCACAATAAATGAAGAGGAGCTCATTCTCCACCATTTTCCCATAGCTTTTAATAGGTTTCCTAAAAATCTAGGTTAAGGATTAATTAGGGGTTTTCATATATAGAGTGGTATATATATATATATATATATATATATATATATATATATATATATATATATATATATATATATATATATATATGTATATATGTGTATATATATATTAATATGTATTGTGTGTATGTAGAGGAATGGTGGTGGTGGTGGTAGTGTCATGAGAATGGCGGTGGTGGTGTGAGAGAGTGTGTGTGTGTTTGTGTGTGTGTGTGTGTGTGTATGTATTTATATATATAGACATGTGTGTGTGTGTGTATTTATATATATCGATACGTATGTGTGTATGTATATAGATAGATAGATAGATAGATAGATATATAGATAACTATATATATATATATATATATATATATATATATATATATATATATATATATATATATATATAATATAGATAGTGTATATATATATATTTTATTTTTTTTTTATTTTTTTAGATAGTGTATATATATATATATATTTATATTTATATATATATATATATATAGAGAGAGAGAGAGAGAGAGAGAGAGAGAGAAGGAGTAGTAGAAGAATTAGAAGAAGAGGGAGAAGAAGTAGCAACTGCAGCAGCAGTATACAGCAGTGGCAGCAGCTGCAGCAGCAACAAAAGCAAGGGCAGCAGCAGCAACAAGCTCCCAAGCCCCCCATAGCCCCCTACATACCCCTATGTACCCCCCTTTATACTATATATGTATATATAGATACGTATATATATATATGTATATATATATGTATATAGTTAGATAGTTAGATAGTTAAATAGATGTTTTTAGAAGAAGAATTAGAAGAGGTTAGAAGAGAATTAGAGAGGAAGAGGATTAGAATAAGAAGAATGAGAGGAAGGAGAATAAGGAGAAAGAAAGAATAGGAAAAAGGAAAAGAATAAGAAGAATTTAGAATTAGGAGAAGGAAGAAGAGTTAGAAGGAGAAGAATTAGAAGAGGAATGAGAAGTAGAAGTATAGGAAATAGAATTTAGAGGAGATCGAGTTAGAGGGTGAAATAGAGCTTCGAATGTCGGTACGCGATGAAACTTGGAGGAGACCTAGAATACGTGAATTAGACTTTGCGGGTAGTCTCCCGAGTTGAAATCGGGGTTTTAGGACGACGGTATCGTGCCGTACCATTGCGTATCTTGAGATATTCAAGATATCGGCAATAGGCCGTAAGATGGACTAGACGTCCACTCTACCTAGAAATCTTGGTAGGTAATGAATGTATAGGATAGTATCCTACTACCCTAGGGAGCACGGGTCGAAATACCAAGCGTAGGTAGGCTAACTTGGTATTTGCCTAGACTAGAAATTTACCTTTATAAAGGGTAAATTAGGATATTGGCCTACGGCCAAGATACGGGTTAAGAAGTCCAAGATAGACTTGGATATGGGTTGTAAGGGTTGGTAATGATTAGAAATAGTCGCCTAGACCTAGTCTTGACCTCGGTTGACCACGGTTGACTTTTTAGACCAAAAGTCAACTATGGGTCAACACTTTACCCAATTTAGTCCCAAATTCTATTAAACTTGGACAGTTGACCAAAAGTCAACTGTTAGTCACCAGTGACCTAGGGTTGACCTATGGTTGACCTAGAGTTGACCAGAGTTGACCCGTTGACCAAAAGTCAACTGTAAGTCAACTTTCGACCTAGTTTGATTCGGATTGACTTCCAATGTTCCCCCATGACCAAGGTTTACCTAACTAGGCTTGTCTTGACCTAGAATGACTTAATAGGATTTAAATTGATTTGACTTTACTTCCTAAACATAGTATTGATACGTCTTGTTCTCTATAGGTCCTCGAGACACTGTAGTGGATCCGGTTGACATATTTTATTATCTTACAGGCGAGTACATTCTCTGATAACTTTTTCCCAATTTATGATAACTGTTATGATTCATGTACTTAGTGTAGATATGCTATTCCTGACAAATGGTTCTCACGGATTGGTATTCCTGGATCTCGACGAGAGATGTTTTTCCTTCTTAGGTTGGGATGTATTGTGCAAGATCCCTTGTAGCTCTTGCTCAATATATGGCCACTGATTCTAGAGAAGGTTAGCTACCTTCTCATTAGAATCCCGTGCAGTGACGTGTCCTATTTGGATCCATTCTACCAGTTGGGGTAGGGAGAGTAGTAGCGTATGCCTGTGATCATATCCCCTTGTATTCTTAAACAGTGTGTGTCTTATACCGCACTTATGACTTGCCAGGCCAGTTCTTGACAGGTACCCAAGCCGATCACAAGTTGAAACTGCTACTCACATACATTGGATATATGGCTTACCTTGATTGTGTACATACCATGATTCAGTTCTACTTTCTTGTTCTAGCTCTATCTCTACAGCTTACCATGCCATGATACATATATATATACTCCATGATTTCATTGTATATGCTCTATTTACAGTCTTATAGCTTTTATTCTATCTTGAGATCTGTTATGAGATATATGTACTCGTTCCATCCTGACTGGATATGTTGACAAATATTACAGATGTTGATGAGGGGGATTGCAGTACCTACTACGGTCCGGACGACGTAGTGGGCTTAGACTTAGAGACCTTGGTCCAGCAGGGCTTAGCTCCGCCTGACGAGACTTTACCTATTGCTTAGTTAGAGTAGGCCTTTTGTACTGGACCTTGTCTCCAGTTACTTTTGAGACTGTATTACATTTTGGATTGTATTAGAGACTTGGACTTATATATTATTTGTGTTTGGACTTGACAGGTTATATTTTATCGTCTTGTTGTCTTTATCTTTTAGTCTTTACTTTATCATCTTAGAGTTGTGATTAAGCACTCATATATATTCATTGCTTGTCCTCCGTTCGGAGTTGACCATATTCTCGACAGGTTTTTGATATATATATATAAACTGTTGTTAGAATAGAAAACCTACAGCGGTCCACGCCATTTTTACGGTGAGGGCTGGGCGTTGTCACATACACGTGCCCTTATAGCGGGTGCGGGTCGTGACACGTTTTTAGTGGTGGCCTATGCAGGTCCTGAAGTCGCAATTAGTACGATATCGTAGCGGCACTCGTCTTAGAGTGTTGACTACGAGCCTGTGCTACACATAGGAGGTAGTAGGCTAAGAGTACTCAATCACAGTTGGATCTTTCCTTTCTTATCTTGCTTACCGTCTTTGATATTGATTTAATGCATTCTAGCTGTCCTCCTTTGATATTGCCCTTCATGTGCCATATTGATATCTTCTTTTTAATCTGTCTCCAGGATGGTTATGACTCATTCTTCCGGTGAGAAGCACGGGAGACGGAGAGGTCTGCTACCTCTGGCGGACAGGCTCCAGTCACTTCCCCTGCAGATGGGACTTCAGTAAGGGCCCTCGGGGGTACTCCTCTAGCGCTTTCGATGACTGTCCCTGGGGTCATTGCGGGTGCTCTTCCCGCAGTACCGGGGGCTACGAAGGGAGATGTCGGCGGCGTTCTTCCTCCTACTCAGCAGGGGACTCCTCCGGTGATGGGAGCTATTCCTCCGTTGCCTTCTTTGCCCACAGACATGGGGTAGATGCTCGCGTTCTTTCAGCAGGTGCTGGAGTCCCAGCTGGCCCAGCACGAGGCTCAGATGAGGCAGACAGAGGCCATGCGCCAAGGCATGGAAGATGCACATAGGTTGACCCTGGCGGCGGTGGAGCGTGAGGCTCCACAGAGGGAGGTGCAGCAGCAGCAGAAGATCGGGGACATCCAGGCTTTCAAGAAGCTGGGTCCGAGGGATTTCAAGGGGACCGAGGGCATTATATATGTTGATGACTGGCTCGAGGATATCGAGCGTCAGATGAGGGCCTCCCGCCTGGCAGACGACCTGAAGGTCGAGGCAGTTGGCTTGCAGTTGTTAGATGTTGCCCGGACATGGTTCCGGAACGAGCCGGCTCTTGCAGGAGAGGGCCATACTTGGGCTGAGTTTCGGGTCCTGTTCAGAGAGAAGTTTTTTTCCTACACAGACAAGATCGGCCTAGTGCGGCAGTTTCAGAACCTGCAGCAGGGCGGTATGACTGTGGAGGAGTATGCGACGGAGTTCGGTCGGCTGAGCCGATACGCCGAGTACATGGTGAGTGACCCGGTGATCCGAGCAGAGCGCTTCCGGGAGGGATTAACATGGGATATCAAGGTCCTGATCCATTCCTTCTATGCGACATATGCAGAGGTTTATACGGAGGCTCGGAAGGTGGAGAGGGAGTGGGGCTTGAAGCCGAAGAGGGATCATAATTTGTTTTCGGGGGCCAATAGCAGCGCGGGGGCTGCTAAGCGCCCTCAGCTTCAGCATCAGTCATTCCAGCATCATCAGCAGCAGGTACAGGCCAGAGTATCTGTCCAGAGGGTTCAGCAGCGTCCGGAACAGGACGATCCACCGTGCCACTTTCGCAAGAAGCCCGGTCACCTCTTTGAGTTCTGCAGGAGGAGGCTGGGGTTGTGTCTCTTTTGCGGTGCCGCTGGGCATCAGATGCGAGAGTGTCCCAAGAACTCCCGTACCGCTGGAGCAGCTCAGAGGGTACCTGTTCCCAGGGCACCAGCTAGTGTGCCGGTAGTTCAGCAGCGGGGTCCACTTTCGATCCAGCAGCAGCAGTTTGTTCAGCACCGCCAGCAGAGGGGTGGTCAGGGTAGAGCCTTTGCTCTTGCAGTCGAAGAGATAGAGCCTATTGCGGATGTTTTTGCAGGTTCTATTCTGCTCGATTCTTTTCCAGCTTTGGCCTTATTTGATTCTGGTGCTACGTACAGTTTTGTGTCTGTTTCTTTTGCTCTTCGGCATAATATTATTGCTGAGTATCTTGGTAGGATTTGCAAGATTATGACTGGGAATGGCATCATCCTAGTTAATAATGTTTGCAAGGGGCGGAGAGTTTCTTTAAGAGGCCGGGAGCTGGGTGCATGTTTTTTCGTAATGCCACTTCCGAGTTACGATGTGGTACTCGGTATGGACTGGTTGAGCATGCACCACGCTAGCATCGACTGCAGAGGGGACATGATTCTGTTTAGGCCGCCGAAAGAGTCGGAGTATGAGTTCACCAGGGGTGGAGCGGAGCCAGAAGATGGATTCTGCGGAGCGTTATTGGCGGGGCCAGTGTTGCCACATCCAGTCATTGCTGAGTTCTAGGATGTCTTTCCCGAGGAGCTGCCCGGGATGTCGCCAGATCGTGATGTTGAGTTTTCTATAGACCTAGTGTCGGACGCTGAGCCTATCTCCCAGCACGTCTATAGAATCAACAATAGTAATTTAGCGGAGCTGAAGAGACAGGTCGACGAGCTGGAGGACAAGGGCTTTATTCGATCTAGTTCTTCACCTTGGGGCACCCCAGTTCTTTTCGTCCCCAAGAAGGATGGTACGGTACGTCTGTGCATTGATTATAGGGCGCTCAACAACCTTACCATCAAGAACAAGTATCCTTTGCCAAGGATTGATGACTTGTTCAACCAGTTGAGCGGGGCGATGGGGTTCTCGAAGATCGACTTGCGTACCGGGTACCATTAGCTGAAGGTAAAGCAGGATAACATTCCGAAGACTGCCTTTCGGACTCGCTATGGCCAGTATGAGTATATCGTCATGCCGTTTGGGTTGACCAACGCCCCAGCGGTATTCATGAACTTGATGAACAAGGTATTTCATCAGTACCTTGACAAGTTCGTGGTAGTCTTCATTGGTGACATTTTCATCTATTCGAAGACACCAGAGGAGCACGAGGAGCACCTGAGGATTATGTTGGACACTCTCAGGAGGGAGCAACTGTATGGGAAGCTGTCCAAGTGCGAGTTCTTCTTGGATCGCGTGGAGTTCCTAGGCCATGTTGTCTCTGGCGAGGGGATTTCAGTGGATCCGAAGAAGATTTCTGCAGTGGAGTCCTGGTCTACGCCGAGTTCAATAGTAGAGGTTCGAAGTTTTCTGGGTCTGGCAGGTTACTACCGGAGGTTCGTGCAGGAGTTTTCCAGGATTGCCCAGTCGATGACCCGCCTTACCAGGAAGGACGAGGAGTTTGTTTGGTCCGAGGAGTGCCAGGCCAGGCCGCCTTCGAGGAGCTAAAGGCGAGGTTGACTACCGCTCCTATCTTGACGCTGCCATCTGGATCTGGTGGTTATACGATCTACAGTGATGCTTCAGGACAGGGTTTGGATTGTGTGCTTCAGCAGCACGGGAAGGTGATTGCCTATGCATCTAGGCAGTTACGTTCTCATGAGAGGAACTACCCTACCCACGATCTGGAGCTGGCAGCAGTCATATTTGCTTTGAAGATATGGAAACACTATCTGTACAGAGAGTGAGTTGAGATCTATACTGATCACAAGAGCTTGAAGTACGTGTTTACCCAGAAGGAGCTGAATATGAGGCAGAGGAGATGGTTAGAGCTGATGAAGGATTTTGATATATCCTTACAGTACCATCCGGGGAAGGCCAACGTGGTCGCGGATGCTTTGAGCAGGTATCTCGTGGCCATGTGTTTGACGAAGGATCGTCACCTTCTGGCAGATCTGGAGAGCTTGGGCATAGAGGTGATAGTTCCAGGGTTCGAGGCGTAGATGTGGGGTCTCCAGGTGCAGTTAGAGCTGATGGACAGAGTCAGGGCTGCTCAGTTTGAGGATGAGGCTCTGAGGGTCATCAAGGAGCAGGTCCCGGCAGGACTGTTGGATGAGTTCTCTATAGCGGGGGATGGGTCGTTGAGGCATGGTACCAGATTGTGCGTGCCGAACGAAGGACTTCGGGAGGAGGTTCTTCAGGAGGCGTACCGTTCTTAGTACTCTATGCATCCTAGAGCCAACAAGATGTATAGAGACTTGAGACAGCATGTTTGGTGGTATGGCATGAAACATGAGGTGGCTCAGTTCGTTTCGAGATGCTTGGTGTGCCAGCAGGTAAAGGCCGGGAGGCAGAGGCCCGGTGGATTGCTCCAGCCACTACCCATTCCTGAGTGGAAGTGGGAGCATATCACTATGGACTTTGTATCTGGGCTTCCGCGCTCTCCAGGAGGGAAGGATGTGATTTGGTTCATTGTTGATCGATTGACCAAATCGGCCCACTTTTTGCCTTTCAAGATGGGTTTGTCTACGGAGAGGTTGGCCGAGATGTACGTGCGACAGATAGTCTGATTGCACGGGATTCCAATGAGTATAGTCTCGGATCGGGACAGCCGATTCACTTCTCACTTCTGGAGGAGTTTGTCGCTTAGCTTGGGCACATCGCTCAAGTTCAGTACCGTATACCACCCCCAGACAGACGGACAGTCGGAGAGAACGATTCAGACCTTCGAGGATATGCTGCGTACCTGTGTCTTGGACTTCGGAGGATCTTGGGAGGACCACCTTCACTTGGTAGAGTTTGCTTACAACAACAGCTACCAAGCCAGTATAGAGATGTCACCTTTCGAGGCTCTATACGGACGGAGGTGCCGTACTCCCTTGTCTTAGGATGATGTCGGCGAGAGGGTTTTGCTTGGCCCTGAGATGGTAGTGAATGCTGCAAAGAAGGTCAGGGTTATCAGAGATAGACTTCGGGTGGCGCAGGATAGGCAGCGGCATTGGGCCGATAGCCGCCGGAGGCCATTGGAGTTTGAGGTATAATTTAGATTTTTCTAGTATTTGAGTCTGATTGTGATTGTTTTAGATCAAGCTTTAAGTCTTGTGTTTTTGTTCTAGGTTGATGATCTTGTGTTCCTACTGTTTTCCCCGACGTATGGCACGATTCGTTTTGGTGGCGGCGGGAAGCTTAGTCTACGATACATCGGACCATTCCGTATCTTGGGCAGGGTCGGTGCAGTGGCTTACCGACTGGAGTTACCGCCCGTACTAGAGGGAGTGTACAACGTGTTCTACGTGTCGCAGCTGAGACGGTACGTGGCAGATCCCAGTCACGTCTTAGACCACTCCGAGATCGAAGTGGGACCAACACTCAACTATCCAGAGAAGCCGGTTGAGATTTTGGACCGAAGAGAGAAGGTGCTCCGGAACCAGGTCATTTTCTTGGTTCGCGTTGCATGGAGACACCACTCTCCAGGTGAGTCTACCTGGGAGAGGGAGGACGACATGCGGGAGCGATTCCCATATCTCTTCGAGTCTTGAGGTAAAATTCTATCTTTTTCTTCCTTGTTCTATTCATGATTGTTGTGTTAGTTCTCATTCAATTTCGAGGACGAAATTTTTTTAGGAGGGTAGATTTGTCACCCCCCAGTTTTCGAATTAGGCGTATTTTCGTCATTTTTCAAGTTTTATAATTTTTAGGAATTTTATTTGATTTTATATGATTTTTAGGGATTTGTTTGATTTAGTTTGAATTTTACCCAATTCGGACTTAAGTTGGAGACTCGGGTAGTCTGGACCCTAGTGGGACCCACATACTAGTTGGGCTTGGCCCACATGCCATCCTAATTAGGCTAGGAACCATAAACCCTACTTCCATGGCTTAATTAGTCATTAAGAGACTTAATTAGTCGATTTGGGTTGAACCGAGACAAACCAAACCCCAACCGAACCCAACCTAAGTCTAATGAGTTGGGGGCTTATTGGATCCCCAAATCAAACCCAATAACCCCCCTCCCATGGCCGGCCACACATAGCCACCTCCCCCTCCTCTTTTCTTCACAACTAAGTTAACATTCTCTCTCTCTAATTTCTTTCTTTCTTCCAAGCTTCTTCTTCTCCAAGGATTTCAAATTAGGTATGCCATTAATTTCCTCATTTATTCCTCTATTTCATTTTTTCCCTTCACAATAAATGAAGAGGAGCTCATTCTCCACCATTTGCCCATAGCTTTTAATAGGTTTCCTAAAAATCTATGTTAAGGATTAATTAGGGATTTTTATATATAGAGTGGTATATATAATAGGTTTCCTAAAAATCTAGGTTAAGGATTAATTAGGGATTTTTATATATAGAGTGGTATATATATATATATATATATATATATATATATATATATATATATATATATATATATATATATATATATGTATATATATTAATATGTATTGTGTGTGTGTAGAGGAATGGTGGTGGTGGTGGTAGTGTCATGAGAGTGGTGGTGGTGGTGTGAGAGTGTGTGTGTGTGTGTGTGTATGTATTATATATATAGACATGTGTGTGTGTATTTATATATATAGATACGTATGTGTGTATGTATATATATATATATATATATATATATATATATATATATATATATATATATATATATATATATATATATATATATATATATATCAACTGCAGCAGCAGTATATAGCAGCTGTAGCAGCAGTATGCAGCAGTGGCAGCAGCTAGCAGCAGCTGCAGCAGCAACAAAAGCAAGGGCAGCAGCAGCAGCAAGCTCCCAAGCCCCTCATAGCCCCCTATATACCCCTATGTACCCCCCCTTTATACTATATATGTATATATAGATACGTATATATATATATATGTATATAGTTAGATAGTTAGATAGTTAAATAGATGTTTTTAGAAGAAGAATTAGAAGAGGTTAGAAGAGAATTAGAGAGGAAGAGGATTAGAATAAGAGGAAGGAGAAGAAGGAGAAAGAAAGAATAGGAAGAAGGAAAAGAATAAGAAGAATTTAGAATTAGGAGAAGGAAGAAGAGTTAGAAGGAGAAGAATTTGAAGAGTAAGAATTAGAAGAGGAATGAGAAGTAGAAGTATAGGAAATAGAATTTAGAGGAGATCGAGTTAGAGGGTAAAATCGAGCTCCGAGTGTTGAAATGCGATAAAACTTGGAGGAGACCTAGAATACGTGAATTAGACTGTGCGTGTAGGCTCCCGAGTTGAAATCGGGGTTTTAGGACGACGGTATCGCGCCGTACCATTGCGTATCTTGAGATATTCAAGATATCGGCAATAGGCCGTAAGATGGACTAGACGTCCACTCTACCTAGGAATCTTGGTAGGTAATGAATGTATAGGCTAGTATCCTACTACCCTAGGGAGCACGGGTCGAAATACCAAGCGTAGGTAGGCTAACTTGGTATTTGCCTAGACTAGAAATTTACCTTTATAAAGGATAAATTAGGATATTGGCCTACGGCCAAGATACGGGTTAAGAAGTCCAAGATAGACTTGGATATGGGTTGTAAGGGTTGGTAATGATTAGAAATAGTCGCCTCGACCTAGTCTTGACCTAGGTTGACCACGATTAACTTTTTAGACCAAAAGTCAACTATGGGTCAACACTTTACCCAATTTAGTCCCAAATTCTATTAAACTTGGACAGTTGACCGAAAGTCAACTGTTAGTCACCAGTGACCTAGGATTGACCTAGAGTTGACCAGAGTTGACCCGTTGACCAAAAGTCAATTGTAAGTCAACTTTCGACCTAGTTTGATTCGGATTGACTTCCAATGTTCCTCCATGACCAAGGTTGACCTAACTAGGCTTGTCTTGACCTAGAATGACTTAATAGGATTTAAATTGATTTGACTTTACTTCCTAAACATAGTATTGACACGTCTTGTTCTCTATAAGTCCTCGAGACACTGCAGTGGATCCGGTTGACATATTTTATCATCTTACAGGCGAGTACATTCTCTGATAACTTTTTTCCAATTTATGATAACTGTTATGATTCATGTACTTAGTATAGATATGCTGTTCCTGACACATGGTTCTCACGGATTGGTATTCCTGGATCTCGACGAGAGATGTTTTTCCTTCTTAGGTTGGGATGTATTGTGCAAGCTCCCTTGTAGCTCTTGCTCAATATATGGTCACTGATTCTAGAGAAGGTAAGCTACCTTCTCATTAGAATTTCGTACAGTGACGTGTCCTGTTTGGATCCATTCTACCAGTTGGGGTAGGGGGAGTAGTAGCGTATGCCTGTGATCATATCCCCTTGCATTCTTGAACATTGTGAGTCATATACCGCACTTATGACTTGCTAGGCCAGTTCTTGACAGATATCCAAGCCGATCATAAGTTGAAACTGCTACTCACACACATTGGATATATGGCTTACCTTGATTGTGTACATACCATGATTCAGTTCTACTTTCTTGTTCTAGCTCTAGCTCTACAGCTTACCATGCCATGATACATATATGTACACTCCATGATTTCATTGTATATGCTCTATTTACAGTCTTATAGCTTTTATTCTATCTTGAGATCTGTTATGAGATATATGTACTCGTTCCATCCTGACTGGATATGTTGACAAATATTACAGATGTTGATGAGGGGGATTGCAGTACCTACTATGGTCCGGACGACGTAGTGGGCTTAGACTTGGAGACCTTGGTCCAGCAGGGCTTAGCTCCGCCTGACGAGACTTTACCTATTGCTTAGTTAGAGTAGGCCTTTTGTACTGGACCTTGTCTCCAGTTACTTTTGAGACTGTATTACATTTTGGATTGTATTAGAGACTTGGACTTATATATTATTTGTGTTTGGACTTGACAGGTTATATTTTATCGTCTTGTTGTCTTTATCTTTCAGTCTTTACTGTATCATCTTAGAGTTGTGATTGAGCACTCATATATATTCATTGCTTGTTCTCCGTTCAGAGTTGACCATATTTTGACAGGTTTTTGATATATATATATATTAATTGTTGTTAGAGTAGAAAACCTACAGCGTTCCATGCCGTTTTTACATTGAGGGCTGGGCGTTGTCACGTACACGTGCCCTTATAGCGGGTGCGGGTCGTGACAAGCTCTTCGTCGTGAGAGGTACACTTTCAGCTCATCGTTGAGTGATACATCTTGCCTTGTTTTGTTATTAGCTCACAGTCGAGTGATGCCTATATGAGAACACCTGAGGTAGTGCAAACTCTACATGTACTTGTCTTGACATGATTCGTCTGGATAACCGGGACAGACCACAATGTGTGTGACCATTTGGAGGTTATTAAATTATATATGTTAATAATTAGGATTTGTGATAGACGTACTTAGCTAACTGTAGCAAGCCGTACATCTTGATTGGTCATGATTGATGGATTGTGTCCATTTTTTTATGTGCTTATTCTTATATCATGATCATGACTTTGTTATTATACTTGTACTTGTCCGTGCCATGTTTCTGATCCTGTATATGCTCACATGTTATTCTTGATTCCTGATCTTTTACTTATACATGCTTATATAATTCTTGTCTACTTTACTGTTACATGTTGTTTACTTGCTATCTTTTCATATCTGTTTTTATTGTGCTTGCATGGTTTTAGTTTATAATGTGTTTTCTTGGTGGTGCTTGCTATATAGGGTCTGACCCCATTAATTTTGTATGGCCACATCTCATAGCAGAGTCAGAGGATCTATAGTGTCTTCCACTTGATGGTGTCTACGAGCAGGACTACAAGACGAGTACCTGAGTGAGTTTTCACTTTATTCTTCCACTAGTATCTGTACATATTCTTTTGGAACATTTAGCTACCAAGCATGTGTTTAGTTCGTGTTTTGGACTTCGACATTTTGCCTATAATCTAACATCATTTGTGTATATTTTAGACTATATTTAGAGCTTATCATGAATGATTTATACTTTTTCTAGTCTTTTATTTTGTACTACTAGCTTCATGATGATCATTTATATATACATAATTGTGACGTTTACTATTTTATGTCGGATGATCATATATCTTGTATATTACTTGTTTGCCTGTGATTGAAACACCTGGAATTGTTTGACCCAGTATTGACTATTTGATTGTATCGTGATCCCCATATCTTATACAGTCGTGACTGTATCTCGGGATACCGATTTACTCGGATATACGTAGCTGGCCTAGCTCCGTTTCCACTATCCAGTATTTTAGTTCTAGGACGTAACAAAAGGTGCTATCGTTGTTATGGTTGGAACAGGCACATTGAATCATGCAAGGGCTCATGTCGGGGCCATTGCCCAAGCGAGTCCTAGAATGAAGGACGATACCATAGTTTGAAGTAGAATAGTTGTTTGTGGGGCTGATGTTTCAATCAACTCAGTCAGGGGATGAGGATTGGTTACGAGCAGTTGCATTACATAGTTATGCATCTGGGGATCGATAACCAAATTAATAGGTGGTGGCATTGCTTGGTTTATGCCTAAGATGCCCCTGCCAAACTCAAGTTTGGTTGAATTATTGGGGATATCGAATAGATTGATCGTTCATTACCCTTGGTTGTGTCTTGCAACTGTGGCATTTGAGCTTTGGATCAGATATTGTATTAAGAAACCATTGATAAGTAGTAGCTAAAGATTCCTACGGACGGTCCCAATTTTTTTCAACATGGAATGGCTGGCCCCTTGATGTGTTGCACTTTAACTCCTAGATTGGAGAAATTGTTGGGTGGTCCGGCCTCACCACGTGGCAATGGAGAATGGTGAGTCCAACCACTAATTTCTTGACACTTGCTTAATATTTGACATAACACTACATTTCTCTTATTTTCTAGGTCAATTTTTTTTTAAATTTTTTGAATGAAAAAAAAATATATTTTTATGTAATTATATGCCAAGTGAATTTCTATATATTAAATATACTAGCATATGTGCACGTGTCTTGCACATATTTTAACATTTCTTAATTAGTTTAGGAAGACTCTTTAGGAAGACCAAAGGGTAGTCTTCCTAATTACTAAGTTGTCCTTATTAAAATTAATGAACTATTTTTAATTAGTATAAGTATGTAAGGGTATTTTCGGAATTTAAAAGTTTCACCATCTAAGTTTTCCTATTATATAGTAGAATATATATTTTTACAATTTTTAAAAAAAATTTATGCCAAATATTAAGTCAAGTGTCAAGAAATTAGTGGTTCGGCTCACCGTTCATCATTGCCACGTGGTAAAATCGGACCATACAATAATTTCTCCCTAGATTGACCTTGGGTTGTGCACTCCAATGGGCTTGAAGAGCTGATGTGTCCCCATGTGCCACTTGCACAAAAAATTCACTAAAGTTAGATGATCCTCACCGGTGTAAATTTCTCTGATGATCAAGTCAAAAATGGAGGCCGATAGATTAAAAGTAATGAAAACTAGTCTAATGACAATAAGATGTTTCCCGATTTGTTCCATGGAGAACTATTATTAGGTATTAGGGGATGGCATACCTATAATTAAGTTGTTTTTCATTATCCACTTTGCAACTATGGAATTTAAGTTGGGTTTAACCCTGCTTGCTACATTGATTTATTAAGTTAATGTTTATTAATTCATGACATCATCCTGAAAGCATACTATATGGGCCTGTTGAGATATTGGTTGCTTCATTCTTCTCATTTCATTCTTAGACTTTAGCCTGGTTGTTTAATTCCTTTTTTAGACTTAGACCCTATCCATTTGGACTAAAAAATCTGGGTGATAAATGTGAAAAAGAAATGTTAAGGATAACAAAGTGTGGATAAGGCAAAATTTAGGGTATTTTAGTGCAAATGATCAATGGCATGTTATTCAAGGGTATTTTAGTGTCCAGACAAACATACATTTTTTTTCCAGACAACATACATGATACATAAATATGAATAAAAGCAGTGATTTCATCATCCTAGAAAATCAAATCACTTAGCAGTTTGATTGAGCTTTTTTTTCCATGAAAAAATATTTTCATCACAAAATTTTCTCCAATTAGCGTATATTTTCAATTGGATTTATTTTTCAAAAATCTATCATTTTTCTTCAAAATGTTGGAAAATATAACTGATCCAACCTATAGAAAATATCAATTTTCATGAAAAAATTGACAATCAAACATCCAAATTAATTCAATAATTTTTTTCCATAAAATTTTCTTTCTAGTAAAATAATTTTGTGAAATTAATTTATACATTAAATAATTTTCATCATGTAATCAAACGCACCCAGACGCATCCGACACAAAGCTCTTACTTGTGCAGAATGCTAGCATGTCCACAAAGGATTTCGAAAGTGTTTTCATCTCGACAATAATTACATATAATAAGCCCACAAAACCCAATGGCCTCCATGCACCCTGACTTCATGGAGAGAAAATCCAATGGATATAAACCAGAAAGAAATTGAAAGAAAAAACAACAGAAGACCAACTAATTAACGGTCACCTTCCCAACCATACCAGCCCCCTGGTGAGGAGCACAGTAGAAGCTGTAAGTCCCCTTCTCCTTCAAGGTCACACTGTACGTCTCCCCAGGTGCATTGAGTAAATCCTCGTCCTTCATGGAGATGGCCGCTGCATCGACGCCTGCCGGAACCTCGTCCTCGTCGAACACAACGTTGTGGGGGAATCCTGCATTGTTCTTGAACGTGATGGTCTCCCCGGCTGCCACGCTGAAGCTTCCAGGGACGAACGCCAGGCTACCGTCGTCGCTCCCGAGCAGCACTTCCAAGGCAAGCACGTTGCTCGCTAGCATCCCGCTTACTGCAACCGCAGCGGCTGCCACGCCTACGTCCTTGAGGGAGGCCTTGACCGAGAATGCCATGGGAGTGGGGGACTTCACAGAGGAGGCGGTGCTTGTAGCTCTGGCAGAGCCAGACGCCTTGAGGCCAGTGAAGGAAGGGATGATGACTGCAGCAGAGGTGAGACTGGCCATTGTGGGTGTTCTCTCTTCTTTCTTTCTCTCTGTGTTTTGTTTCTCTCGGTTTTGGTGTATGAATGTGTGTATAGGAAAATATATAAATGAAAGGAGAGGATGTCACGATTGGGGAATGGATGGATGAGGAGAATTGGGTTATCTGATGGATTGTTCCTATTGGTGGCTTTGGATGATATCCTATTACTTGGCAAGGATGGACAGATTTGTGGCAGTAATTTTTTTTTTTTTGAAGCAATGGGTACTTGTGGCGAACTCGCCTCCACTGAGGCTCGAACTCCCGACCACTTGGGCCGCATTCATCTCTCTTAACCACTAGGCTAGTGGTCATTTGCATATTGTGGTAGTAATATATATATATATATATATATATATATATATATATATATATATATATATATATATATATATATATATATATATATATATATATATATATATATATATATATGGGTTTTGTTAACATGTGCCCTAAGGACACATGTTAAGAATAACTAATGCACAATTTTTTTACTTGAAAATTGTTATCAACATTTAATAAATATTTTTAAAAAAATGTATTGGAAAATGTTATCAAGACTTAATGTAGAAGATTTTTTGTATTAAAAAAATTATTTTATTGGATCTTGATTACAGTTTTCAATACAAAAAAAATTATTTTTTAATGTTTATTAAGTGTTGATAGCAATTTTCAAGTAAAAAAATTATGCATTAATTTTCCTAAACATTATATATATATAATCAATGTGTAATTGTGGCAAACTCGCCTCCACTGGGCTCGAACTTCCAACCACTTGGCCGACATGCATCTCTCTAAACCACTAGGCTATATATATATATATATATATATATATATATATATATATATGTGTGTGTGTGTGTGTGTGTGTGTGTGTGTGTGTGTGTGTGTGTGTGTGTGTGTGTGGGGTGTGTGTGTGTGTGTGTGTGTGAGGAGTGATCCGTATTCCCTCACTTTTGCATTCCCATACATCCCCTCTTTCACATCCATTGGATTTTGTTTAAGTCATTTAATCTTAACCGTTGATTTTTCAACGGTTAAGATTAGATGACTTAAATAAAATCCAACTGGTGTTATCATGGGGATGCTTGGGTCAACGGTTAAAATTAGATGACTTAAACAAGATCCAACGAGTGTTATCATGGGGATGCTTGGGGGATGCAAAAGTGAGGGGATGTAGATCACAATCTCTCTCTCTCTCTCTCTCTCTCTATATATATATATATATATATATATATATATATATATATATATATATATATATATATATATATATATATATAGCCAATGACCACTAGCCCAAGTGGTTAGTGTAGAGGCATGTGGCCCTTATGGGCGGAGTTCGAATCCCAGTATGAGCGATTCCGAAAAGTAAAAGTAATTACCCTCTACACTAACCACTTGGGCTAGTGGTCATTGGCTATATATATATATATATATATATAATTTTTATTTTATTTTTATTGTGTCCACTTTCTTAATGGTGCTTTGTGGCATGCCTCCAGGGGTGTTCGAACTTGCGCTATTGTGCCGGGGTGCCCACCGTTCCTAACGGACTATGGCCACTAGGACACACACACACACACACACACACACACACACACACACACACACACACACACATATGTATATATATCTAGAGTCCTGTTCGCGGAGCCCTGACGAACTCGACCGTTGGATCGAGCGGGCATGCGCGCGGGCTCCACGCTGACCCCTCGGTCCGCTGGTGCAGGGAGACAGAACTATGTCGGGACTTCATATTTGCCATTAAAAAAAAGTTTGGGGTGAACTTTATATATAATCACAAACAGAACAGAGTACAATGTAGGATCTCATTGGGATCCTAGGAGTACACTTTTGTTTTATCAGGGAATTATGGCGATGGAGAGGTGATTCTTTACTCTGTTGACGATCTAACGACGATCTCGAGCTCTCTGAAGGTCCGAGGTGCTCTGGAAGGTGATTGATTGAAGCTGTTGAAGCTCTTGGGATTGTTCAAATGGTTGGAAAGTCTGGATATGCTTTCTTGGACCGTTGAAATAAAGGATTGGTCCTTCTATTTATAGGCAGCAGAATGATATGCTTATACGCGCATATGCAATGCACGTATGGAGAACTTGCACGTAGGGATGCCATGTGCCTAACTTAGTTGAGCGCATGGTTGATGCGCTAGGGAGCTGGAACTGAATCTGTTTGAACTGCACCATTGGGCTACGGAGGAGCTGACACGTGGCAGTTGTTGAAATTTGGTAGTTGCTGAGATCTCGAGTGGTTAGCACCCATTCACAGACAGAACTGAGTCAAAGACACGTGGCGCATGCCCTTGACTCAAAGATCCTTACAGGTTGACTTGAGTGGATGCGCCTAGGATCTGGCGCATGAAGAGGCTTGATACATGACTTTTGAGGTCAAATAGCAAGTCTGGGCACACGGGTTCAGAAGCGCATGCTGAGTTTGGGCGCATGGCTGTAGAGGAACATGCGAAGGGATCAGTCGGCCACGTGGCAGGGTGCAACCGTAACCGATAGAGAGTGATGATTGCGTCTCTTCAATTTTTGCAAAAACTGTCACTGCTCAGACTTTGAGACGCGTGCTGCTGTCATTTATGCCACTTAGCATTAAATGCTTCGATGGGTTGAGAGCTTAGGAGGGCACATCAGATATGTGGTGCATGCCCCCTTAAGGTGCATCGGCTGCAGGACACATTTGTCTGAAGATCACATCAGCCGCTGGGTGCATCTCCTTTGGTCAACATATTTTGAGTGTTTCGAGGCCAAAATTGATGACTTTTGACTTAGCTGAATTTGAGGTGTCAGATTCATTGCCATGAATGCATATTCATCGCATTAACTTTGGGTAGGATGGCACTTGGCACATGGCTTTGGTTTATGCCTTAGCCTATAAATAGCAGCGGTAAGAGAGTTAATTTGTTCTCGTTTCACCCAACTTCTCAATGAAGATGAACTCGACCGATCCTTCCCCTTGGCAAGACGTTGCACTGCGGGTTGTGAATCTCTTCGTTCAAAGAAGCTTTGATGATGAACTCCTTTAGAAGACTGAGATGCGCTCGGTAGGCTATGGGAAGAACAGTTCGTGCTCGTGCCCCTTGTCGACAGTGTTCTTCTATGAGACGGCGTTGGGTTCCTGTTGCATGCAAAGATCGGGGTCATCGTGCCCCAACTTCCATTATGCTAGAAGAGCCACCAGATTTGGATTGATTGCCAACTCACGTTCTGCTTAATTACTGCTTCATTAGTCGAAGCACTAGTATGCTGACGAGAAAATGATTCGCTCTGATGAGGAGGAATGATGCGCCTATACTGAGATGTCAGAGTGATGCACCTGGCTGCAGAGTTTAGACTAGGCTTCTTTGAAATGAACTTTGTAAAAAAAATGTAATAAATTTTCATATAAATAAAAATCCTTTCTTCATGCACTTTTATTCTCGCTGTCTTTGACTGATGCGCTGTCATTTGTCATGTGTGTGGCGCATGAAAACTTCCCTCCTCTGAAGCGGCTAAAAATTCCATGCTTCTACAAGACCCCCTTTAATGTTTTCAGAACTCTGGGACAAGTTTTGGAATACTTTGAATAAGAAGCATGGGAACTGGAGACTTTAGGCGCACACCTTGTTTGGGTGCATGGCTTTCCTGTGCATGGCCGTTCCACGCATGGCCGCTCGACTGAGTAGATAACGTATCGATTTAAGTGTGATTAATGATGATTTCTTTTTTGAAGATATGCAGCCGTTAGTTTCACGAGCCCCGAAGCGACGCTAATGTCATGCTTTTATCGGTTCACACGGATGACTTAAGCCTATATATAGGCGTCTGATGGAAGAGAGACTCTTCTACTCTCTTTTCTCTTCTTCCTCTTCCTTTCAAAGGAGAAAAACCCTAACTCTTTCGTACAATGGCCCCCCAAAATGCCTTACGGTATTGCTGGGTGAGGCAGAGGCAAGGGCAAGAAGACCGTTGAGGTCGACATTGAAGAGACTGAAGTCACTGCCACGACGCATGCCGACGTGCGACCGGAGGTTCTCGGTGGGTAGCCTGCCGTTCAGGAGTTCATCAAATACACAGACACTTATATATGGTTTAAACACATGGATGGGGAACCATATGCGCCAAACCACTCTGCTGAAGTGCATGGGTATGGCCGTACAACCCATACCCTAAAGATGCACCTAGACTTCTTTGTGCCGACGCACATGGACTTTGGATCTGATGATGCGCCAAAGCTTTCCTACCAACGCACAAGGACTTCGGTCCTGGGGATGTGCTGCGGCTTTTGATGCGAGAGTCATGCGTAGTGGTGGATTGCGCCTGTTCTTCGATTCTTTTATAAAGCAAACGGGTACAGTTATTTTGGCTAACTTTTGTTTTCCTTTTGTCCATCTGCAATGTCTATGGTGATACCGAAAGCTGAGGCCGTCATTAAAAAGGAAGCGCTATCTCTCTATATTAAAGAGGAACTAATGACCATTAATGAGGAAATATTTCCAAAAGTCGAAGTCGCTGTTAAGGAGGAACCAACGTCGGAAGGTAGTGGAACCGGGAGCTCCAGTGTGCCCTGCAGAGGACCTCAATCAGTTGGGACCATCATATGCGCTATGGTTGAGGGAGTGGTACCTGCCCCAGCGTAACCTCTTGTACGCTATTCTCGGGGAAATAAATAATTTCTTTTCTTGTCTTAACATTTCTTACTTGTATTTTTGCTTTTCGATGTTATGAGATGTAGTTTTTTTTGCAATATAGCCTATTTTTCTTGCTTTTGAGGAGAAAGAATAAAGAACCTTTTGTTTGCTCATTCTTGTTATGAACTTATAATTTTGTGGACTTAATCATCTTTGGCGCACCTTGGTTTTTGGGTACAGATGATAAGTTGAGAGGGGGAACCAACTTGTTTACTAAGAGGTAGTGTAGACATGGTAAACATAGGGTTGGTGATAGAGTTTTTTTACTTAGAGGTGATATGGACGTGGTAAGAAGAGACTCTGTGGGGATGCAAAGAACAACTCAGAGGTGATATGAACGTAGATGTTCTATAGGCAGGGAGAAGCAACACGGGGGTTGTTAAATGGACGTAGTAAACACTGGTTTTTGCTTCATCTTACTGAGAACGAAGATTGAGGTTTGTGAGGATGTAGGAAACAACTCAGAGGTGATATGGACATGGATATTTTCTACTGGGGATTGATAAGGGAATGTCCGAGAACAGCTGGGTTCTAGACAAAGGGTATGAATTTGATAATAAAATTCATAGATTTTTCTTGCTGGGATATGGAAGTACATATTGAGGGATTTCAAGAATAGTACTTCTTTAGGAACTTGCCATTGATTGACATCATGAAGAAGTATCCGTTAGGTTTTACGAGTCGGTAGGCCCCGTTAGAGTACACCGTCTCAATGATGAAAAGACTTCCCATTTGGGTTCAAATTTTTCTGGTGGCTTATGAGTTATCACCATTGGCCTTCTGACTGATAGGACAAGGTCACCTACTTGGAAAGTCCTTTGTTTGACCTTCTTATTGAAAGCATATGAAATACGAACCTGATAGAGCTAGATGCGTTGTTGAGCCAAAGGCATTTTTCGTCCAGCGCCTCCAACTCTTGTAACCGGCAACGTTGAATGTCTTACTCTGTCAGCTGGTTCGTAATGGCCATTCAAAGTGAGGGGATCTATATTTCAAGAGGCAGTTCTGCTTTGCTCCTGTAGACCAGGAAGCACGGTGTGCTGCCCGTCGGAGTCTGTACCATTATGCGGTAAGCCCAAAATCATTTGCCCAACTTCTCGTCCCTGTCACATTTATTAGATGATACAATTTTTTTGAGTAGTTTGACGATTATTTTATTGAATGCTTTAGCCAATCCATTTGCTGCTGGATTATAAGCTGTGGATGCCATATTCTAAATACGATTCTTATCACAGAACCTGTTGAACGCATGACTTATAAATTATGGACCATTGTCGTGGATGATCCTCCGGGGTACCCCGAAATGGTAGATGACATGATGTTTGATGAAGCTGATCACCTTTGAGCTCTTCACCTCTGATAAAGGTACTGAATCCGCCCATTTAGAGAAGTAATTGGTGATTGCTAAGATGAAGCGATGTCCTCTGGATGATGAAGGGGTAATAGGTCCAACTATATCCATACCCCATGCTTCAAATGGCCAGGAGACGACCGTAGGGTATAGAAACTCCAAGGGTTGATGGAAGAAGTCAGCATGCAGCTGTCAGACACGACACTTTTTGGCGTACTCAATAGCATCTGCCATCATAGTAGGCCAGTAATAGACCATATGTCAGAGTCGGCCCGGTAGCTTAGGGCCGGGTTAATAAGCTCTACAGGTGCCATCATGAGCCTCTCGAAGAGTTTCGGCTGCTTCCTCGTTTGATAAACATCGAAGGAGAAGCTCGTCGTAAGAACGACGATAAAATTTTTGGTAGCTGTGTCATAGTAGAATCGGAGAGAGCACCTTTTGACAGATATGGCTTCCTTCGGATCGTCTGGGAGGATCCCGTAGGCCGTAAAATCTAGTGAACAGAAACTGCCGATCTCTGATGTCGACACCGGCATCTGCAGGCATGGCATGGCATAGTTCAGACACTTGCACAGGTTATTTTTAGAACACCAGATCCTGGCCAATCACCATAACGAAGTATTAAGTTCCGAGAGGTACCGCTATTGAGGCAACGAGGCGAGCCAGAGCATCTGTCTCCAGATTTTGTAACCGAGGTACCTGCTTTATGAAGAACTCGGTAAAGGTTGAAACGATTTCCAAAATTGCTTTATGATAAGGGACCAGGTCCTCGTGGCGAGCCTCGTATTGTCCCCGGACCTAGTTGACATTGAGATTCGAATCGCCATAGGACTCGAGGTATTCTTTCCTCCTGTTGACTTGCTAACTAGAGTCCTATAATTAGGGCATTGTACTCTGCCGCATTGTTGGAGCATGGCTATGTGAGGGAATAGGCACGCTGGATGACTAGCTTGTTTGGAGAGATCAAGACTACCTCCACTCCTACGTGATCTGACCCTTGGGGTTTGTTCATGAGGTGCCGTCGAAGAACAACTGCCAGACGAAGTTTTCTTCGACAATATTGGATTCTATCACTTCATTTGGAATATCTTCATAGAGTTTGGATAACTCTAGGATTGGATGTGTAGCTAAGAAATCGGCTAGCGCTTGGCCCTTGACAGCTTTCTGTGGAACGAATACCATATCGTAGGGTGTCAATAGTTTTTCCCATGTAGCTAACCGAAAGTTTAGTGCTCCCGGCTTCGTCATGAGAACCCTGAGTGGGTTGACTCGGGAGATGACATGGATCGTCTGACCCAATACATAATGATGAGTCTTCTGAATGGCAAATACCAGATCTAGACATTCTTTTTCGACGTGGTTGTACCAGTGTTCATCCCCGACTATTGTCCTACTTGGATAGTAGATAGCTTGCTCGTAGCCTGCATCATTGTTCTGAGCTAGTAGAGCACCAAGAGAATGATCCATTGCGTAGACGTAGAGTAGGAAGGGTTTGCCTGCCACCTGTACCACCAGGACTGGAGGATTCGTGAGATAGGCTTTGATGTCGTCAAATGCCTTCTGACACTCTTTCGTCCAGATGTAAGAGACTCCCTTCTTCATGAGTTTGGTAAAGGGTTGGTATCATCCAGAAAGATTTGCTATAAACCTTTGGATGTATGCAAGATGACCTTGTAGGCCTCGAAGTCCTCTTAAATTCTTTGGAGGACTCATATCAAAGATGGCCTTGGTCTTCTCGGGTTCAACATCGATACCCTTCGCAATAATGATGAAACCCAAGAATTTACCGCTAGAAACTCCTAGAAAGGATTTAGCTGGGTCATCTTAAGCTGATGTGCTCGTATGAGATCGAAGACTGTCCTCAAATCTTGCAAGTGATCACCTCATAGACAATTTTCAACTGCAATGTCGTCAACATAACATTTGACTATCTTACGAAGATGCTTACGGAAGATAGTGCTCATAGCTCGCTGGTATGTCGCCCCTGTATTCTTCAAGCCAAAAGGCATTACTGTGTAGCAGAAAACCCCTTTTAGAGTCATGAACGACATGTGCTTCTCGTCATCCGAAAATATCTTGATCTGGTTGTAACCTGAATATCCGTCAATGAAGGACATGCGTTTAAACCCAAATATATTATCTATCATCACATCGGTGATTAGAATAAGAAACTCATATTTTGGGCAAGCATAGTTGAGGTCCCTGAAGTCGATGTAGACTCGGATCTTCCCGTTCTTCTTAGTGACGGGAACGACGTTGGCCACCCATTTCGGATGTTGCTCTTCGCGAACAAACCCACTTTCTATGAGTTTGTCTACTTTTTTTCGATGCCGTCCATGATATTAGAACGGAAGCATCGATGTTGCTGCTTAATAGGCTTAGCGTTGGGTACAATGTTAAGCTTATGCATTACAATTTGTGGGTCTAGACCCGACATATCTTCATAGCTCCAAGTGAAGACATTGATGTATTCTTTGGTAAGTTGAATCAAGGATTCGCGATCTTCCCCTGCCAAGATTTTGTTGATGAAGATGGGTTTGGGCAAGGATTCATCCCCTAAGTCGATTTGCTCGACTTCATCTTAGGTGGGATGTTCTCATTGTTCGAAATGAGATTCCTACTGTGAACCTAAGTATTGAATCCAGGGTTCCTCTTTAAAGAATTCCAATGTCTGGTCGTCCTCTTCTTCTTTCGGAAGGTGCACGAACGTCATGTTGACTGACAACACTTTTTTGAAGATTGGACCGATGCTGGTAACAGAGTCCCAAGTTATGTTGAAGGTTTAGATGAGTAAAAGTGTATGACCTCTTCAGCTACTGAACTGTCTGGGTTTGTCGACAGCAGTGACATAGCCTACCCCCGGTCGAGTGCGGTGATAATAATCTTGTGGCTTCCCTTTTGGGACCGAAAGTCATAAGGAAAAGCGTCAGCCTTTACCATAGTTCAGGCCTTTGCCGCCTTTCAAGTCATAACCCATCTTCTGGATGAGGTGCTTTGCTTGACTGGTGTACTGATATACTTGCATTCTATCGGTATCAGGTTCTGGTTAGACCGACGATAGGTCTTGATGACGCTCGACTTTGCCAAAAATGATGGATTTCTCGTCCTTGTTCCGGGACGACACTATATAGCAAACCCCTCGGCACAGGACCACTCGATTTACATTGTTTACAGTCGTTACTTGTGTTTGTAACAGTGTTAAGGCATTATTTAAGGTATACATGACATTCCAATATGGAATACTAGAGTAATTCAAAGACAGTCTTTTACTGATAAAGTAAGAAATCTTATCCCGAGGGATTACATCTATAGAAAGAGCGTCAATATTAGCAGATATGTAATCTCCTATCTTTCCGTCAATAAGAATCGGAGTAGCCTTGGATGATTCTCGGGCTTTAGGCCAAATTTTTGCCACCAGAGAAGTTGACATCTTGGCAGGCGGTGTTTCTGGAGAGTTCCTCAGGAGTCTGACCCGTATTGGCTCCTGAGCCGATGCTGGAAGAGATGCCGGAGCCTTCCTCTGCAGCTTGACCATGAGGGAAGCCAAAGATTGGGGAGGTTTCCCTTTGAGGCGCACTTTCAGAGGTGCTTCAGTTGGCGTCTCAAGGCTGGTACTCTCCCGCGCAGTTTGGCCACAAGAGGAGCCGACACTTAGGGAGTGTTCGATATAACATAAGGTTGAACGAACTTTTTGTTTTATTGAACGTATAAGGTATTTGTGTACAAAGAAGGAAGTCCTAAACAGGATATTCTAAGTACAGGAAGAAGAGGTTTCTGGAAAAGTGTGACGGTGGAGATCAAGTACTGCAGCGGCTCCTTTTCTCCGTTGACGATTTGACGACGAATCAAGCTTGCTCGGGCTCTCTGGCACTTTTGTTGGAACTTTGGGGTCACCGATCAAGAGGCTATCGAGAGGAGAAGATCCCTTAGAGGGGGTTGTCCTTCTGTTGGTTGGTTGGTGGATTGTTCCTTCCTAGATGAAGGTTGTCACTCACTTTAAGTTGAAGGAGAACTCCTTCTATTTATAGAGAACCAAGGACATATGCGATGTGCGTTAGGGTTCCTGAGATATGAAAGAATCTGCCGTTATTGCACGGTACGGGCTTCTGTGGCGCTGACACGTGGCGGACATCGAGATTCCCCTCAATCGAGATCTCTGGTGGTTATCAACATAACCAAATGAAATAACACGTAGCACATGTCGATTTGCTTGCTCGGATACAACCGAGTAAATCTTGGGATTTCATCCTAGATTTAGAGTCTAATTGATCCTTGTCTAAGATTTAAATCAATTTGATATGATATCAATCATGATTTAATCCTAATCTTTTCTATAAGAGGCGGTTTAAACAAACCAATTGGGGTAGACCCATGCTTCCTACGCCTCTGGTGAGGACTAAGTACTGTTTTACTTCTGGAGTGACGAGTAGACCATGCTTCTGGAGTGACGAGTAGACCGTGCTTCTGGAGACGACGGAGCCTCTGTGCTTTTAGGCGATGAGTGGACTTGGCTTCGAATGACGACAAGACTTCTGTGTATTTAGAATAACAAGGAAGTTGTGTTTCAGAGTAACAGAGTCACTGTGCTGTAGGCGACGAGTAGGCTTTTGCTTCAGGTTGGCGAGGTTACTGTGCTTTTGGAGCGACTAGGCTGACTTGCATTGGTTGCAGCGGGAGTTCCAAAGTCTCTTATAGAGAAGTGACTTAAGCTTCTGGATCGGAGTAGATGATTGTACCGTGGGAATGGAGATGGTGTGAATATATTACCATCATGTGCCTCATGTGGACGCATGTAAGTAGCTACGCCTCTGAACTTTGAAGGCGTTGGCTTTGGAGGAAATGGTATAACACCCTTGTGTGTCTGGGGTTGGCACAGGCAGGTAGCTGCGCCTCTAGAGTAAGATACTAGTTTCTAAAGCAAAAGAAGGGGCTACCACCATCTTGCTTCTGAGGTTGGCGCAGGTGAGTAGCTGTGCCTCTGGCTTGAAGGCTTTGGCTTCTGAAGTAAATAGCGATAAATACTCGCTCTTTAAGGACTTCCCTCTTAATTGCCACTGTAATATGGGAAATTCCAAGGGTCTAAGACTGACACTCATCATGTTGAGTCTTAGGTTAATCCCATTAATGCGGGAATTCTGACCGTCGGCCATGTAGCGTACACTCTGGGCCATTCTCGGTCCTATAAAAGAAAAAGTTCTCCTCTGAAGAGTTGTTGTCTTCTTCTAGGCATCCTTTACTACCATACGAGATCCAAACTTTACTTCGAGCGACGATAGGCCTTGTATAAGTTGGCTGCTGGTTGAGGCTTTTCTCGTTCATAGGAGCCATGTTCTTATAGAAGAACTCTGTATAGAAGGAGCCATCGCTGCCCTTAAGAAGTACGTAAATGTCTTCCTTAGGGAGTTCAACTCTGGGCGATGTCTGGGGATCTTCGAGGTCCTGACGACCTAGGTCATAGGGTGGATAGCCAACCCGAAGAGCTACAGGTTGTGCTATGTCCTTCCATTCAGGGCTTTGCGACCTACTGCGCTCTTTGAAGGCTCGGGCCAATGACTACTTCAGGAAGCTGCTTGCTTTGGCCGAGTGGCTGATATGCTTCTGGGAGGCTGCGTCCATAAAAAGGTCAGAATACGCCTCGATGGAGGTCAATCTTCTGGCATGAAGAAGAAGGGCTGTGCTTTGACGAAGACCGAATCCCTTGTAGGCCCTTCTAGGCTCTGTCGAATATGTACCAGATCCTTTATAGACGAACAAAATTAGTTCCTTTTTATGTAGTCCCGACGTGTCTGTACTAGACTTTGGTAGACGTGACACATAGGGGACTTCTTTCCATATCTTCTATTTTGTCTTTTAGCACTTGGTCTGAGCCTTTGTATCATCTACTCTGTGGAGAAGGGATGTCATCAGCTGAGATTTTTCATACTTCTACAAGACCCCCTTCAAAGTGTCCCAAACGTAAGTCAAGCTCGGGATACTTTGAATAGAAGCATGAATACGTGGCAGGATTGTACAAGCTGGGTGATGGCCGGTGTCACGCCTAACTCTTTAGCATTAATTGTCCTGAGTCATCATTTCAGAGCAAGAGCTCCTGATGACTTCTTGATATTGGAGCCTCTTGTATCTTTGCAGGGATTGCGAATCTCTTTGGCAGAGGAGGTTCAGAGTCACGTTCCTTCAGTCACTCGCAGTATTGTCATCTGACATGGAGTGGAGCTTTGGCTTATCTTGTAAGCTTCCTTCTGATCGACATCTGGCTCGTGCTTGGACCACGTGAATAGTCTATATAGAGGACTACCCCTTCTAAGAGAAGACTCAGCTACTTCCATAATGGCCTTGCTTGCTCGACACTCGGCTGCTGACGACCCTGGAGTTTGCTTGAGGACGGCCGTCGGTAGCAAACCTTTTCATTCGAAGAAGCTGTAGTAGAACTACCACTGGATCTCGAGACGTCCCCACACTCTGGATGTCGTGGGCGTCAATGGCGTCTTGGACCTCTACTTCCTGGATTTGGATTGCTTGTCCTTCCGAGGAATATCAAGGCCTGCAGCTGTGGTTGCTCCGATGGCCAGCTGGGGTGATAGGGGAGTCCTGTGCTGGTGTTCATCCCCGGCTCGGGCCAGTAGCTGCTTCGGGCGGTGGCTTCCTTTTAACCAGGAAGTGATTGGCTCTGTCACCGCCTCGCCCACGCTATTGAGAGCTTGTACTGCAATTTTAGCCATTTTGCTTCTGTGTATGTAACTACGAAGAGTCTGTAATAGGTCTTTGTAGCCACATTTTTTATATATAGAAGCTTTCCTGTCCCCTTTGCTTTTGTCTTTAAAATAAAGAGGGAATCTTCACCAGGGATTTTACTGATCAGAGGTAATATGGACATGGTAGGCTTAATCGTTGCCGGGATATAGAGCAACAATCCAGAGGTAATATGGATGTGAACTGTTTTCTAGACCGCCGGAATAACCATAGAGCTGATGTGAGAAGAACGACTACTCAGTGATAATATGAACATGGTAGCCGCATCTTCCAGGTGTAGAGGAGCAATCCAGAGGTAATGTGGACGTGAAGTGCTTTATCTACTTGAGATAATATATAGGAGAGAGAGGGAGATCCCCTTACCAGAACTCATAGGTACCTTTTTCAGGGGATGTGGGCGCATGTGCTGGTTTTACCTTCAGACATAATATTTTTTTAGAAACTTGTCGTTGATGGGTATCATTAGCAAGTCACCATTAGGCTTAGCTAGCCGATAAGCACCGTTGGAGTATACCATTTCTATAACGAATGCTTCCTTCCCACTTGGGCTCGAACTTCCCAGTCGTCTTGTGAGTCATTACCATCGGTCTTCGTACTAACAAGACGAGGTCGCCCACTTGATATGATCTTTCGCAGACCTTTTTGTTGAAGGCCCCAGAGATGCGGGCTTGGTAAAGCTCGATCCTTTGCTATACGAGCAAGCACTTTTCATCCAGTGCTTCTAACTCTTGTAACCGCCTGCTGCTGATTATCTTCGACGGTTAATCTTGCAGAGGCCATGTTATCAGACAACATCTTCTTAAAGACTTGACCGGTACTAGTGTCAGAGTCCCAAGTAGAGGAGTCAGAAGAGTGTGAGTGCCTAATGACTTCTTTCTCTGAGTCTTCTGAGGTGAAAGTAGGGGTTGATGGAGCTGAAGATTCCCAGGACCCTAGTTTGGTGTGCGTATTGATTGATAGGAAGTTAAACATATATAAACATGTTCTAATCCTTCATAGGCAAAAACTAGGGTTCACAAATTATACCTGCAGCAGAAAGAAGACAACAGTTCCTACTAATCTCAAATAGTCACGACCCTAAGATCTTCTACACGTATTCCTTTCTCGGGTTGGACGTTGTGTGGACGACGATCTTCCAACCTTTTCTTCTCCTTGGCAGCCCTTTTTTTCTCTCCTTACGTGGATCACGAATTTAGAGAAAGCTTCTTAGTTCTGATAATCATTTGGCGGCCAGAGAATAGAGGATATATATAAGGCTACGACAGGGAGCATGAGGAGAAATTAGGGTTAGGTCTCCTAACGGATCTGGGTGTCCTATGTTCAGTCCGAACACACAACCCAAGCCCATTAACAATATCTCGGTCCACTAATGAGCTATTGTTGTACTACCTTCCTAATCCCAAATTATGATTGTGGGCTCCTTCTATTATATGCTCGTTTGGCTCCCCATGTTAAGATATCGAATGTCCGTTGATCAGATTAAGTTACTGACAACTATATTGATCGACATCTTTTATCCTTAAGTAGTACCACTCAACGTTATTTGTCATGTCGGATATAATCCACCTACAGGGTTTACATGACAATCCTTATAAGCTCCTTAAGGGGAAATCATCAACCCGATGTATCGGGACATGGATTCCTTTTATAATCAATAGCCCATCATACATAGAATGTTATTATCCAATTCATAGAGGTTGTTGACCCATAATGAATCTCATTCTTTTATGAGTTAAAGTAATGCACAATGCATATACATGTCTGTTATTATATCCGGATTAAAAGCACAAGCATCCATAATAATAGAGGTGTCTGTTCACTTATGTAGTCAGTACAAAGGGAACAACCTCAAGTGGTCCTGTTCAATACACACAAAGTATACTAGTATAAACCTATAATCAAGATAGACTAATACCAGATTATACTACAACCTTTCCAATAGATTGTCCAAGTCCATCTAGGTTGTGAACCATTTATATATTCCATAGGAAACTGATAATATGATCTTCTGTGTGACACCACACACCATATTATCTACAATATAGAGTATCAGACACTTGCATCATCACTTGTAACAAATACAATATGCAAATATTGTCCATATGATTCTCATTCAAAATTTAAGTAAATAAAGTTAATACAAAAGTGATGCTTTTAGTATATAACCCAAATAATCTCCCACTTATACTTAAAGCATTGCTTTTCAATATACTGCTACAAATCTCCTATTTATACTTAAAGCCATGCTGCTACACATCTGACTCCCATTCCCTCAACATGACTATCAAAAGCCTTAGCCGGTAAGCTTTTTGTAAAGGGATCAGCTAGGTTGTCGGCTGATTCTATCTTGAACACAGCAACCTTTCCTTTCTTTACAAAATCTCGTATCAGGTGGTACTTGTGCTCAATGTGTCTACCTATCTTATGGGCTCGTGGTTCCTTCGAGTTTGCAACTGCACCACTATTATCACAATAAAGTGTAATAGCCTTAGGCAAACTAGCTACCACATCCAAGTCCAACAGGAAGTTTCTGAGCCAAACCGCTTCTTTGGCTGCCTCAGAAGCTGCCACATACTCGGCTTCCATGGTAGAATCATCAATACATTTTTGCTTGATACTCCTTCATACAATGGCTCTACCTCCCAAAGTAAATACATAACCTGAGGTAGATTTTCTAGAATCCCTATCTGACTGAAAATTTGAGTCTGTATACCCCAAGGGAACTAAACTATCTGCCTGGTAAACTAGCATATACTCTTTAGTCCTTTTCAGGTACTTCAAAATATGCTTTACGGCAGTCCAGTGCTCTTGTCCTAGGTTAGACTGATATCTGCTAACCATGCCAATGGCAAAGCATATGTCTGGTCTCGTACATAGTATTACATACATTAAGCTTCCTACTGCTGAAGCATAAGGAATTGCTTTCATGTTCTTTATCTCTTTAGGTGTCCTCGAATACTGCTCCTGTTGATAGAGCAATTCCATGCCTAAAAGGTAAGATAAAACCTTTCTTAGAATTTTGCATGCTAAAATGAGTTAGTACAGTATCGACATAGGAAGCTTGGGACAAGCCAAACATCCGTTTCTTGCGATCTCGTAGAACTTTGATCCCAAGGATGTGACCTACTTCTCCTAAGTCCTTTATATCAAACTGTTTGGATAACCATACCCTTACATCAGATAACATCTTCATATTATTTCCAATGGGCAAGATGTCATCTACGTAAAGTACTAGGAATACCACTATATTTTTGTCACACTTTCTGTATACACATGATTCATCTTGACATTGATCAAATCCATAGGATTTTATCACCTGATCAAAACATATGTTCCAAGATCTGGAAGCTTGCTTAAGTCCATAAATTGACTTCTTGAGCTTACAAACAAGATGCTCTTGGTCCTTTTCAATGAACCCATCTAGTTGCTTCATATAGATGTCTGTAGGTCCTAAAAAATCAAGTTGCACCTCTCAACAAAGTCAGAAAATCAAGAAATACAATTTTCAAATGAACTGCACAGACATCAGATTGCGCAACAATCAGATTGCGCACACTCGACTGTGCTACACTTTCAATTGCGCAGACTGACGTGGCAGTGTCATCATTATCTGACAAAATCAAATCTTTCTGACAGCTGACAGCACAAAGAACGAGGAGACTGTTCGTTTATTGCACCGCACAGCGCTCGAGGACAGCTGTACATGCAGCGCAATCCAGTGCTTGCACAATCCAGGGCCTGCACAATCCAGTGCATGTGCAATCCGAAGTCAGCGCAATCCATGTGGCGCACTTCAATTGACAAAAGTACACGTAGCATTCATGCCATCAAATGCTCGTTACGTGGCAACCGTCTTCACACGATTATGCGCATTTCAATCAAATGATGCCATGTGTCCAAGACAGTTGGTCCATGACCAGACAACTGTCCTGCGCAGTCTGATGCTGCGCAATTCAGTTCCTGCGCAATCCAGCTTGCGCCATCCAGAATAACTGAAAATTAGTTATTTCCAGAACTCTATAAATAGAGTTTCAAGTCTCCATTCAAGGGGATCAGGGATCATAAATCAGAGATCAGACATTAAAGTTCAGAGAGTTCAGGAGTTCTTGCCCAAGTGCTGCTGCATTCTTCCGAGGCTTTGGCCTTCAAGTCAACTTCAGAGGCTACAGTCTTCAAAGTTCACATCGTCCAAGGGATAAAGCAATCGTCTTCTAGATTGGATTCCTACAGTTGTACTTTCCCAGAATTCTTGTAATCTTTTACAAAGTTTGTATTAATAAAGTTTCATACTTTTGTTTTTACAAACAAAATGGCGACTCTGCTGGGGACGACTTTCTCCTCCGACGAGGAAGTGACAACTCAATGTGATGTAGCATCTATCGGGAAGACGCAGAAGACTCTGGTTGTGAAGGTCAACCAGACAGCCTATGAAGCCATGATCAACTCTAAGACCACTCCTCACACTGCAACCACTTCTGCCATGAGCAAAGTGCGCCCAGTGTGGGTCCCAAAGACTGCTGCACAGTCCAAAGTTTCTGCCAGCAAGACTTCTGTACCGTCTGCCAGCAACACTTCTGCAGCAGTCTACCATCAAAACTGCTGCGCAGTCCAAGGCTTCTGTCACCAAGTCTGCTGCATAATCTGTCTCTGCCATTACTGCACAATCTACTGCTGTCAGTGCACACAGAAGACTTCTTATGCTGCCTTGTCAAAGTATAAAACTCCTCTGCCTCTGGCGTAATTGGCTGCCCATCTTCCTGTGCAAACTGATGCTCCAGCAACTAGAGTGTATCCTAAACACTCTATGGCCAGAACTCCTGATGCACAAACCACAAGTATCTGTGGCCAGAACCAAAAAGTTCTCTGTCAAGGACTCTCCTGCGCAATCTGCCAGTGCGCCATCCACCCATGCACAAATCATGCTTGCACAATCCAAGAAAGACAGCCCTTTGGCTAATCTCTCTTCTTCTCACAACAAAGAGAAGAGTGTTGCTCCTCTCCAACACCCTGCTGCTCTTGCACAATCTACTGGGGGTAGTCTTTTGGCTATTCCTCCTCCTCTCCAGAACAAAGGAAAAGGCCCTTTGGTCTTTTCTCAAACTTCCTCGTCTCATGACTTGGAGGACAACAGAGGAAAACGCTCTTTAGCTAACCCTTCTTTCCAAAACTAAAGAAAAAGACCCTTTGGTCTTTTCTCAGTCTTCTTCGGTTTTTACCGTTGAAGATCAACCTGAATATGCTCCGGCATCAGTCAATACAAAAATTCTTTCAAACAAGGATTCTTCTCTCCATATTAAAAGAACTTGTACTGATCAAAGAGGTATTCTGCCTACTCCGATAGTAGAGTTCCAGGATCTCCCAACCCTCAAGATCTCCCGTTCCAGACAGGAAAAATTGCTGGTGTCTCAAACAGAAACCCCTGGGGGTGAGTTTGCTGATTTAAGAACATATCTCAATCGACCAACTTCGGTAAAACGCAAACAGCCAATGCCGAAGACCAAACATCATCAGAAGCAAACTTCCAGGATCAGAAATCCAGACACTTATGCTAATGAAGTAAGCACTTCTTTGTACACTCAAGGGACAAAACATTTGAAGATCCGGAACCATATTCCAAATGTTATCAAAGAACAAGTCCCTCGAACTTTTGCTCGTCCTGTTGCTGTTTCTGATCTCTGAGAACACCTCCAACAAAGGCGGGACAACACTTCAACACTTCCAATTCAACCAAGTGATCATCATCACTGCAATCATAAGGTTGTTATCAAGTGTTGTTGTCAAATAACTAGACGATCTGTCTTCGATCGTCTGAACTTTTCTAACTCTGAACCTATGTCGGAAGATGAAGATGAGGTTCTGTATGCTTCTGTCAGCATGACTTCCAGAGACACTGGGGGTAGGAAGTGCTCTAAGCACGGGAAGCCTCAGCAAGCCAAGCCAACGGTACTTGGATTTACTCCAAGAATCCTCTGAAGGAGTATTCCAACATACCCGTTCCCGAAGTCGAGACACAATCGGTCAAAGGAATCTTCAAGATCCTTCTGGTCGTTTTCTTCCTTCTCACTCGGAAGATGATTCTTTCTCCGACTATGATACATACAGCGAAAGCTCGAACAGACGGTGTCTTCCACTGTACCCAGGAAAGTGACAGCTTATGTTGTCAATGAAGATCCCGATGCTTCCAGTTCAGCCAGCCAAGAACAAAGAATAGCTGCACTAGAAGATAAATTGAAGACAATGACGAAAATGGTCGCTAGTATGCATTCCATCATTGTGGCTCAGCATACAGTACCACCGATCGTACTACCTGCAAATCCTGAAATCATAGCATCATCGGTGCCTATCAATGCGGGATTGGGGGTAGCACCTACTCAAGTACCTCATGTACAAGTCCAACCTACACCCAGTCAGTCAGGTACTGGGGGTAGTGCTTATCATGTTGTTCCTCCTCCTACCACTGTGATTCAGTCCGCTCCTTCTACATCAGTGGAAGATGCCAATGAAGCTATCAAGCTCTTGCGAACTCAGTTCGAAGCTTTCAAAGAGAAGGACAATTTGCAAAGATTGGGGATCAAGCAGCCCTACCCAGTTGAATGGAAGGAAGTTCCATTTCCTCCGAAGTACAAGATCCCAACTATCTCGCTGTTTGATGGCAGCACATCTCCAAGTCAGTTCATTAATCACTTTGAGGTTATGACTGTCCAACTTCACCAAATGACGCTCTTCTTACCAGAGTATTCGTCGGTTGTTTAGCCGGCGTAGCATACGATTGGTATAGAAGTTTGCCTGATGGTTGTATTACCTCCTTCTCTGGCTTAAAGCAAATCTTCTTGGAACGATTTTACGAGGGAATCAACGACATGACTATGTCAGCCCTCAACAAGATCAAACAAAGATACAATGAAACTGCTGAAAGTTTCATCGAACGGTTCCGCCGTGAAGCTCTGAAAATGCCTCCTGGAACTCCAGCCGCTGTCACCATAGACACTTGCAAGGCAAATCTATTGCCCATCATCAGTATGTGGACAGGATCTACTCAGTTCCAAGATTGGCCCTCTTTCATTGTCAACGCGAAAGCTGCTGAAGTTAGCGCTGACAAATTCAAGCAGTTAGGGGTACAAATGTCTAACCCCGACCGGGATGAACACCAGACATCAGGTGGTGGCAACCTCCAGAACAACCGCAAATCAAAAGAAACTTTGAACATCAATTTGAATAAGAATAAAGAATCTTTGGCGGTTAATGTAGTTCCTCCTACATCCACTTCTACTCCTTCTGCACCTCCTCCAAGGGAACCTCAGTCCTAAAGTAGTGTATTCCTTTGATGAGAATGACACTGCAAGCATTTTTGATTGCTTACTCAAAAGCAATAAAATTCAACTTCTAGATCCTAAGAAGCCCGATGAAGTCGGTAAGACTGATCGTCCCAAGTACTGTGTCTATTACAGGTTCATCGGACATCCCACTCGAGCATGTTATGTGCTCAAAAGCAAAATCCAGGAGCTGGTCAACGCTGGCGTCGTCACTCTGCAACAAGACGAGAAAGACTGTTACTGTAAATATGGTAACAGTTCAGTTCGGTGATTTCCTTCCACAAATGGTGCAACATGGTGTCATTCCTATCCCCAAGGCTACTCTTGAGATTGAGAATCTCCCTCCTCCACAAAGTGAAGGTCTCGTCCCCTTGTCTCTTGATAATGGCGAGATTATATGGATTCACCCGGATCTTGCTTCAGAGTTTGAAGTTCCCCTTCCTCCAAGAAGAAAGATCGTTCCAAGGGCAAGACAAAGATTTGCAATATGGTATCTTTTGACCCCATAGTTGATGAAGAAATCTTGCTAGGCACCAGATCAGGGAAAGCCTATCTGAAGGATTACCCCGAAACTCAAGAGAATCCTGCTTCTTCTTCTTCTGAGCCTGCTCCAGTGCAGCCTACTTCTACTGAGGATGTTCCTACTGCTTCCTTCACCGGTTGTGATACCCATTCCTCCCAAACCAACGGTTGCTGACAAAGGCAAACAGCAAGTCCGCTTCGATTAACCTTTGAAGAAGACATCTCCTTCCGGACTTGAGAAGCCTTATAACTTTGACATATTAGCTCAATTGGCTAATACACCGGCCCGGTTGTCAATCTTCGATCTCTTGCGCCTCTCCAAAGAGACTCGGGAAACTCTGAGCGAGGCTCTCATGCAAGATGAAACCTGTTTAGCCCTTCTGAAGAAGCCAAAAGCAGAACCAGTCTCTTGCCTTCATTGTCATAGTGTGTTAGAGTTAATTCCAAACATAACTTTCACACAAGATGACATGTTGATGGAAGATAACAGGCACGACCGTCCACTCTACTATACAGGATATGTCGACTCGATGAAAGTCGATCGTATCTTGATAGATCCGGGGTCTGCTCTCAGTATTATGCCAAAGACAATGTTGGATGCGCTGAAGATCCCAGTACATAGTCTTTCCAGTACAATCACCACCATTCTCGGTTTTAACCAGGGAAGGAGTGAACCTTTGGGCAAGATTCGTCTAAAACTCCAAATAGACAATCTTCGCACAAAGGTTACTTTCTACATCATTGACAATCACGGTTGTTCCTACAATGCATTGCTAGAAAGGCCATTTCTACACGAGCATAAAATTGTTCCATTAACTCTTCATCAATGTTTCAAATATGTTGATGACAATGGAGAAGTTCAGAAGGAAGTTGCTGATCTCTATCCTTTCAAAGGCATTGAGGCATACTGCAATGATGCACGTATATACAAGAACAAATTCATGAAGGTTGTCCTATCTCTGGACACTAAAGAAGAGCAAGAAACAATGCCTAAAGATACCCTCATCATTCCTGTCAAAGGGCGTATTTCTCGTCCTCAATCCTTCAAGCCACTGGCTATTCACTTGCCAGTCCAGAAGCAATCTACTGATGATGATCAGAATAAAAGGGAGTTCACCTCTTCTGAGCCGCTTGTTATTGACTTACGTCGTAACAAGGATAAAAGCAGCTTACTTCTTCTGAGCCACTTGTTATAGATCTATCTCATAACAAGGAGAAAAGGGAGCTCACCTCCTCTGAGCCGCTCGTTATCGACCTCCGTCGTAACAAAGCTAATCCTCCTCCACGTTCTTCTTTTCCCCCTCTTGTAATCAACCTGACTAAGCCTGCTAAGGCTAAAGGTCCTGCTGTAAATACTAATGTACAAATCAATGAAAAAGCATCTACTTTCCAGTATACTGATGTCATTTATCATACTAAATGCTATTTGGATATGTTAGATAGCTATCAGTCATTTACAACGGGAGTTGTGCAATCTCTTCAAACAGAAGTTTCATATGAACACCCAAAGGATTTATATCGTATTGTTTCCGCTCGCAAGAAAGGCGAACGTCCAATACTTTTTAGTAAAGGACCGGAACAAAAATTCAGCTATACGGATGATAGCAAAGTTAACGACACGGGGCATCTTCAACTCCGTCGTTACAGTCAACAATCAAAAGACATCGTCCGAAAGATGGGTTATGACTTCAAGAGCGGCCTCAACTACGGTAAAGGTAGAAAGACTCCTCTTCGTACAGCTGTTCCAAAAGAAAAGTCAGAGATGTACTACAGCAGGACCAAAAGAGGTCTTGGATATGCTTCTCCTCTAATGTTATCCCCAGCAATTTTGACTCTGATAGTGAAGAGCGCTCTAACTCTTCTGATTCCAGATCATGGGATTCTGATACCAGCATTGGTCAAATTCATCAATTGACTGTGTCTTCTAACATGGTCTCTTCCGAACTTCCAGAAGGCTATGACGAGGATCTTGAAGAAAACCCTTGAAACAGATCCTTGGGCTCTACGAATAGATACCCAATAGGAACTCCGATTCGAACAAAGAGAACCTCCTACTGAAGATCAATTAGTTCAAATTGACGTAGGAGAGAGCGGGTCACCTCGTCTAATATTCATCAGCAAGAACCTTCAAGAAGAAGACAAACAAGAATTAATTCTTCTGATTAAAGAATACATTGATGTCTTTGCCTGGAGTTACGAAGACATGCCAGGACTAGATCCCAAAATCGCTACTCACAAACTGAATATCCTTGCCGAATGCAAAACCGGTCAAACAACAACAACGGTGTTTCAAACCAGAAATGATGGATACAATTGACGATGAAGTCAAGAAGCTCATCGCTTGTGGCTTTATTCGAGAAGAGCAGCACCCTGATTGGGTAGCTAATGTTGTCCCAGTTCTAAAGAAAATCGGCAAAGTTCGAGTTTGCATCGACTTCCAAGATCTAAATGAAGCATGTCCAAAAGATGAATTTTCCTCTCCCTATCACGGCCGTCATAATTGACAACACCTGTGGGTTCGAAAGAATATCTTTCATGGACGGATTCTCCGGATACAATCAGATTCGGATGCATCCTGAAGATGAAAAACATACTTCTTTTCGTACTCCTCGTGGAGTCTATTGCTATACTATAATGCCGTTTGGTCTCAAGAATGCTGGTACAACATACCAACGAGCCATGAGTACCATCTTTCGAGATCATCTGCGCAAGACTGTCGAATGCTATGTTGACGATATTGCTGTCAAAAGTCGTCTAAATGAAGATCACATTCAAGACTTGAGAACCATCTTCAATCTCATGCGCCAACATCAACTCAAAATGAATCCCACCAAGTCATTCTTAGGTGTCTCTTGTGGCAAAATTCTCGGCTTTGTCATTACCTCTAAGGGTATACACATGGATCCCGAGAAGATCAAAGCCATTCAAGAGATGCGTCCTCCACGCAACCTAAAAGAGCTACGAGGATTCCAAGGTCAACTTGCGTACATCAGGAGATTCATTTCGAATCTGTCTGGACGCTGTAGACCATTCACTCAACTCATGAAGAAGGGTATTTCTTTCGTTTGGACCGAAGAATGTCAACGAGCATTCGACGACATCAAGCAGTATCTCATGAATCCACCAGTCTTGGTACCACCAATCTCTGGCATACCATTCTTAATGTATGTCTGCGCTATGGATCATTCATTGGGTGCTTTACTTGCCCAAAAGAACAAAGAAGGCCATGAACAAGCCATCTACTATCTCAGTCGTACTATGATTGGTGCTGAACACCGTTATAGTCTGGTCGAAAAAGAATGCTTAGCTCTCATGTTTGTTGTTCAAAAGACTCGACATTACATTATTGGCCAAACTATTCATGTCATATCCCAAGTTAATCCTCTTCGGGTACTCATGAAGAAACTCAGTACACTCAATTCTCGGCTGGCTACATGGGCCATTTTGCTAGCCCAATATGACATGGTATATGTTCCTCAAAAGTCCGTCAAAGGTCAGGCACTGGCAGATTTCTTAGCAGCTCATCCTGTGCCAGAAACATCTAAACTCTACGATGAAATTCCAGACGAGACATTGGAATCCAATGCAGCCTCCGAAGGATTTCCTACTTGGCGTCTATTCTTTGACGGTGCATCCAGAATCGGACCCAATGGTGCCATTGTCGCAGGAGTCGGAGTTGTCCTCGTCTCTCCCAATGGGTCAGTTATTCAAAGAGCCTACTCCCTAGATGAGCCTTTCTCCAATAATGTGGCAGAGTACAATGCTCTACTCATTGGCCTTCAGCTAGCCAAACAACTAGACAATGAGTATCTTAAAGTTTATGGTGATTCTAAGTTGGTTGTTAATCAGGTTAGAGGAACCTATGAAGTTCGCCATCAAGATATGGTGCCTTACTTTGAAGCGGCAATCAACATGGCTACATCATTCAAAGCTTTCTTCATCGAATATATACGCCGAGCTTGCAATACTGAAGCAGATGCTTTGGCCAATCTTGCAGCAGTTTTAGCCATCCCCATCAGAAGACAACAAGTGGTAGTTATCTCTAATCGAGAATTATTTTGTGTCGAAAATAATTGTAACATCGAGTTCAGTAATCTTGCTGAAGTCAATGTTATCAGTGAAGATTGGAGAACTCCCTTCATCGACTTCGTAGTTCATGACATACTCCCTGAAGATCCCAAGGAGGCTAGGAGTATCCGTCGGTGGTCTCTGCGGTTCTACTACAATCAGACGACCAAGACTCTCTATCGGCGAACTTATGATGGCCGACCCTTGCGCTGTCTTGCTGGTGAGGAAGAAAAACAAGTACTACGTGAGGCTCACGACGGCATTTGTGGAGCACATCACCCCGGTCCTAAGCTACAGGATCGCATTCGACGCATAGGGTTATTACTGGCCCTCTATGGTTTCTGACGCTATTGATTATGCAAGGAAATGTCGAGCTTGTCAAATCTACGCAGATTTTATTCATCAACCATCGGAGTTCCTTTATCCGACGGCTGCTTCCTGGCCTTTCGAAGCTTGGGGTATGGACATCATTGGTCCCATCAATCGTCCTTCTTCTAGAGGACATCGGTTCATCTTAACAATAACCGATTACTTCTTCAAATGGGCTGAAGCTATACCTTTGGCTGAAGTCAAGACCAGCAGTGTCATCAACTTCGTCAAACACCATGTCATCTATCGATTTGGTGTACCTCGACGAATCATCCATGACAACGGACCATAATTCATCAGTCAGAAGTTTACGAGATTCTGCGATGATCATCGGATTGACAATGTTGCTTCTACAGCCTACAATCTTGCCGCTAATGGCTTAGCTGAAGCTTTCAACAAGACTATTATCAAGCTCCTTAAGAAGTTTGTATCTACTAACAAACGAAATTGGAGTGAAAAGCTTGGTGAATGTCTTTGGGCCAATCGAACTACGGTCCGCAATCCCACAGGCTTTACACCTTTCTCTCTGCTGTACGGTTGTGAAGCAGTTCTTCCTCTGGAACTTCAAATTCCTTCTTTAAGGATTGCCATTGCTAATGAATTCACTACAGAGAACAACGATCTTCTCCGACTTCAAGAATTAGAAGCGCTCGATAAAAAGCGGCTATTAGCTCAACAGCATATTGAGTTGTATCAAGCCCGCATCTCGAAGACTTTCAACCGCAAAGTTAAAGTCAGAGCCTTTCAGCAAGGAGAACTTGTTCTAACGGTCAGGCGTCCTATGACTATGACTCACATGAACAAAGGCAAGTTCGATGCGAAGTGGGAAGGACCTTATGTTGTCAGCAAAGTCTTTTCAAATGGAGCATATCAACTTGCAGAATTAGATGGCCGAGTTGCAATGATGCCTATCAATGGCAGATTCCTCAAGAAATACTATATATAAATGTAACATAAATTTATGTAAATATGATCAGACAATTCGTAAATAATATTTGATTTTATTTCATCATAAATGATGTTACATGATATTAGGGAAGGTCACTGTCATCCTTATCAACATTGGGACGGGGATCACTACCGCCCTTATCAAAGACATAATTAGTAAAAGAGCTGAGAACATCTTTGCTGGAACCCACGAGGAACTTGCAAGCAGCCATCCTCATGGCCTCTTTCCCTTCAGTCTTTCCTGGTTCAAGCAGGAAGTCCAGGATATCTTGCGGTGGTTTGGGTGCAGACGAACCTTTGCCTGCCTCTGCCTGCTTTGACTGGACCAGTTCGGCCGAATGTTCTTCAATGCCCGCTTCAACCTTTGGGGTGACTTCGACTTTCTTGGATGCATCTCCAGACGACATCTATTTGTTAAGAAGTGGAAATGATCAGTCCTTCCAGATTTCTGTTCTATTTATAGGTAGAGATTCTCAAGACAACGAAATGATATAATCATCCGACGGTTCATCCGTTCATTTATTATCACTTGACGGTTCACCCGTTCATTCACGTTCATCAGACGGTTCATCCGTTCATTTATTATCACTTGACGGTTCACCCGTTCATTCACATTCATCAGACGGTTCATCCGTTCATTTATTATCACCCGACGGTTCATCCGTTCACATTCATCAGACGGTTCGCCCGTTCATTCACATTCATCTGACGGTTCGCCCGTTCATTCATTATCACTTGACGGTTCATCCGTTCACCATCATTCGACGGTTTATCCGTTCATTATGACGATTCATTTTCGTTCATTTTCATCCACATCAGTAACTGATCATCCTTGATTAAGTTATCTATTGAAATAATCATATTTGACAAATTATATTCTGTCACGTCCATATTACCTCTGAAGAGAGATAATGAATATAATTATTCTCTAAAAATCAAGAAATATATCATGTCCTGTACCTCTGAATATATTTTCTATCGCTATTATTTGTATCTGAATAAGATACGCAAGAAATAATAGAGCCACAACAAAAAATGACTTTTATTGATCAAAATTTGAGACATTACATGCATAGTATGAAGAAAGACAAAAAGATACAAAATGGTCTTTCTATTAAGACGGAGGCTTTATTAGATTATTGATCTGTTGTTTTAGAGTCTGCAACCGTTCTTCATGTGATGCCATCACTTTCCTCCTGGCCTCTTCCATTCCCGATTCTTCATTAAAAACAGGCATAGAGGTCATTCGGCGAGTGATTTCAGCATTATGTGCTGCTACATACTCGTTTCTTTCTTGAGTAAGAGCATCAATTTGTTGGACTGCTGTCTGGTGCTCTGTAACTTCATTTTCTAGTTCCTCTTCAAGACGAGCAATTTCCACTCTCAAATCAGCAATTCTTTTCTCTCTCCTCTAAGCAGCTGAGATCACCGATTCTAACTTGGAATTATATTCAGCAACTTTTGTAGTATAAGCATCCAAGAAATTTTGGAGGTTCACTCTTTCAATTGCAGCTGCTTGAGCCATTTGTTCGAATTCTGCCTGCACCAAAGGTTCCACTTCCCCTTTGTTGAGATCTTTATAATTCTTTATAGAGATTTCTAGCTCATTTAATATATGGTCAAGGAAAGTGGCTTGAGCTTCATCACCTTGCTCCCGAATGGCATTCACCAAGAAAGAGGTCGGGCCTCTAACCATGTAAAAATCAGCATCTTCTTTATCCATCATTCTATTAATCAGTGGTCCTAAGGACTCGAAAAAGCATATGGCGAATGACTGGATGACAAGCTGATTAGTCGCCAGAGCACCAGGAGTCGCAGCTACTCCTGTTGATGACGAAACCGCAGGACGCTCAATCTCTCGTGTCTGAGCAGCAGGCTCCTTGAATAAGGGAACTAAAGTGGAGCTGGTTGCTCCTCCTGGTTGTTCCTCTGCAAAATCAAATACTGTCACTTTGCCTGTCATTAGCTATTATTAAAGAGAATTAAAAGTAAAAGCAGTCTTACCATGGGTGGATTCAGCAACAGGCTTATCATCTGCATGAACAGACTTTAACTGAGCACAAGTATCCTCAGACGCTACGGCCTGGCTACTTCCTGCTTCAGAGCCACAAGACAAATGACGGCTGCTACTGGCAATTGTCGTTGCCAGTACTATATCCATACAGGTTGGAGGAGCAGAAGAAGATCCGGGTTCTGTAGGGATAAAAGTAATGATGTTAACTATCAAGTTATTTATTAAAAGAAGATCGCTAATTTTATTACAATACCTTCGGGAGCAGCAACTGGAGTTTCCTCCAAATCCATCTCTTCATTAGCAGCCTTCTCTGGAGATCTCGGCACCTCATCCTCCTTTTCAGAAGACAGAGTGTTTCGAGGGGATGTCTGGATGTCAACATTCTCTTCTAGATTTTGTGGTTCATCGACAGCTTCTGGTGAGGCACTTTTCTCATTCTCGCTGTCCTCGGGAACCTCTTCACTAGCAGCATCAGCAGTATGATCAGCTTATGTTTGATAATCGAAGTCACAGCCGTATAAAGCTTTGATCATCAAACGATCTTCTTCTGCAAGGGTTGCTCCAGGGGTAAGAGGAAGTTGAGTAGTCTCTGCAGCAGGTGAGGGAGATCGTACGGCATTATGCTCTTCCTCTACAATGTTATTCCTGGGCTCTTCAGCTTCATTTCTCTGGTCCAGCTCTTCCCTCTGCTCAATACCCTTCCTCTGTTCCGGACTAGGAGTCTTATGTCCAGTCTCAGAAACAGGAGTTGGAGAGGGCATGATGATTCCCGCTGCAGCATCTATCACAATTGAAGACGAAATTTGTCTTCTGCGGACCAATCTTTTCTTTCTGTGTAGAGGTCTTTCAGGACTCTCTATATTTATTGCCTCGATCTATTTTTGAACAGAAGTTGGTGTAGCGGCTTATTCCTGCTGAATTGTCTCGGCCAGCTGCCGAGATTGAGATCTGGTCGTAACCTTCTCTGAAGAATGTTCCAGAATTAGTTTCTTCTTCATAATGGGGGCAGGAGGCTCTTCTCTTCTTCGTTTCTTCTCCTTGGCCGGAGATTTAGCAACCTTCAGAGAGACTCTTATAGGTTGATTAACTTCCTCAGGGAAATTGACTTCCCTGGAAACCTCCAGTGGATCATCTACTGGTTCGTGTTCTTCATCATTGTTAGGAGCCAGTACATCAGTTGCTCCCTTCCTCAGACGATTTGCCGTCGCAAAACTATCCACAAGGCTAAAGTTTTCGGCAAAGGTGTTGGCAGCTGTATAAAACTGGAAATATGTGAATAGCATTCTTGGACCAGCATTATTCCTCTGTGGCATCGAGAACATTGCTCGTGTGTCTCGGGCGTTGTAATAAGCCCACGCTCTGGCTCCGTCGATCAAGTATCCTGTTCCTCGTAAGCAAGTTATTGCATTCCCCACGTGGAACTGGTCATACCCAAATTGTCGAACGAAGCGACTCGGCAAATATGGCTCCAGAAAGCATTCTTCCTCAAATCTATATACGAGATGTGACGGTATGATTGCCTTCAACCATTCAAAAGTTATTCGACCTATAGGCTGCCTCCCAAGGTCGACCATGTTGGATGCCATGAATTCATAACCCGTTGGAGGGGGAGTACAAAGAAAATTCCATGCTCTGCCTAAATTTAAAGTGCGTCTGCAATCTTTCAGGCTAGTGTATAGCCATCGGCTCTGTGAGAACCGGCACAGAAAACTGCCATCTACTGCCCCCATGGCAGGATTCATCAGAGATGGGTGGTGCAGTAGTAGCCATCCGAATAAGTAAGTATAAGGTAATTCCAGTCTAGGGAAAGTACCTTTATCACACTTACCCTTAAGCATGGAATCTACATATAGACGAAGACCCGCATTTATTCTGCAAGTCATCGCTGATAGTAGATCCATCCGGTAGCCGAAGACTAACCGGACAGCAGCAAAAAGAACACCACGGTGGAAGCGGTCTACTGCACTTGCCCCAGGCATGACGAAGCGGCGGAGCCAGTACGTCAGAAATCCTGCTAATTAGGCTTCTTTGGACATGGGTCTGTAGTCCATTCTTAAATGGCTCTCAACATAATCTCCAACTTTAAGAGGCGGATATTGATGTTCATCCTCCACTAAAGTATCCAGTCTCTTATTTTCCTCCATCAGCTTTGTCACTTCGCTATGGGTGAGAGGTTGGAAGAAGTCTGGATTGCAGGAATCATTTTTTTTTGTCTTTTTCTCAATGACATGGTTGAAAAAAAGATAAGTCAGCCATTTCGAAGAATAACATGTACCAGACGAGCCACTCTTATAGTAGAAAGCGCATATGTTGTAATGGCATAACAACTCGTCAAAGACGTCTACCATCTTCGAATTCTCTCGATGCAGTCTCTCTAACTCGTCATTGGTAGGGACTTACTCCTCGTAAGGAAAGTCTGCCATTGGTAAGTACGAGATATACTTCATCTCGTGGAGAGCCAACCCCATCTCTCCGCAGGGCGTCATAAACGTCCCTGTCATGTAATTGTACCTCTCTGCCAGTGCTAAAAATAGATGAGGGTTCAGGTAGAAGCCATATACGGTAGCATGTACCGCTTCATACAGTTCAATCTCTCTAAGTTTATCTCCAAACTGAACTAGTATCCAATTTGCTATACTGCTCCACCTTTTGATGTCTGGGTTTACCAGACCTGTCAACCGGATGTCTTGATCCGGGTAACTGCCTTCAACCTTTGCGTACTCATTTGCAAAGATTGGGATCCTCACAGGCATTAACAGAGAAGAATTCTCCGGAGGGATGCACCCTGGTTTCAATCCTCTAAGTAAAGTACTGTGTCGTTCTGAGGAACTATAGAGCATGTCTCTGTTATTCCGGTCCTTCTTGACGCAAATTTTTCCAGTCCGAGCCTGCTGAAGAGGAGTGATGTCCCAGTCCATTCTCCTGGGGTAGCTAGCATGAGCATATCGTGCCAAAGGAAGGCACCTGGCAATATCGGGTAGTAGAATCAGCTTCTCCTTCCACTGAAAAGTTCTCTGCTCAACACGTGGTCTTGGTTGAGAACTTTTGTCAATTGCTTCACCAAATAGGAACATAGGTTTTCTGTGGGTGACAGCATCAACAGTCTGTAAAGGTTGTCCATTCATCAGGCATAGCAATGTGTCATTATCTTGTGATATCAGAATAGTCTGGCGAGAGGATGGGAGTGCATATTACAGGAAAAAGTACGTGGGACAAGTCCTCTTTGAACTCAGATTCTGAAAGAGTTCCTACAAAAGTTTTATAGTCGGGATCTTCTCTGGTATTCACTGCATCCAACAGAAGAAAATAGAATTTAGTACAAGTCAAAGTCAGAAAATTCTGTCATAAGATTGTGCAACCATCAGACTGCGCAACCATCAGATTGCGCAACCATCAGACTGCGCAACCATCAGATTGCGCAACCATCAGAATGCGCAACCCTCAGATTGTGCAACCCTCGGATTGCGCTGATAAAGCTTGCGCAAATCAGCCGATTGCGCTGACTTTTGCCAGATCAATTCAACCGATCGTACAAGAAGATATTGTTCATAAAAATGAAGAATAGTTAGTTCGTGCAAACCAAAACCCTAAAGAGGGTGGCGCAGTATGATCACATCTCTAAAAAGAGATGAATCTTGAAGATCAGTGAAGTCGAAGAACTCTAAAAAGAGTTTTCGATTGAATCATCTACACAGCAAAGCAGGATGCGCAGTCTCATGTCGAGATGGACGGGGCACAACCCTAGCCGAAGGCTCGGCGGGGGCCTTCCCTTGGCAGCGGTGGAGGATCGCTTGGGGGCTATGAAGATCGATAAGGAGGATCGGGAAAGCTCAAGAAGTTTCTTTTTTTGCAATTCGAAACAACAAGTAAAGAATGACAGAGAGGGAATGGGGAGCTATTTATAGTTTTTCAAAAGAGAACGGCCGCCTCGGATTGCGCCAAAAAAGTAGGGATCGATTGCGCAGACAGCTCATGCGCAACTTGATTTAAAATTCAAAATTCAAAGTATTTCGAAACTTTGAATAAATTCAACTTTCAAAAACTTTGAAGGGGGTCTTGTAGGTCCTAAAAAATCAAGTTGCACTTATCAACAAAGTCAGAAAATCAAGAAATACAACTTTCAAATGAACTGCGCAGACATCAGATTACGCAACAATCAGATTGCGCACACTCGACTGCGCACACTTTCAATTGCGCAGGCTGACGTGGCACTGTCATCATTATCTGACAAAATCAAATCTTTCTGACAACTGACAGCACGAAGAACGAGGAGACTGTTCGTTTATTGTGCCGTACAGCGCTCGAGGACAGCTGTACATGCAGCGCAATCCAGTACTTGTGCAATCCAGGGCCTGCACAATCCAGTGCCTGCGCAATCCGAAGTCAGCACAATCCATGTAGGCGTACTTCAATTGACAAAAGTACACGTGGCATTCATGCCATCAAATGCTCGTTACGTGGCAACCGTCTTCACATGATCATGCGCATTTCAATCAAATGATGCCATGTGTCCAAGACAGTTGGTCCATGACCAGACAACTGCCTGCGCAGTCTGATGCTGCGCAATCCAGTTCCTGCGCAATCCAGCTTGCGCCATCCAGAATAACTGAAAATTAGTTGTTTCTAGAACTCTATAAATAGAGTTTCAAGTCTCCATTCAAGGGGATCAGGGATCATAAATCAGAGATCAGACATTAAAGTTCAGAGAGTTCAGGAGTTCTTGCCCAAGTGCTGCTGCATTCTTCCGAGGCTTTGGCCTTCAAGTCAACTTCAGAGGCTACAGTCTTCAAAGTTCACATCGTCCAAGGGATAAAGCAATCGTCTTCTAGATTGGATTCCTACAGTTGTACATTCCCAGAATTCTTGTAATCTTTTACAAAGTTTGTATCAATAAAGTTTCATACTTTTGTTTTTACAAACAATGTCTTCCTCAAGACTTCCATTAAGGAAAGCTGTCTTGACATCCATTTGCCAAATCTCATAATCGAGATGAGCTGCAATAGATAAAAGAATCCGGATAGACTTAAGCATGACTACTGGAGAAAAGGTTTCCTTATAATCGATACCCTCTCTTTGAATAAAACCTTTTGCAACAAGCCAAGCTTTAAAGGTTTCAACCTTACCGTCTCATCCTCTTTTTCTCTTATAGACCCACTTGTATCCAATAGTTTTTACACCAACGGGTGGTTCTACAAGCTCCCAGACCTGATTGCAATCCATAGATTCTATTTCAGATATCGTTGATTTTTGCCAAGACTTTGCATCTTTATCTTGGAGTGCTTCGTTGTAGGTACAGGGATCATAATCTTGTTCCTCAGGGACGAAGTTTGACTGACTCTCCCAAGAACATATATCTATGAGGTTGTATCACAACCCTCCACTACGACGAGGCACTATCGGTTGTGGTGTAACATTTGTGACACGTTGTGCAGTTATTTGTGGTTCATCCTCTTGTACTGTTGGTAATGAAGTACTTGGTGTCTCACCTCTCATATCTTCTAGAACAACTCTACTTGTGGGTTTATGGTTCATCACATAGTCTTCCTCTAAGAATCGGGCATTGGTCCTAACAATGACCTTCTGATCCTTAGGACTATAAAATAAACCTCCTTTCGTTCCTCTTGGATAGCCTACAAACAAGCGTACTTCTGTACGAGATTCCAACTTATCTGCTTTCCTATTCAGCACATGCACTGGACTACCCCAAATTTGAACATGTTTCAGACTAGGCTTACGTCCAATCCACAGCTCTGTAGGAGTAAGAGGTACTGACTTAGAAGGAACCAACTTCAGAATATAAGCTGCAGTCTCTAAGGCATATCCCCAAAATGAATCTGATAAATTTGAATAACTCATCATTGACCTAACCATCTCCATAAGAGTTCTATTCCTTCTTTCGGCTACACCATTCTGCTGGGGCGTTCCAGCTGTAGTCAAATGGGATGTAATCCCAGCCGCTGATAAATAATACCTAAACTCTCCAAAGAGGTACTCGCAACCACGATCTGATCGTAATGACTTGATACATTTTCTATGACGTTTCTCAGTTTCAGCCTTGTACTCTTTGAATTTCTCAAAGCACTCTGACTTACGGCGCCTCAAATAAATGTATCCATACCTTGAATAATCGTCAATAAATGTGACAAAATATTCAAAGCCACCTCTAGCTTGGATAGTCATGGGTCTACACAAATCAGAATGAACCAATTCCAACACATCTTTGGCCCTATACCCCTTTGCCGTAAAAGGCCTTTTGGTCATTTTACCTTCCAAGCAAGATTCACAGACTGGTACTGCCTCCACTTCCAATGAACTCAAAGGTCCATCTTCAACTAGTCTTTGAATCCTTCTTAGGTTAATGTGCCCCAATCGCAAGTGCTGTCACGACCCGCACCCACTGTGAGGGTACGAGTACGTAACAGCGCCCAGCCTACGCCGTAGTGTCGGCGGTAGAACGCTGTCCTAGGTTACTATCTAATCAACAACTCACGCAATTATATAATGTACTTGTCATAATCTCAACTCCGAACGGAGGACAAGTATAGATATAATAAAATCTCAATCACAGTCTAAGCACGATAAGATAACACAGAAGTTTATAACTAAAGACTAACAACAACATTTAAAAACTACTAAATAATAATATCTCAAACAAACTCAAATACAAACTCGTATCTCAAGTTATTACAATTCAAATTCTAAAACCTGAAAACTAAACCAAGTCTACTAGCTAGTCTCCCGATCACTCCTGAGTGTCGGGGCCAAAGGTAGCTAAGCCATCTCCTGCTCCAAGGCAAGTAGGACAAACGTCCTCAGGGCAGTCATCTGTAATATTTTCAACAGGTCCAGTCAGGACAGGAACGAGTACATTTCATCAAGAAATTCAAAGTAAATGACAGAGAACTATAAAGCAGTTATAGACAGTTGTATTGATGAATATGGCAGTTTTATATAGGTAGTGATGTAGAGAAGCAGTTAAGGTACAATGAAAGTAAGGTAACTAAACAAGAAGAGAAACATAGCAAAGAAGACTGTAAAAATAAGATCTAGCTGAACTAGAGTAACATAATGAGTTCAGATAATACAATATAAGTCGAGTGTAATCCCAATGTGAGTCTAATATTAGATGAGTCGAATGTAATTCTAATCATTATTCTAATAAGGTGAATCGAATAAAGTGATACGAATAAGGTGATACGAATAGTGATTCACATGATGTTCTAATAATAATTCGAATAAATTTTCCAAGTGTGTTTTAAAATACTTAGTTAGACATGTAAACGACTGTAGGTAAATCCGGCACATCATACACCTGGCCGGGTGTGGAATGGCTATCGTTCGAATATATTCACAGGGGGTGGTTCGAATAGTGGGAATGTTCACATGTCTAATCAAGTATTTCCCCACCCATCTAATACAAATGAATCTAAAATCTGACACATCAATCGAATAAAAGTCCAACCAATATATGAAGATACGAATAGGGTGATTCGAATAGTGATTCGTATGGTGATTCATATGGTGATTCGAATAATAGAGGTAAGACGAGTAAGTATGTGTGTCGTATACATGGATTCAGAAATAAAAATACGTGTTTGTAACAGAGAATCACATACAGCTAACTAGAACTGAAGTACAGTAATTGACCAGTAAATGAAAGAACTATCAGAGAATGTACTCGCCTGCTACTCTGAAAAAAGTAGTGTAATATCAGATGCCTGCACCAGAGTCACAATGTCCTAAACAGAGTAATATGAGTCATGATATATAAAATACAAGAGAATTGAAAGCTATAATGCAAACTACATGAATCTAGGTCAAACTAGGCCAAAGTCAACCCTTGGTCAACTCTGGTCAACTGCACTAGTCAACTAGGTCAAACTAGGTCATGTCCTAACCCAGCAAGTCTTACTAGGCCTAACCAATACTATCCTAGCAAGCACACATCAATACAAGGCTATACAAGCCAACATACACCCAACTCTATATAGCATGCAATTATTCAATACTCAAATAGGCAAGAATTCACATTGGATATACACTAGGTAATCTATTACTTTAAGCTATATATGTCTACATATATATACACATGCATATATTGGTATTCAACATTAGGTCTATAATCATGGCATTTCAAATGGTTATATAAACTTATATATTACAATTAATGCTAACATATATATAATATACATACATATCTAAGTTAACTGTATTCATAAATACTTATTTAAGAGGCTATGTGTGTGTATGTGAACATGACAAAGGGGCAAGTGAGGGTTAAATGGGCATACATAGTGTATACATATCAAAAAGTGTCAAAGTGTAAGTGAACAATGTGTCAAGTGTGATAGTGTCAACATAGTGTAAGGGGGGTACATGAGGTAATATAGGATTTGTGTTAACATAGAACATTACATCTCATTAACTTGTATATTGCATACATTACATCTATTATTACATTATATTCATCATTCATTTATTCTCTTGCACTACTATATGCACCATACATTACATACTATGGAACCTACATATTCATTACAAGCCATACTTATACATGCTTACATTAGATAGGATACTTACACCTCATACATCATTTATTTAAATATTTACTCATGCTTACATTCTCTATTTAATTACATAATGTATATACATTAACATGGGTTAAAATCAAATAGAATATTATATTACACACAAGGGTGCACAAAATGCATATACCGAATAGTAACTCCTACTAATAATCAATACTGTACCATCTCAGTATGAATTAAAATCTAGGATTAAAGTATGTTATAGATCTATGTGTTAGCTTTCCGAAACTTCAAACGGATCGCGTTTTCGTTTCCGGAAACTTCCGAAATCGCGAAAACACCAAGAACGCATTTGTCTTTCATACAGCTGACACTCAAATAATTCTCCAGAAAGTTACAGAAGAAATTAGACCTCATAATACATGTTTTTGGAAAGCTAACTTCAATATGCTTCTTTTAAAAAAATGGAAGATTAAACCGAGCTTTGAGCTAGAAGTTATGTCATTTCTAAGTTAGGGCTGAAATTAAAAACGTGGATAAAAATCATGACGGATTTGGGTAGTTTGAGACAAAAGAACACAAGTATATAACATAATATATCAAGAACTCACTCTCTACACTAATATATATATATGAGACACTATAGAACACATCTCAAATACAAAAATATGAGATTAAACATGTAATAATTCATTCATACATAACAACATGCAACACATAGTGTGTCCAAATTTGGGGTTTTTCCACATGGACACAATCACAACACAAAGGACACTCCTATGACCTCCAAATGGACACGAAATGGACACAAATAGAGATACAACCATGGGGGTCATAACTATGGGTTCAAAATAGACCTATATGCATGAGGAAATGAAAAGGAGAAGGGATTTATACCTTCCGGTAGATCGAATCGAAGAAAAGTCTTCCCGGAGCGACACCGACACGTAGAGATTCCAAAAGGACACGAACGAGCTCCGAATCCTCCCAAACTTGGGTAGCTTCCTCCTTGGCTAGAATGGAGAAGGAAAGAAGAAGATTTGGTGGCGAAATAGAAGGATTTGATGGAGAAATTGCTAGAAATTGCTCTCTAGGAATTTGGGGAAGAACAAGAGAGAGAGTGTGGATGAGAATAATGAAATGAACTCGAGCCTATCCTCTCCCAAAGTGGCTGGCCATATGGGGCTATTTGTACTATTATGGTAAGGTCCAAAATGCCCCTACTAACCTATTCTATGAGTATTAGGAAAGGGCTCATTGGTTGGGGCTAAATTAGTCATTCTAAAGTCTCTAATCACACTAACCTTATCCATAATAATTAGTCTAACCTCTAACTAAAATATTTCTATCATGTGGACTAAAATTAATATCATATGGGCCATGCCTAACTAGTGTGTGGGTCCCACTAGAGTCAAACTACCCCCGGGTCCCCGTTACAAGTCAGATTGAGATAAAATTCGAACCCGACTCAAATAATCCCAAAACTATATCATAAATAATAAAATAATATCAAAATAATTAAAGAGGTCAAATGCAAAAATATACTTAGGCCAAAAATGATATTAAAATATCATAATCACATGGTTAGGCTCTAGGTCAAACAGTCTCTAGGGTTTCACTAGCAAAACGTCAAAACCACAAGTCATTGATTTAAATAATTTTAAAATGATTTAAAATCACCAAAAAATATATCATGAATTAAATATCATTATTAAAATAATTATAAACATGAAATTTCAAAATTATCCTTATTTCGAAAATTGGGTGCTACAACTCTACCAACCTTAGAAAAATTTCGTCCTCGAAATTAAGATCGATAGTACTCCTTCTAGAGCCTCTAACCTACCCAATATCTAAGGTAACACTTCCTAACACTGGAATAATAAACGAACATCTAAATTGTGTCAATTTAGGAATACCTCCAACACTGCTCTGCTATACAGCGGTAATGAAACTTCAATAAAATATGGACTGGAACCTATATCCAAGGGACTGGACCTATTTTAAAGTGGTCTTAACTAAGGATGAAAAGGAACTTATCATAGGCTATAGGTATGCTCAAACTATTATCTTCCTATTAACCATCTATTAATACATTCTATTACCATAGGAACGATGCATTACTAAGACATATAGGCCCCTATCTCTCATAACACATTTATACTCACCAAAAGACTAGTACATCCTATCAAGGCTGATACTATAATCTCTCATAAATCTCATAAGCTACATGTTTATAGACACACATCCCCACATCAAGGACTAACCTATATATATCTACAACTGATACTAATGGGGTGACGTCCCTATTTTCCAACAATCAAGGTCTAAATTTTTTTTTATCTAAATCATGCAATTTGAAGGAATAGTATACAAGGTCAGGGCATACCGTAGCAGTTGGAAGTCTCACCTAGGTACACTAATCATTCTAGGTCAAAATAGTACTATGGTATCAACACACAAACAATCTAGGATGTCCTAATTGGGAAGGTAAGGGAACAACAATCATCAAGGTTGTAGGGCTGTCTACCATCCTATATAAAAATTGGTCAGGACAACTAGGAATTAATTATGAATGATTACCATTCCAAGATGATCAAAATCGAAAGTTTAAGGCACGAGTGTCAATAGCATTAAAATCCAATAATACAGTATAAGATAATTTCTTCCTTTGGATAGGGAAACTAAACATGATACCTTGGGTTGATCTATCAAGTACAGTGCCTTTTCTATCTAAAATATGTGAAAGGCAAAACAATAATGAGTTCAAAGGCGATGTTATTAAGTACAATACGTGGTTCATAGGCGATGGAAATAATTCAAAAGAGAATTGCCAAAGCTGTTATGGATGAGACTCTTGGACAATTTTAACTATGTCTCCCTCCATGTAGAATAATATATGAGAAGCGAACCAAAGTGCAATAGGTTGATCAGACCATCATGCACCGGTTCTGATTAGACAATATGTTAGTGGGTGCCAGCCCCCAATAAAATATGTCATGATCAAGCTCGAATAAGATAAGCTTGCAAAACTGGTGCTAAATTAGCAACATAAGATAGACAAAATATAAGTAAGGATAACGATGAAGAAAGTTAATAGTCTAAGATTCTTTAAACATCAAGGAGAGAGGGTGAATCAAAACAAGAGGAAAAGGATTTTTAAATCGAAGTTCATAATGAGATTCTCAAGGGTCATCCCAGGAATCTTCTCAAGTAGTCCTAACAGTGATTGAGTACCTCTCCGTTAAAGCCTATCTCTCAATCCTATCGCAGGCTCGCAGCAGTACAACTAAGTCGCCGTACTACCACGATATCGCACTAATGCGACTCTCGACCTGCATGGGCCACCACTAAAAACGTGTCACGACCCGCACCCACTGTGAGGGTACGAGTACGTAACAGCGCCCAGCCTACGCCGCAGTGTCGGCGGTAGAACGCTGTCCTAGGTTACTATCTAATCAACAACTCACGCAATTATATAATGTACTTGTCATAATCTCAACTCTGAACGGAGGACAAGTATAGATATAGTAAAATCTCAATCACAGTCTAAGCACGATAAGATAACACAGAAGTTTATAACTAAAGACTAACAACAACATTTAAAAACTACTAAATAATAATATCTCAAACAAACTCAAATACAAACTCGTATCTCAAGTTATTACAATTCAAATTCTAAAACCTGAAAACTAAACCAAGTCTACTAGCTAGTCTTCCGATCACTCCTGAGTGTCGGGGCCAAAGGTAGCTAAGCCATCTCCTGCTCCAAGGCAAGTAGGACAAACGTCCTCAGGGCAGTCATCTGTAATATTTTCAACAGGTCCAGTCAGGACAGGAACGAGTACATTTTATCAAGAAATTCCAAGTAAATGACAGAGAACTATAAAGCAGTTATAGACAGTTGTATTGATGAATATGGCAGTTTTATACAGGTAGTGATGTAGAGAAGCAGTTAAGGTACGATGAAAGTAAGGTAACTAAACAAGAAGAGAAACATAGCAAAGAAGACTGTAAAAATAAGATCTAGCTGAACTAGAGTAACATAATGAGTTCAGATGATACAATATAAGTCGAGTGTAATCCCAATGTGAGTCTAATATTAGATGAGTCAAATGTAATTCTAATCATTATTCTAAAAAGGTGAATCGAATAAGATGATACGAATAAGGTGATACGAATAGTGATTCACATGATGTTCTAATAATGATTCGAATAAATTCTCCAAGTGTGTTTTAAAATACTTAGTTAGACATGTAAACGGCTGTAGGTAAATCCGGCACATCACACACCTGGCCGGGTGTGGAATGGCTATCGTTCGAATATATTCACAGGGGGTGGTTCGAATAGTAGGAATGTTCACATGTCTAATCAAGTATTTCTCCGCCCATCTAATACAAATGAATCCAAAATCTGACACATCAATCGAATAAAAGTCCAACCAATATATGAAGATACGAATAGGGTGATTCGAATAGTGATTCGTATGGTGATTCGTATGGTGATTCGAATAATAGAGGTAAGATGAGTAAGTATGTGTGTCGTATACATGGATTCAGAAATAAAAATACGTGTTTGTAACAGAGAATCACATACAGCTATCTAGAACTGAAGTACAGTAATTGATCAGTAAATGAAAGAACTATCAGAGAATGTACTCGCCTGCTACTCTGAAAAGAGTAGTGTAATATCAGATGCCTGCACCAGAGTCACAATGTCCTAAACAGAGTAATATGAGTCATGATATGTAAAATACAAGAGAATTGAAAGCTATAATGCAAACTACATGAATCTAGGTCAAACTAGGCCTAAGTCAACCCTTGGTCAACTCTGGTCAACAGCACAAGTCAACTAGGTCATGTCCTAACCCAGCAAGTCTTACTAGGCCTAACCAATACTATCCTAGCAAGCACACATCAATACAAGGCTATACAAGCCAACATACACCCAACTCTATATAGCATGCAATTATTCAATACTCAAATAGGCAAGAATTCACATTGGATATACACTAGGTAATCTATTACTTTAATCTATATATGTCTACACATATATACACATGCATATATTGGTATTCAACATTAGGTCTATAATTATGGCATTTCAAATGGTTATATAAACTTATATATTACAACACAATATGCTAACAGATATATAATATACATACATATCTAAGTTAACTGTATTCATAAATACTTATTTAAGAGGCTATGTGTGTGTATGTGAACATGGCAAAGGGGCAAGTGAGGGTTAAATGGGCATACATAGTGTATACATATCAAAAAGTGTCAAAGTGTAAGTGAACAATGTGTCAAGTATGATAGTGTCAACATAGTGTAAGGGGGGTACATGAGGTAATATAGGATTTGTGTTAACATAGAATATTATATCTCATTAACTTGTATATTGCATACATTACATCTATTATTACATTATATTCATCATTCATTTATTCTTTTGCACTACTATATGCACCATACATTACATACTATGGAACCTACATATTCATTACAAGCCATACTTATATATGCTTACATTAGATAGGATACTTACACCTCATACATCATTTATTTAAACATTTACTCATGCTTGCATTCTCTATTTAATTACATAATGTATATACATTAACATGGGTTAAATTCAAATAGAACATTATATTACACACAAGGGTGCACAAAATGCATATACCGAATAGTAACTCCTACTAATAATCAATACTGTACCATCTCAGCATGAATTAAAATCTAGTATTAAAGTATGTTATAGATCTATGTGTTAGCTTTCCGAAACTTCAAACGGATCGCGTTTTCGTTTCCGAAAACTCCCGGAATCGCGAAAACACCGAGAACGCATTTGTCTTTCGTACAGCTGACACTCAAATAATTCTCCAGAAAGTTACAAAAGGAATTAGACCTCTTAATACATGTTTTTGGAAATCTAACTTCAATACACTTCTTTTAAAAAAAACGGGAGATTAAACCGAGCTTTGAGCTAGAAGTTATGTCATTTCTAAGTTAGGGCTGAAATTAAAAACGTGGATAAAAATCATAACGGATTTGGGTAGTTTGAGACAAAAGAACACAAGTATATAACATAATATATCAAGAACTCACTCTCTACACTAATATATATATATGAGACACTATAGAACACATCTCAAATACAAAAATATGAGATTAAACATGTAATAATTCATTCATACATAACAACATGCAACACATAGTGTGTCCAAATTTGGGGTTTTTCCACATGGACATAACCACAACACAAAGGACACTCCTATGACCTCCAAATGGACACAAAATGGACACAAATGGAGATACAACCATGGGGGTCATTCCTATGGGTTCAAAATAGACCTATATGCATGAGGAAATGAAAAGGAGAAGGAATTTATACCTTCCGGTAGATCGAATCGAAGAAAAGTCTTCCCGGAGCGACACCGACACGTAGAGATTCCAAAAGGACACGAACGAGCTCCGAATCCTCCCAAACTTGGGTAGCTTCCTCCTTGGCTAGAATGGAGAAGGAAAGAAGAAGATTTGGTGGCGGAATAGAAGGATTTGGTGGAGAAATTGCTAGGAATTGCTCTCTAGGAATTTGGGGAAGAACAAGAGAGAGAGTGTGGTTGAGAATAATAAAATGAACTTGAGCTTATCCTCTCCCAAAGTGGCTGGCCATATGGAGCTATTTGTCCTATTATGGTAAGGTCCAAAATGCCCCCACTAACCTATTCTATGAGTATTAGGAAAGGGCTCATTGGTTGGGGCTAAATTAGTCATTCTAAAGTCTCTAATCACACTAACCTTATCCATAATAATTAGTCTAACCTCTAACTAAAATATTTCTATCATGTGGACTAAAATTAATATCATGTGGGCCATGCCTAACTAGTGTGTAGGTCCCACTAGAGTCAAACTACCCCCGGGTCCCCGTTACAAGTCAGATTGAGATGAAATTCGAACCCGACTCAAATAATCCCAAAACAATATCATAAATAATAAAATAATATCAAAATAATTCAAAGAGGTCAAATGCAAAAATATCCTTAGGCCAAAAATGATATTAAAATATCATAATCATATGGTTAGGCTCTAGGTCAAACAGTCTCTAGGGTTTCTCTAGCAAAACGTCAAAACCACAAGTCATTGATTTAAATAATTTTAAAATGATTTAAAATCACCAAAAAATTATATCATGAATTAAATATCATTATTAAAATAATTATAAACACAAAATTTCAAAATTATCCTTATTTGGAAAATTGGGTGCTACAAGTGCCAAAGATATGTTTGGTTCATATAAGAAGATTCCTTTCTCTTATTTAAGTTAGATAACATATTATTCATTTTCATAAGTTATTGTGGGTGAAATAGGATTAATGACATACAGATTATTAACTAATGCACCAGAATAGATAAAAAGTTTATTCTTTCTAATAATAATATTGTCATTATAATAAATTGAATATCCATCCTTAACTAACATAGAAACAAAAATTAAATTTCTTCTAAGTGAAGGTGCATAAAGATAATCTCTCAATGTCAAAGACTTATTTCTACCAAAAGATAAAGTAACATCTCCTAATGCAATGACAACTACTTTTGTATCGTCACCCATGAATATGCATATCTCTCCATCACTGAGTCGCCTGATTTCCTGGAACCCCTACAATGTATTGCAGACATGATTAGTGGCTCCTGTATCTACACACTAGGTGCCGGTAGATAATACCGCTAAACATGTTTCAACTACTAGTAAATGAGATATACCTTCCTTGTTCCCTCGTTTGAGAAGTGGACTAGTCAGTCTTCCAATGTCCTGAACCTTTGCACTTGAAACATTTGCCTTTCGGCTTTTTCACAGCGCCTTGAGGTCATATGCCCTTCTTTGCCGAGTTTGCCTGTTTCTGATTGTGATTCTTCTTTTTACCGCCTTTTGGCTTAGAAGTAGAAGGCTTTTCAGAAACAAAAATATGACCACTCTGCCTAAATAGAGATTCAGCATCCTGTAGCTCTTTTGCAAGTTCTGCCAAACTATACAACCTTTCGTTTATGTTGTAATTAAGGCAAAAATTGTCAAAACTTTTGGGCAGAGTCCCGAGAAATGATATCGACCTAGGATTCCCTATCGATTTCTGCTCCAAGGATCTCTATATCATTCAGATGATCCATCATCTTGAGAACATGATCCCTTACTGATGTACCCTCAGCCATTTTTGTATTCATCAAACACTTCATAGCAAATTGCCTAGCTGCTCTACTCTAATGTTCGAAGAGTTCCTTGAGGTTATACATCATGTCATAAGATGTGGCTATGTTCTGATGCTGATGTTGTAGTATGTCACGACCCGCACCCACTTTTCGGACGCGAGCTCGTGAGCAAGTCAGCTACGTATCGAGCAGATTCCAGCCCGACTCGAATATGTAAACGCTGTCAAGGCTATACTATACTGTCGAATCATGGCAATGCAATCTATATCTCAATCCACAATAAGAATATAAAATATGGATGAACAATTATGGATCATAGTCTGCAGCCCATTAGCATATTGTCCGGTTAAACTCCAAGAATGATATGAGTCTATAAAATAAGCGAAATATATCATGGTATGGAATATAGAGCACGAAAGAAGAATAAGAAAATATCACAAACAAAATACCTGTATCCCTGCAGGTGTAATCACTACCATCATGATCCGCTAACTAACTCCGCGCAATCAGCTACCTGAAGAGATCATCAGGTCCTCAGGGGACATAGCAAGATACATATAAATATGTCTATCTAACAGTTTAATCATGTAATACTATAAACATGGTATAAATAGAAACTAGACATGAGGCTGACATGTGGCTACGGACAGCTAACTATGAACACGAATACGGGATCAACTATGCATAAATGAACTGCTGGAAGAACAAGAGATCAATGGAATACCAAACCCTCGTCCCGAGTGTGGACACGTAGGTTTGAACTAATCACTAACCTTCGTCCAGAATGTGGACTCGCAGGTCAGTTTCAAGACTAAGTCACCCTCGCCCCTTGTATGGATTCGCAGGTGCAAACGGACAACCCTCGCCCCGTGTGTGGACTCGCAGGTTGTGGAAACGATACAAGAATAGCAGTTCAATTACACATACTTGTGGACACAACCCAGTCAAGATACAGGTGATGACACGGTACAACTCAGTCATGACGCAGGTAAGGACAACTTTAGTATGGCTATAATGTGAACAAGCCTGATATAACTACACTTATCAAGTTATGAAATACTGATATACAAGCAAGACAATAAACTGGTAAACATGGTATAAAGAAAAAATATGAATCCATATCAACTAGAGTAACTAAATAATAACATAATAAAGATATAAGAACTATAAGAATAAAAATGAACTGTAGAGGAGGCAAGGTATCTTGCCTGGAGTTTGCACGCAGATCCAACAGAATATAGTCACAACTACTAAGCCATAAAGTCCAAATCATCACAGCTGTCTCCGAAAGCTGAAACATACATTTCCAACATTCTCAGAATAATCAAATTAGCTAAGATTGCCTGTCCTTAAGTCCAATTCTGAACACAGGGGCAAAACGATAATTTTGGGTCAAAACGGTGTCCGCCGTTGACCCGCTTTGTACCGAAAAGATGTGCCAGAGTCAATGGTCTCTAAAGTTGTTAAACTACATGTTTACGAATCCGTTTTGAAGATACGAACCCAACAGTATGTCCAATTTTGGATTCCGGTGGGCCGTGCACAAAATTGCCCGTTGAATCGGATCATGGGGCCCGTAAAACGGCGATCCGATCAACTGTCTCAGAATTGGACCAAACTTGGCATACAGGACCAGAAAAATGATACGGTCCTGTTGGTGCAAGTTTTGTCTCGATCTGACGAACGTGCACAAAGTAATTGGAAAATTTGCACAGAGGCCGATACGGTGAATTTCTATGGATACGCATCAAATTCGTTGCGCACACGCGACCGATTTGAATTCCGTCAATGCCCACACATCCATGAAGCTGATATGCACATTTCGATGCTTTCGGTTCGTGACTACGTCGCCCGGATTGGCGGAACACACGTCGTATAGATGAAATTTTCTAAAAATTAATATTTTGAAACACAGTTTTTCTTGATTTTTGGAATCGAATTACTCATAATATAATCAATGAAAACTTAAGCGACAACAAGGGTTTCGAAGTCCTATTGTTCTTCTACAAGTCTGTTCAAACAACAATTGTAATCTGTTTACCAGTTGATCGGGTTTGACCTTCAAACAACAGGGCTTGGACTGCCTTTGCCCTATTTTGGGACAGGTTTTTTCCCTTGACTTCGTGTCAAAATCGTGGACAGGTTGTGCGACTTGATCAAAATCTAATTACTAGAGTTCCTATATGGTTATATCGGCTCTCCGTAGGATTTTACAGATCGAGGTTTCGTTAATCGGGGAGGGAGAAATACGCGAGCGAAAGTACCTGCGCACTGCTGTTGCCATGCTTCTGTGTGTGGCAGCCTTGCTGTCGGCCTCGCCACTGCGCGTGGTTGGCCGGCGGCCACCTGTGGTGGCGCACGCGCGAGGCTGGGGTCGCCGTCGATCGTTAGCTAGGATCGGGTTAGGGTTTCGTTCGATCCCGAACTCCTCCCTCTCGATACTCTACATACATATATATATATATATATATATATATATATATATATATATATATATATATATATTTTATATATATATATATATATATATAAATATATATATATATATATATAAAATATATATATATATGTATATATATATATATACTCTGATATCGGTTAGCACAGTTGTGTTTGCTGGAGGAAAATTAGTGCTCGGGCTGGGGAGCTTAAGGCTCGGCCGAGGAGTTGGTATTGGGCCTGGGGGGGTCGGGCCAGCTGGAATGTTGGGCCCTGGGTTCGGTTTGTGGCTGAGGGGTAGTTTATTAGGTTTTTTTTTATTATCCTTTTTTTTTCTTTTTATTAATTAGCAACAGTTGTGTATATATATATATATATATATATATATATATATATATATATATATATATATATATATATACACAAACACATATATTTATATATATTTATATATACATGCACATATACACCTTTATATATAATATATTCATATATACATACACCTGTAGACATATATATGCATACATAAATATTCTAATAAAATTATAAATACCCTTTTTCTAGTGTAGGACCTATTTACATACGATATCATTGAATATCAACTAATAATAATATTTATAATATTTATTTAAGAATACTTAGAAAATACTCATTAGATCATTAAAACGGAATACGACAACATCATACCAAAATACATCAACACGAATGTCATTGGAAGTCCCGCATGACTACATGGGCTTGGGCTTTGTACGGGTCCAGTCCGGGCTGGTTTGGTACAACCGGATCTCCAAAACGTCAAATAATATTAATAATGAACAATTAAACTATTTATAATGGCCACTCCACAACTTAGCTGGTTTTCCTAGTTAGGACATCACTACAGGCTCGACCTTCCCTGACATGGCAAATATACTAGTCAAGGCACGCCACTGTACTATCCGTGCCACGATTTCTATTCACCTTGTAATCCAAATTTAATCATGACTAAAGGCATCTACCGTAATAATTATCTAATTAATTATTTATAAAATCTAAAAATCACCATTCAATAAAATAAATAATAATAAAAATATTTCAAATTTTTGGGAAAGGGAGCTACAAACCTACCCACCTTAAAATAATTTCGTCCTCGAAATTCTAATTCATAACTATTCCTTAAAATTCAAAAGAAAGTCCACCTTAACCTTGATCTTCTTAAATTTTTAATTCCTCAAAAATAGTTTGTATCCTTCTCCTAGCCATTTGTAATTATGAAACCTCGAGGACTTCTACCCACTTTTGGTCACGCTACTCCCTCAAAGGTATGTCACTAAGACTTATAACCTTCCATCAAGTTGCTAGAGTCATTATCCTTAGATATCTAAGACATATGGCATCTATAATCCCCACATATCTATCAAACAACCAATATTCAAAAATTAAGCAATATTATACTATAACTTAAGAATCTCTGATGAATTCTAGACAGCACGATCATTCGTTACCCCGAAATAGGAAGGGACGAGAATCAAAGGTACGGGAAGGCAAGGAAGAAAAATCGAGAACAAATATGAAATTTCAAGAATGTAGAGAAATTTCAAGGGAAAATTTTAAGGCATAGTGGATTGAAATTTCTAAAGATTTAGTCAGATACGCAGGCTCGTACGTATCAGTACAGTTACGTAACCGCTACGATATGCTCTGACCTACACGGGCCTGTTTCGATTAACAAAATGCCTTGGAGGAATTGGCTTTTGAAAACAAAAACAAGAGGAAAAGAAAAGTACAGGGAGTACTAATTTGATTCTGGGAAAGTATTGCTATGGAAGTCTGATTCGTAAACGATCACTTTGTTCCTTGGACCATATGATGATGATGAAGATCACTGCTTGAAGTAGAACAATTTGGAAGAACTAATGCACCAGAAAGGTATCGACGCACTTGGGCACTGATGGCGAGGCCGAATGCTTTTCTGCTTTGCTTCATTTGTTCTGGAAGAAAAGTTGAAGAAGAATGCTCTTAGAGGATCAAAATCTCGAAGCTCTGATCTCTGTATTCTCTCCTGTCTCTCTCTCTGTCTGTCTTGTATGAGAAAAATGAGTCTATTTATAGACTGGGGTTTTCGTGCGTAAAAGAGTATCAACATCTGTCTTTACGCTAACAATTGCCCTCCACGATCAGAATCATCCTCTGTATGTGCTGACACGTGTCCCATCATTTCAGTAAGAATAGGATACATGTACACACGTTCTTCGAAATAGGTGGCATGAAGACCACGTAGGCACACCACGTTCCAGACTGGCCAGAACGAATCGGGCGTAAAAAGATGAGCGTAAACTAGCTCTGTCATGGGTTTCCAGCGTAAAGCGGTTATCGAATAACCTTGAGCGTAAAATGGCTCAAATAGACTTCACGCATACATTCTTTTTTATGAGCGTAAAGACTCATGTAAAACCCCGTGCATAAAAGAAACCATTCAGTGAGCGTAAAGTAGCTCGATCTCTATAAACGACAACAATGGTCTTTGTATGAGACAAATTCCATTGAATTCTGTGGTAAATGCCATCATTGATATCTTCATGTCAAAGTCAGCTTTAAATGCGAGATTTGATGGCTTTTGTCCAGCGTGAAAGAGGCTGCTTCAGTCCTTGGCGTAAAATCACCGGTGTAGACCCAAGCGTAAAAAGATCAATCTGCTTAGGCGTAATACAATTAGCCTTGTCTTGGGCGTAAAGAAATTCCCTGCTCTGTTAGGCGTAAAGCGGGCCACTTATGACTGAGATGACTCCCTCATTGAAACACTTTTTACGCTCCTACAAGACCCCCTTCAAAGTTTTCAAATGTCCCAAAATTTGAAACACTTTGAACAGAAGCGTAAAAGTTGAGATTTGCTGAGCGCAAAATTCGGGATACACAACAGTCGACCGCGTAAGGGGGATATCCAACAGTCAGCGTAAAGTTCAAGAGAGAAAAATAATGTTGGTCAATACTTTAACCGTCACAATAAATTTTCTTCTTCGTAACTTTCAAATGTATCTTCATCTTCCCGAGTGAGCGGTTTCCAATGAGGAATGTGAAGAGTCTTTTTAATTTGTATAAATAAGGACAAACTCTTTACTCTTAATATTCATCCTCATAGTTGATATGGCGCCAAAGAAAGAGCCAATTGTGGAGAGTGCCTCGGTCACCAGGCTTAACTTCGAGATAGAGAATGAGCGAGCGCAAAATCTTCTAAAGTGCTTTGGGCTGACCCCAGCAGTCTTCAGTCGTGTTGATGGTGGTCCTTCAACTGCATACGAGGGACCGGGTGACGCAGAAGCATTCCTTTGTCTGATGCGTCGCTCTGGGATTCGTAGTATGCGTGAGTTGGGTGCATCCCTTTGTCAACCCAAAGAATAGTAATATTCTGTGTACTGCGACTTTTATATGTAGGGATCCACCCCCATCTTTTATAAATAAAATATTTGGTGTTTTAATCCCATCTATGAACGCGTATTTGTTTATGCACTTCTGTTGACTGCTTCCGTGATTGTTGATTCCCGAGAAACAAACCAACACGTGGTGTCTATTTTATGGTTACAAGATCCTTTTAAATAAGATCTTCTCCCGAAATAGACTTATCTTAATAACTTCTTCAGTCTTTATAAATAGCCGAGAATGTTTCATGTATTCTCGTACTCATCCTCCTGAAGATAGCTTTCTGCGATGTTGTTCTTCGAATAAGAAATGGCGGAGCTTTTCAACGTTGTTCCTTTGCATGGCCGATCATTAGGCGCGGATTCAGCCATCATTAGAGCCAAACCTTTCGACCCAAATGGCAAGTTCGATCGTAAGTAAATATCTGTCTTTGAGCGTAAGGCCTTGCTGAAGTACTGGCGTAAAAGCCGTGCTGAAGCACTTGGCGTAAAAAGCCTTGTTTGAAGCACTGGCGTAAAAAGCCGTGCTGAAGCACTGGCGTAAAAGCCTTGTTTGAAGGACTGGTGTAAAAAGCCTTGTTTGAAGCACTGGCATAAAAAAAACCTTGCTATCTGTCTTTAGTTAGCGTTCAATACGCATTTGATGACACTTCTTCTTCTTTGTTTTCTGCAGAAACTTAGTTGAAGAGCTTTTTCAGAACTGGCATTGGTGATTTTGACGCTGTGAAGAGCATTCTTCTGACACCGACATCAGGGAGCTCATGCGCTTTTGACGCACAAATCAGACAACTCAGAACTCTTCGTGAGATAGAAGGGTCTTCCTCCGTTGGTAGGAAGAGCCTTTATACACGGAGAGTTAGATGGTGGAGTCAACTCTACCCCGAGAAATCGGGTAGTAGAGTTCCTTTCACGGCAGAACTAGGAATCGTATCCCAATGCTAGGTACGTTCCTATCTTCCTTTGAGGTGCTGCCCCTAATCCACCAGTTGTATTGGCAGCGCCACGCCTTTGGGCTGCCATACTCTGTGGTTCTCCTCTCGTCTGAGAGAGGAGACCAGAGTTTGATTACTGCTGATCTGGTCGTGACTGAGACCCAGACAGTCAGGAACTGCCACCAACAACGAACCCGACGGAGAAGGTCCGACGGAGAAGATCCAAAGAAGAAGATAGATCTCTATTAGGTTATTGTTGTGGTATAGAATGAAAATCCAAAATTTGTAATAGATTTCCATTATAAAAAAAAGTCTAAGAAATGTAATAGACTTTTATGATAGTATGGGAATGAAATGATGATTCTTCTATGATCAATGATTTGTATCTATCTGGATGTAATATGGACATGATAGATAAATAAAATCTTATTTTCTGTTTTAGAGTATATGATGCTATCAGAGGTAATATGGACATAATAGCATATATGAACTCAAAAGAAAATTCGATTAATATCTATGCAGAGGTCCAAAGTAGAAGTGATAGATAGGAAAAAGGAAGTAGGTTTAATATTTATTCAGAGGTCATGGAAACATGATAAATAGCAAATCCCACCTTCTAATCAATCGATAAAATAGAAGATATATAAAATCTCTTTCCCAGAGACAAGAAATCAGCTTAACCAAATCTTGGTGGCTGGGGGCTAAGGAGACAGATGTTGTGAGCGTAAATGTTAAGGCGGTGGATGAATCAGCGTGTTTCTTGGGAACAGAAAGGACGATTCAAGTTCCATGATTAAATGGATGAACCTAGTAATATGAACGAATGGGTCTTTTCGGAAATAAGAAGTTGTTTTCAATTTCAGAGACCGGTTCATTAATAATTCTCTTCTATAAATAGACGAGAACTCTCTGTAACCTTTCCATTCCCATTTCTGCTCCTTAATTAAGAATGTCTTCTGAGGATGCACAGCAAAAGAATGAAGTCTCTAGGGACATTGAGGACATCACTGAGACATGCCCCGCTGAGCCAATAGTGACGAGCCCGACTGAAGTAAGCAACAGTTCTTCTACGCCCAAGTCGCCCCAGGACATTCTTGCTTTCCTAGTAGAGCTTGGGAAAACTCCTGAAGAAGAGGCATTGAGGATGGCTGTCTGCCAATTTCTTATGGGTTCAGGAAACGATGCCTTCTCTGCATTGGCTGACTATGTATTCAATAAGGAAGGGAGTGGCCCTCGTCCTTAATCATTTATTTTGAACAAAAATAATAAAAGAAGTTTTATTTTTGTCCTATCTTTTTTTTTCTTTTCATACATAGTATTTCTTGAGAAATTTGCCATTGATCGGCAGCATGAGTAGATCTCCATTGGGTTTTGACAACCGGTAAGCACCATTTGAGAACACGGACTCAATCACATACGGGCCTTCCCATTTTGCTTGGAACTTCCCTTTGCTCTTGTGAGTCATCACCATTGGCCTTCGGACAGCCAACACAAGTTCGCCAATTTTGAATACCCTCTCCTTGACTTTACGATTGAAAGTTCGAGATATACGGGCTTGATATAGCTCAATATGCTATTGTGCTTGAAGACGCTTCTCGTCCAATCCTTCAAGTTCTTGGAGGCGTAAGCGATCATTATTCTCTGTAGTTAGCTTATTAGCAATAGCGATTCCGAGAGAAGGGATCTGGATTTCCAATGGGAGGACAGCTTCACAACCATAAACCAGTGAAAATGGTGTAAAGCTAGTAGGAGTCCGGACTGTCGTTCGGTATGCCCATAAACATTCTCCAAGCTTCTCATTCCAATCTCTTTTATTAGAAGAGACAAACTTTTTGAGAAGTTTGATGATCATTTTGTTGAAGGCTTCAGCTAAACCATTAGCAGCTGGATTATAAGCCGTAGAAGCCAAATTTTGAATTCGGTTCTTGTCACGAACCGATAAAATGCCTGGCTGGCAAACTGTGGTCCATTGTCATGAATTATTCGTCGAGGAATCCCGAAACGATAAATGATATGATGTTTAATGAAGCTGACTACATTAGATGTCTTTACTTCAACAAGTGGAATTGCTTCTGCCCACTTTGAAAAGTAATCGGTTATAGCCAGTATAAACCGATGTCCTTTGACAGAAGGGGGGTTAATAGGACCAATAATGTCCATACCCCAAGCTTCGAAAGGCCAAGAGGTTGCTGTAGGATGTAGAAATTCAGAAGGTTGATGAATAAAATCTGCGTGAATCTGGCATGCTTTACATCTTCTGGTATAGTCTACAGCATCTGCTATCATGGAGGGCTAATAATACCCCATTCTTCGAATACGATCTTGCAACTTTGGACCCGGTTGATGGGCACCACAGATACCATCATGAACCTCACGCAGTGTTTGTTTGGCTTCACTTTCTGAAAGACAACGCAGCAAGAGTCCTTCATATAAATGCCGATATAGCATATGCAAAGACGGATCATAATAGAATCGAAATGATCGTCTTTTAATTGATGCAGCTTCTTTAGGATCTTCAGGCAAAATTCTATGAACTGCATAATCAATGAATGGTGTTCTCCAATCTTTCTGCTGGGAACTGCATAATCAATGAATGGAGTACCCCCAGCCTTTGACTTGGAGTTTGGGACTTGTTCCGTCTTGGACGTCGTCCTCTGTTAGTATGAGATGCCATGTTGACTGACACATATGACGACTCATGTTCTTGGTCTTCAGCTTGATGTGGAGGTACATTGAAACTCAATCGATCAAAAACTGATCGTCTTGAAACCGAACAACAACAGTTGATCACAACCTGGTGGTATTCACAAAGATGCTTTTCTTGGGGGAATGTCACCGGAGATTGTCTATTCTTACGCTTTTGCATTAGCAATTCGCGTAAGTCAGAAGGAGTGGATGAAGTATTCTTCTTTATTACATTGGGGGTGGAAAAACGTTTTGTCCCTTGTGTATAAAGAAGATTACTGGCTGCATTCGCAGAACCAAATTGTACATTTCTACGCGTTTGGAATTGTGTGCGTAAATCTTGAGATTTAGCACGCAGGACTCTTTTTTCCTGGCGTGTGATTTGTAAATTTGGTACCTTGCGTAAAGCAGTATAAGAAGGTCGTTGGTGTAGAATAAAAGTTTTACCAACAATATTTTTACGCTGCACACGTTTAGATACATTCACATTCGACATGTGAGCATCTTTGTGAATTTCATCTACACTGTCATAGACAGAAGATTTATCTTTACGCATGGAACGTAAAATCTTGTTATCTGCCACGTTACCAACGGGAGATTTTGTTTTACGCGAGGAGCGTAATTTATTTGGGCCTACCACGTCACCGACGGGAGACTGATTCTTACACCCAGAAGCACAAGCTTTAGAGTCTGCCCCATTACGAATGGGAGTCTCATTCTTATGAACTGAGCGTAAAATTTGATTCTTACCCACTGAGCGTAAAACTTGATTTTTACGCGGTGGGTGTGAAACCTGGTTATCTTCACCGTTACAAACAGGAGACAAATCGTCACACTTCGAGTGCAACTTTGAAGTAGGGACTGCCTCGTTATGAACGGGAGCCCCTACGACAGGAGTGGGAAGAACCCCCTTGTCAACAGAAGCATCAGAGAGATCAGAAATCACTTTGGATTTGGGAATCCAAACTTTTCGTGTTTTGCGAGACTTTTGAACATTGGAATGGCGAGAACCACCCCCAGTTCGGAGCATCTCTTCATAGGCAGTCTGGTCGAAGTGTACCACCAGAGTCTTCTTGGTCGAACCGACCGAAACATCATCATATTGAGCAATCGCCTCCTCGTCAGAGGAGAAGGTCGTCCCCAGCAGAGTCGCCATTTTTGTTTCGATTAACAAAATGCCTTGGAGGAATTGGCTTTTGAAAACAAAAACAAGAGGAAAAGAAAAGTACAGGGAATACTAATGCACCAGAAAGGTATCGACGCACTTGGACACTGATGGCGAGGCCGAATGCTTTTCTGCTTTGCTTCACTTTGTTCTGGAAGAAAAGTTGAAGAAGAATGCTCTTAGAGGATCAAAATCTCGAAGCTCTGATCTCTGTATTCTCTCTTGTCTCTCTCTCTGTCTGTCTTGTATGAGAAAAATGAGTCTATTTATAGACTGGAGTTTTCGTGCGTAAAAGAGTATCAACATCTGTCTTTACGCTAACAACTGCCCTCCACGATCAGAATCATCCTCTGTATGTGCTGACACGTGTCCCATCATTTCAGTAAGAATAGGATACATGTACACACGTTCTTCGAAATAGGTGGCATGAAGACCACGTAGGCACACCACGTTCCAGACTGGCCAGAACGAATCGGGCGTAAAAAGATGAGCGTAAACTAGCTCTGTCATGGGTTTCCAGCGTAAAGCAGTTATCGAATAACCTTGAGCATAAAATGGCTCAAATAGACTTCACGCACACATTATTTTTTATGAGCGTAAAGACTCATGTAAAACCCCGTGCGTAAAAGAAACCATTCAGTGAGCGTAAAGTAGCTCGATCTCTATAAACGACAACAATGGTCTTTGTATGAGACAAATTCTATTGAATTCTGTGGTAAATTCCATCATTGATATCTTCATGTCAAAGTCAGCTTTAAATGCGAGATTTGATGGCTTTTGTCCAGCGTGAAAGAGGCTGCTTCAGTCCTTGGCGTAAAATCACCGGTGTCGACCCAAGCGTAAAAAGATCAATCTGCTTAGGCGTAATACAATTAGCCTTGTCTTGGGCGTAAAGAAATTCCCAGCTCTGTTAGGCGTAAAGCGGGCCACTTATGACTGAGATGACTCCCTCATTGAAACACTTTTTACGCTCCTACAGGGCCATCAAAAAAACTTGTCACGAACCGCACCCGCTTTTCGGACGCGAGCTCGTGAGCAAACCAGCTATGTATCAAGCGGACTCCAGCCCGTCTCGAATACGTAAACGATGTCAAGGCTATGGTATAATGCCGAATCATGGCAATGTAATCTATATCTCAATCCACAATAAGAATATGAAACATGAATGAATAATTATAGATCATGGTCTGCATCCCATTAGCATAATGTCCGATTAGACTCCAAGAATGATATGAGTCTATAAAATAAGCGGAATATATCATGGTATGGAATATAGAGCACGAAAGAAGAATAAGGAAATATCATAAACAAAATACCTGTATCCCTGCAGATGTAATCACTTCCATCATGATCCGTTAACTAACTCCACGCAATCAGCTACCTGAAAAGATCATCAGGTCCTCAGGGGGCATAGCAAGATACATAAAAGCATGCCTATCTAACAGTTTAATCATGCAATACTATAAACAGGGTATAAACAGGAACTAGACATGAGGCTGACATGTGGCTACTGACAGCTAACTATGAACACGGATACGGGATCAACTATGCATGAATGAACTGCTGGAAGAACAAGAGATCAATGGAATACCAAACCCTCGCCCCGAGTGTGGACTCGCAGGTTTGAACTAATCACTAACCCTCGCCCCGAATGTCGACTCGCAGGTCAGTTTCAAGACAAGTCACCCTTGTCTCGTGTGTGGACTCGCAGGTGCAAACGGACAACCCTCGCCCCGTGCATGGACTTGCAGGTTGTGAAAACGATACAGGAATAACAGTTCAATTACACATACTTGTGGACACAACCCAGTCAAGATACAGGTGACGACATGGTACAACTCAGTCATGATGCATGTAAGGACAACTCTAGTATGGCTATAATGTGAACAAGCCTGGTATAACTACACTTATCAAGTTATAAAATACTGATATACAAGCAAGACAATAAACTGGTAAACATGGTATAAAGAAAACATATGAATCCATATCAACTAGATTAACTAAATAATAACATAATAAAGAAAGAAGAACTATAAGCATGAAAATGAACTGTAGAGGGAGGCAAGGTATCTTGCCTGGAGTTTGCACGCAGATCCAACAGAATATAGTAAACTACTAAGCCATAAAGTCCAAATCATCACAACTGTCTCCAAAAGCTGAAACATACATTGCCAACATTCTCAGAATAGTTAAATTAGCTAGGATTGCCTGTCCTTAAGTCCAATTCTGGATACAGGGGCAAAATGGTAATTTCGGGTAAAAATGGTGTCCGCCGTTGGACCCGTTTTGCACCGAAAAGCGTGCCAGAGTCAATGGTATCTAAGGTCGTCAAACTATATGTCTACGGATCCAATTTGATGATATGAACCCAACGGTATGTCCAATTTTGGATTCCGGTGGGCCGTGCACAAAATTGCCCGTTGAATCGGATTATGGGACCCACAAAACGACGATCCGATCAACTGTCTCATAATTGGACCAAACTTGGCATACAGGACCAAAAAAATGATACGGTCCTGTTGGCACAAGTTTCGTCTCGATCTGACGAACGTGCACAAAGTAATTGGAAAATTTACACAGATGCTGATACGATGAATTTCGACAGATACGCATCAAATTCGTCGCGCACACGCGACCAATTTGAATTCCGTCAAAGCCCACATGTCCACGAAGCCGATACATACCTTTCGATGCTTTCGGTTCGCGACCACGGCGCCCGGATTGGCGAGACGCACGTCATATCGATGAATTTTTCTAAAAAATAATATTTTAAAACACAGTTTTTCCTAATTTTTGGAATCGAATTACTCATAATATAATCAATGAAAACTTAAGCCACAACAAGGGTTTCGAAGTCCTATTATTCTTCTACAAGTCTGTTCAAACAACAATTGTAATCTGTTTACCCGTTGATCGGGTTCGACCTTTAAACAACAGGGCTTGGACTGCCTTTGCCCTATTTTGGAACGGGCTTTTCCCTTGACTTCGTATCGAAATCGTGGACAGGTCGTGCGACTTGATCAAAATCTAACTATTAGAGTTCCTAGATGGTTATATCGGCTCTCCGTAGGATTTTGCGGATCGAGGTTTCGTTAATCGGGGAGGAAAAAATACGCGAGCGAAAGTACCTGTGCACGGCTGCTGCTCTGCTTCTATGTGCGGCGGCCTTGTTGTCGGCCTCGCCACCGCTCATAGTTGGCCGGCGACCACCTGCGGCGGCACACGCGTGAGGCTGGGGTCGCCGTCAGTCGTTGGCTAGGATCAGGTTAGGGTTTCGTTCGATCCCGAACTCCTCCCTCTCGATACTCTACATATATATATATATATATATATATATATATATATATATATATATATATATATAAACTCTGATATCGGTTAGCACAGTTGTGTTTGCTGGAGGAAAATTAGTGCTCGGGCTGGGGAGCTTAAGGCTCGGCCGAGGAGTTGGTATTGGGCCTGGGGGGTCGGGCCAGCTGGAATGCTTGGCCCTGGGTTCGGAATGTATATAAATATACACACATATATTTATATACATTTATATATACCTACACACATATATTTATATACATTATATACTTATATATATTTATATATACATGCACATATACACCTTTATATATAATATATTCATATGTACATACACATGTACACATATATATGCATACATGAATATTCCAATAAAATTCTAAATACCCTTTTTCTAATGTAGGACCTATTTACATACGATATCATTGAATATCAACTAATAATAATATTTATAATATTTATTTAAGAATACTTAGAAAATACTCATTAGATCATTAAAACGGAATACGATACATCATACCAAAATACATCAACACGAACGTCATTAGATGTCCCGCATGACTACATGGGCTTGGACTTGGTACAGGTCCAGTCCGGGCTGGTTTGGTACAACCAGGTCTCCTAAACGTCAAATAATATTAACAATGAATAATTAAACTATTTATAATGGTCATGTCGCAACTTAGTCTGGTTTTCATAGTTAGGACATCATTATGGCTCGGCCTTCCCTGGCATGGCTAATACACTAGTCAAGGCACGCCATCGCACTATCCGTACCACGATTTCTAGTCACCTTGTACTCCAAATTTAATCATGACTAAAGGCATCTACCATAATAATTATCTAATTAATTATTTATAAAAATCTAAAAATCACCATTCAATAAAATAAATAATAATAAAAATATTTCAAATTTTTGGGAAAGGGAGATACACAGGACATTTGACATAGATGCCAGAATGTAACACCGCGCCATCTCATCTGCCTTTTTCCACTTCTTATAGGCCTCTTTAACCTCTTCATCAGAGTTAGCATCAGGCTTAGGTGGGCATTCCTCAACAAGTACATATTTGTACTCCTCAGCAGTCAGGACAATATCCAAATTATGTTTCCAGTCAATATAATTAGGTCCAGTAAGCTTGTTTTCTTTAAGAATCACCATAAGTGTACTGAAAGAACCCATTTTTGAAATCCTGATAATCATATAAATAAAAATTATGTAGGGCAAAAAACTTTTTGAATTAATTAAATATTGATTCCCTCAAAACAATAATAAAAAATTCACCAACACCTTGAACATCATGAATTTAGCATGCCACGATAGTGTGGACATATACAAATTCAACTTTGTTCAAGTAGGTACTTCCTATTAATTTTACTATCATGTCAACATAACTTTATGACAAATAAAGTTAATCTGTTGGTTTTGCTCTGGTCATACAAATAATAGCAGTGACTCCGATGGAGAGGATACCATTACTTGTATCTAAGTGTATACTATTACTTAATACTAAGTCCATTACCTTGTACACATACTAGGTAACTTTCTACAATTATCCCTAAGGAAGTTTGTACTGGTGATCCATAATTATACTCATTCGATATAGAAGAAATTACTAAAGCCAACACGCAAGCATAATTACATCACCTACAAACAAGTAATGGAGAACATAGGATTTATGCTAAATAAATTTCCTCTCCCACTTAGTTATTTAACAATGAGGATTTTTCTACTAGTTTATATTATGGCCATGTTGTCCATTATTAATGTAGACTTAGTTTTTTAAAAAACAAATCCACATAATAATAAACATGCATAATCAGAAAAAGCAAAATGACAACAAATAAGAAAAAAATATCCAACTATTACGGTCATCTTTCCTGCTCCGTCCTCAACTATCCGAATCCAAAATCTGGCACTGCGCATATCTATTCGGGGTTTGGCTGTCCGTCCTCAACTATCTGAATCCAAAATCTGGCATTGGGCAAAAAAAAATCCAACTATTATGTTCATCTTTTCTGCTTAGTTTTTTTATGTTTTGGCTTTCGATTCTTTCATCGAAAATCATTCGTCTGCCTTTGGACTGCTTAAAACCAGCATCTCGTTCGACATCAGAAACATCCACCATTGCCATCACGATTGATAAAAAATAATTAAAATTATATCAATCCTATGCCTCCCGAAGGAGTTCACACATAATCTAGATTGAAAAATTGAAATAATAAGCACGATCAACCCTCGTGATTTTAATTACATCCAGAATAACAACAACATCCATGACATATCCGTGGTTTAAAACAACACAAACAAAAATATGCATTGGACCATAATAGTTGGATCTAATATGCCTGCAAGATCTACATCTACCGACTAATACACAACACAAGTTTTATTGGACAACAAGGACCTATCAATCAATATGCAGATCCAAAGTGGCTCTGATACCAATTGATGGAACTGGGGATTCCTAGGACCCTAGTTTGGTGTGCGTATTGATTGATAGGAAGTTAAATAGATATAGACGTATTCTAACCCTTCATAGGCAGAAACTAGGGTTCACAAATTATACCTACAGCGGGATGAAGATAACAGTTTCTAGTAATCTCAAGCAGTCATGACCCCAAGATCGTCTGCACGTATTCCTTCCTCGGGTTGGACGTTATGTGGGCGATGATCTTCCAACCTTTTCTTCTCCTTGGCAGCCCCTTCTTTCTCTCCTAACGTGGATCACGAATTTAGAGAAAGCTTCTTAGTTCTGATAATCATTTGGCGGCCAGAGAATAGAGGATATATATAAGGCTACGACGGGGACCATGAGGAGAAATTAGGGTTAGGTCTCCTAACGGATCTGGGTGTCCTATGTTCAGCCCGAACACACAACCCAGGCCCATTAACAATAGCTCGGTCCACTAATGAGCTATTGTTGCACTACATTCCTAATCCCAAATTATGATTGTGGGCTCCTTCTATTATATGCTCGTTTGGCTCCCCATGTTAAGATATTGAATGTCCGTCGATTAGATTAAGTTACTGACAACTATATTTATCGACATCTTTTATCCTTAAGTAGTACCACTCAACTTTATTTGTCATGTCGGATATAATCCAAATGCAGGGTTTACATGACAATCCTTATGAGCTCCTTAAGGGAAAATCATCAACCCAACGTATCGGGACATGGATTCCTTTTATAATCAACAACCTATCATACATACAATGTTATTACCCAATTTATAGAGGTTGTTGACCCATAATGAATCTCACTCTTTTATGAGTCAAAGTAATGCACAATGCAGATACATGTCTATTATTATATCCGGATTAAGAGCACAAGCATCCATAATAACAGAGGTATTTGTTCACTTATGTAGACTTCAAGTGGTCTTGTTCAATACACACAAAGTATACTAGTATAAACCTATAGTCAAGATAGACTAATACCAGATTACACTACAACCTTTCCAATAGATTGTCCAAGTCTATCTAGGTTGTGAACCATTTATATATTCCATAGGGAACTGATAATATGATCTTCTATGTGACACCATACACCATATTATCTACCATATAGAGTATCAGACACTTGCATTAACACTTGTAACAAATACAATATGCAAACGTTGTCCATATGATTCTCATTCAAAATTTAAGAAAATAAGGTTAATACAAAAGCGATGCTTTTAGTATATAACCCTAATAGGTATAACGTACCCCAACCTTTGACGGGTACGTTGGTAATAGTTTTGAGCTTTTTCCTTTGAAGCATGAATCCTTAAGGGAAGACGCCGGCCCTTGCCATAATTGAGCCCCTTATTGCTGTTCAGGTCGTAACCCATCTTCTAGATGAGGTTTTTGGCCTACACAGTGTAGCGGTAGAACTGCATCTTGCCACTGTCGAGGTCTTGGTCTTCAAGAGTTATTCGCTACGGATGCTCCAATCGACCGAATATGATGGGTTCCTATTCCTTTTTTCTGGCTGGAACTACGAAGGCGCCCTGGGCAGGGACAACTCGGCTTACATGGTTGACGGTCGTCACCTGCGTCTGTAGCTTACGCAGAGAGTTGTCTAGGAAATATTTGGTGTTCCAGCATACACCAGAGTAGTTCGAAGACAACTTCTTGTTAGTAAAGTGGGATATCTTATCCCGGGGGATTACATCATCGAATGAATGTGCCTCCGTGTTGGCACAGACGTTGTCTTCTAGCTCTTCGTTAGTGAGGACTAGAGCTATTGCGGGAGGAGGGGAGGATGCTTCCCTTTCAGTTTGACCACTAAAGGGGCTATGGTCGCATGCTCCTACACCTTCGTAGTTGGCCTTGGAGTCCTCCGGGATAGCCTTATTCGTATCGGCTCTTGACCATCTTCTATCGTCACTGGAGGCGAAGATGGAGCACTGCCCCAAAACTTAACAATGAGAGGCGTTGATACTTTGGGAGGCATTCCTTTCAGTCAAACCTTTAAAGGTTCTTTGGTCGCTGTTACACTTTCTGAGGCTGTCTCTGCCTCGTCATCAGCATTATTGCTATCATCATCCTAGGGACTGACTTGTACAGATCAACATCTGTACAGTAGGCTTCAAGTCCTCGAAATGGGTCGATATCAGCAAACTCCGTTTTGATGGTCCCATCGCTAGCCATATACTTCATACACTGATGTAGGATAGAAGGGACAATCATGTACTCATGGATCCATGGTCGTCCTAGCAACATGTTGTAGTTTATGTCTGCATCGATGACATAGCAAGTTACTTCAGTATGGAGGTCACCAATCTGACACTTCAGGCAATTTTGCCCAGAGGCTCGCTCTTTCCTACGTTGAAGCCGCTGATTGTTGTGTTCAAGGCTGTCAACCGATGCATCAGAATCCCTAGAGTTTGAAGGAGGCTTCTTGAGATAATGCTCATAGAGGAACCCGGGTCGATGTGGATACGATCGACCTTAATGGCACCGACATATCCTGTATAATACAGGAGGCAATTGTGCTGGTTATTCTTTAGCAGCATGTCTTGCTGGATGAAAGTGATACTGGGAATCACTTCGACCATGCTGTGGCAATATGGGCAAGCTGCAGGATCGTCTTTTGGTGGTCGAACATGAGTAAGGAAGGACTGGGCGTTCTGTAAGGCTTCAGTGAGCGTGTCTCGGGTATCTTTAGAGAGGCGGAGGAGCTTGAAAAGTGATAATCTAGCTGGAGTGTTGGCCAGCTGTGCTAGAATATTGAAGTTGTAGGGCTTGATAGGCCCTATTGCCGGATCCTTTCTGAGAGGTTTATCGAAGCGAACCTCCTTCAGTTTCTGCTTATCCATGGTAGGAGCCCGAGATAGACCTGTCTCTTGTGCGTCAGGAGCTTGAGATGGACCTGCACCTGATACATCTAGGATACGGGAAGTAGTTGGTTGAGACTCCTCCTGCTCTGGAGTCTGGATCTCCTCTTGTCGTTGCACTGAGCGGGTGGTCATCAAAGCATCATCGGTCGAATCCGAGACCATGTGGCATGTTTTGTTTTTCTTCCCTTTGGTAGAAAGGGTCGTAGGTGCCATCATGTCGGAGACTAAGTCATGATGAATCCACATGACTTCGCCTTGAGGTATGGAGAACAGAATGAGCCCTTAAGCGTTGTCCCATGCTGGTAGAAGGTTGACTACTTCTATTGTCGCCTTTGGAATAAGGAACGATGTCGTCTTGCACCTCTGTGGCTGGAAAACTCCTAAACTGGAGAGTTACCATATTGGCCATGACGGTCTTCTCCTCATAATCCAACGATATAACGTTGGCATTGATGAGACGCTGGATTTACCTTTTCAACACAAAGTAATCTCGTGTTGAGTGGTGGACGTACTGGTGGTAATGGCAGTACTTGGGATGGTCCACCTTTCCTACTTCATCAGGATGCCTGGGTGCCGGGATAGACAGTTTGCCACTCTTCATAAGCATCTCGAAGAGCTCCAGCATATCCTCGTCATTGAAGGAGTAAGTCTCCCTCGGCCTCTGTATTTTTGCGGACTCGAGGTTTATGAATGCTAAACCTTTGAGGATGTTGACGGTCGTAGCCTGCTTGCCTTTTCCATCTTTGGGGTTGCTGCTGGACGAGCGTCTCCCTTGTCTTCAGGCGCAGGAAAGTGTAGCCCCAGGAGCTGCGCATCTTGGGCTTTTCTCTGTACGGCATCCGCCTCTGTAATGAAAGGCGTCCACTATGTGCATGGAGCACTGTGCCATAATTTGATTGCGGGTAGCATGTTCTTGCGGCATGAATCCATAAGCATGGGCTCAGGCATGTCGGGCAGTAATCTGAGGGTTGCCTGGCAAAAGCGCTCGATGTATGCGTGGAAAGGCTCCTTCTCCCTCTAGACAATCTCCATGAGGGTCGATATCGTCATGTCCATCCCTCCTTCGTAGAATCGGTCCACGAACAGAGTCTTCAGGTCTTCAAATGACGAGATACAATCGTCCGTAAGACTGCATAACCATTCATAGGCTACCCCCTGTAGGGCTCCTATGAATATGTTGGATATGAGGGCGTCATCCTTTGGCAGGTACCCAGTTACCAAGGCAAAGTACCTCAAGTATTGTGAGGAGACCCCTTTCCTTCGTAGGGTGTAAGCGTCTGCGAATTGTATTTGGGAGGGTAGACGACATTGTCCCACTCGGTAGGGTATGGCTGTCGGAGACCCACCTTTCGGGGTGCTTCTTGCTTCTCCTTAGCATCATGACGAGCATACAACTCCTTGATGGCCTGCGGTATTTCGACCGACATTGCAGAACCTGTAGCGGATGGAGTAGACCAGGAGGGTCCTGCCAGGTGGGCGACAGACAGCCTGCTGGATCCGTCATTGATTGGCGGATCAAGCTCAGGTGTAGAGGCAGCTGGGGCCATATTGCTCTTGAGGTCAATTATGATCGAGGACAGAGTCTTCATGGTGTCCGTCAACGTATATAACTTTGTCTCGAGGGCTTCGATACGTCTGAGAGCTTCGTTGTTGTCTTTCTCGTTGCCATCGGCCATGAACACGGACCAAGTGTAAAGATGAGTCGAGGGGGCCGTGGATCCTTCGCTCTCTGGCTTAGATGCCTGAGCCTCATCGTCTTGAGGATACACCGTAAGATTGTAATCTTCCTCGAACTCAGCACGGTTGATACACCTAGGCTGGTGACTGGCTGCGCCGATGGAGACATCCGTGTCGTATTGCTCCTCCTCAGATTGGAACACATGGTTGTCGTGCATGGTAGGAGGCTGGCTACCCCTAGTATTTGGCAGCTGGCTACCCCTAGTATTTGGCATGGCACCTAATACAGATCTGGAATGGGTGCCTTGGAACACACATGCATCGGGTACCTTAGATTTGCTGCTCTCTGGCCTCCTCTTCGGTTTAGCGACCGACTCGGAAGGTGTAGCTCCCATTCTCGAAAATTTTTGGAAATATTTTTTTATTATTTATTTGATTTAAATAGTGATTTTAGTATTTTATAAATGACTATTTAGTTAATTATTACGATGGATGATTTTAGCTATGGTTAGGAATTGGAGTACAAGACGACTAGAAACCGTGGCACGAACAGTACAGTGGTGTGCTTTAACTAGTGCATTAGCCCTGATAGGGAAGACCGAGCCATAATGATGTTCTAACTAGAAAAACTAGGCCAAGTTGCGACCTAATCACTATAGTTGTTTTAATTAGTTATTAATTAATTTATTGACTTATAGAAGACCGGGTTGTACCCAACTAGCCCGAACTGAGCCCAAGTCCAGGTAGTTATATAGTGCATCCCAAGACGTCATTGTAGACATACATTGGGTAGCAGTATTCTAATTTAGTAACCTAGTAGACGATTTTTCCCCAAACGTGGTTATATATATTATGAGTCCTTTGTTTGCCATGAAATATAAAAGAACAGAACAATTATCAGAGGACCGGACTTTTACTTCACGTTACAAACTCGCTTGTACAAAGAAAGCCTAGGGACGAAAACCTAGGTACAGCAGACTAAGTACAATTGTTTATTTTAGATTCTGGGGGGTGACGATAGAGGCTGGGGAAGGCGACGGCAGCCCTGCCTTACTCCTTAGACGATCGGATGCAGCCTTGGCTCCTGTGAAGAGATGGTTGGCGTTGATGAAGAAATGCTCTTCTTGCTCTCCCTCTATTACTCTTCTGGCTTCTCTCTCTCTCTGTGTATTTTTTCTCTGATTATTGGGGGGGTCTCTCTGTATGGGCGTATCTCTCTCTGACCGTCTATATTTTACAAGGGAATGGCACCTTGCTATTTATAATAGTAGGGGCATCATTAGGGTTTGGATGATTACCTATTCTCAAAGTGGCGACGGCCTGATGCTCAATCAATCTGGACCATTAGTTTTAAGCGTAAAGGATCTGGGCCATACATGGGGATAGTATCGAATCCTGTGAATGATTAATGCTGATTGCTTTAAATCTTCATGATTAGTTGTGTCAAGCTTGGACCTCTCACCACGTGTCCCATTGGCTTGATTATGAATGATATGACCTGATCTTATTAATTATGAGGATAATGTTAAATATGGTCATTGGGATCTGATAAATCTTCTGATTGATCTGCATCCCATAATCATCCTCGCTACCAGCTGTCAAGTTGTGGAGGCAATTGAATCTCTGCCACATGTCTTAATGGTGGACTCTGCCAGAGCCGCATGATATCCATGAACCGCATGAGACATCATCTCAATGAGCCGCATAGGTATAATACTTGCGAGCCGTATGGGATGGCTTCTTGGTGAGCCGTAGGAAGATGATTCTTGCCAGCCGCATGAAACTGTTCTTCAATTGAGCTGCATGGGAGTAGCCACGTGGCAATCTTGGATCGTATCAGAGATTTTCTTCTGTTCTCGAAGAGTCTATCATTATGACAGGACCATCATGACATTTCATGTCAGAGCCGTCAGCTGTCAAATCATGGCAGAGCATTGAATAAGGCCATTACTCGATGGCCAGCTGTGTGGGGGGATCCCATGGGGATACGTGGCGTTGATCGAGCCGCATATCTCTGTTGGTCGTATGTGAGCCGTATGTATTTCTGAGCCGCATGCGGCTGGGGGACTCTTTGAACCGCATAGGACTGTCCTTATGTAAGTCACATGGACTCTCCTGCCCCGAGCCGCATGAGACTGAGAGTCTCTCTGAACCGCATAAGACTGCTCCTGTATGAGCCGCATGTACTTCTGAGCCGCATGCGGCTGGGGGACTCTTTGAACCGCATGGGACTGTTCCTATGAGCCGCATAGACTCTCCTGTCTCGAGCCGCATGAGACTGAGAGTCTCTCTGAACCGCATGGGACTGCTCCTGTGTGAGCCGCATGGGTTCTCTTGTTCCGAGCCGCATAGAGCATTATTCTGATATTTTTTATGCTTCTACAGGACCCCTTTCAAAGTTTTTAATTTGCAAAATTGAAATACTTTGAATAAGAAGCATGGATGCATATTCTTCTGGCCGCATATGAAACCCTGACCGCATGAATATCTTGGCCGCCAAGATTCGTTCAGCCGCAGAGACTTTCAAGCCGCATGGATGGCTTAGCCGCAGGGGATCTAAACTACAGGGATATCCCAGCCGCATAGTTCCTTGCCACGTCATTATGTTATGCATGCAAACCTTTTTTTTGGGGCAGAATCCCAAGAGTTTCTGATCTTTAATTCAGCTGGTCTGTATCGATAGCCGAAGAGTCGATTACTTTGTACGAGGCGTCAGTCTTGGTCCTCTATAAATGGAAGGGTTTTTGGAGGGATTTCCCTGTTGGACTCTTCTTGATTTAAGATCTTTGTCTTGCTTTCTTCTTCTGACCGACAGACAACGATGGCACCTAGGGCTTCCAATGCAGTGAAGAAGGCTGTGGCGAAGAGTAGAAAATAGGCCTAGTCTTCGACTGTCGCACCCCCCGTTCATTTTGACGTCTATGTTGTCGTCGAAGGTAAGGACTGTGTGGAAGATTGGGTGTTTTGAAACCCTAACAGATGCTGCTCTGCTGTATTACTTCGTGCATAACCATTTGATACGAGCTTTTCAAATTTTGTGGTCCGCATACACGTCACATGAGCCGCATAGAATATATTCCATGTCCGAGCCGTAGAAAAAATTATCTTTCAACGGGCCGCATGAACCCTTCTGAATATCCTCTGACTATTTTTATCATTCATCATTACTTCTTTTTCATCTTTTGGTTCTTGTAGTGTCCCCACCGAATGCTGAGATTGCAGTGGTAGAGGAGCCGCCGCTCCCTGGCATCAATCAGGGGCCTCCCTCTGTTAAGGAGGAGATGATGAAAGAAGAATTAGCGCCAGAGAGGGATGACATCCTCCCCACTATCGAGACAGCTAAGGGTGGCAGCGCTGGGAACTTTGATTCTCCTATTCTAGACGAGGATCTTCCTCAATTGCATCCTTCATATGTAAGGTGGTTGAAGGAGTTGTATCCACACTTCTGCGACTAGGGTTTTTAAGGTTTCTCGTAAATGTCTATATGTGGTCTTTGCTTCGTTTTGCCCTTTTTCTTGTCTGTATGAAGAACTTTCCTGTAACCGCACAGATGTAACCGATTTCTGAATGAATGGAATATATTTGCTTCACTCTTTTGCTTGTGTAATAATTATTCTATTAGGACATTTTGCATGGACCCATTGCCCCTAACGTACCCTGGTTTTGGATACGGGCAACAAGTTGAAGGGAACAAACATACTTACTCAGAGGTACTAAGGACGTGGTGAGTATGAAGGTTTCTTCTACGGAGCCTTCCCACTCAGGGGTCATGAGGACATGGCAGGAGTGGGCTCAATGAAGAGGGGGTACATAGAACGACTCAGAGGTAGGAGAACTTGGAAGTTCTATGCGAGGGAGCGGTTTGTTTTTGGTGGAAGTGAAAACGACTCAGAGGTAATGAGGACATGGCCGTTTCGAAAATTTGTGGATCGATTACCCTTTTTGTGCACTGGGAGTGCGGGTAGTGGATCATGAGGGAGGATCTCTTCCAGGAAGAAAGTTCAGAGGTATAATCATACGTGACTTACTATCTGAAGGAGTGTCCAGAATATGAGTTCAGAGGCACCAGCGGGTATATAACTCGATAATTTAGAATATTGAGAAAGTGTGAGTTCAGCGGCACCAGCGGGTACATGACTCGATAATCTGAAGTGTTGTGGATGTGAGTTCAGCGGTACCAGTCGGTACATGACTCGATAATTTGAAATGTTGTGGATGTGAGTTCAGCAGTACCAGCAGGTACATGACTCGATGATCTGGAGAGAATGTCGTTTAGATATAATATTTCTTCAGGAACCTGCCGTTGACGAGCAAAATGAGCAAGTCTCCGTTTTGGTTTACGAGGCGGTAAGCACCGTTGGAGAATACTGTCTCAATGATAAATGGGCCTTCCCACTTTGGCTAGAATTTGTCGGCGGTCTTGTGAGTCATGACCATCGACCTCCGGACTGCCAGAACGAGATTGCCCACCTGGAATGTTCTGATTTTGACCTTCTTGTTGAAGGCTTCGGAGATGCGTGCTTCGTATAGCTCAATTCGTTGCTGAGCCAAGAGGCGCTTTTCATCTAGTGCCTCCAATTCCTGTAGCCGGCGGTGGTGGTTTTCGTCTGTCGTCAATTGATGTGTGAGGGTGACGCGTAGTGAGGGAATCTGAGTCTCCAATGGGGGGACTGTCTCACTCCCGTACACCAGGAAGAATGGTGTATTCCCGATGGCTGTTCGAACTGTGGTACGATAAGCCCATAAGCATTTGCCGAGCTTCTCGTTCCAGTCACGTTTGTTGGAGGAGACAAACTTCTTGAGGAGTTTGATGATTGTTTTGTTGAATGCCTCTGCCAGCCCGTTTGCTGTCGGGTTGTACGGTGTCGAAGCGACATTCTGAATACGGTGCTTATCGTAAAACCGATAGAATGCGTGACTTGCAAACTGCAGACCATTATCATGGATGATCCTTCGGGGCAGTCCAAAGCGGTAGATGACGTGATGCTTAAGGAAGCTGATCATGTTTGAAGTCTTGACTTCTGCGAGTGGGACAGCTTCCGCCCATTTGGAGAAGTAATCAGTGATCGCAAGTATGAAGCGATGTCCTCGGAAGGAAGGTGGGGTGATTGGACCAATAATATCCATTCCCCACGCTTCGAATGGCCAGGAGCCACTGTCGGATGTAGAAACTCGGATGGTTGGTGAATGAAGTCCGCGTGGACTTGGCAGGCTTTGCATTTTCTAGCATCATCTATCGCGTCTGCCACCATCGTGGGCCAATAGTAGCCCATTCGGCGAAGGCGGTCTTGCAGTTTTAGGCCGGGCTAGTGGGCCCCGCAGACACCGTCATGAGCTTCTCGTACGGCTTCTTTGGCTTCTGTATTTGACAAACACCGAAGCAGTAATCCGTCATAGGAGCGGCGATACAGCATTTTCGTCTCTATATCGTAGAAGAATCTGAGAGAACGCCGTCTGATAGAAGTGGCTTCCTTTGGGTTCTCGGGTAAGATATCGTAAACGACGAAGTCGATGAATGGTTGTCTCCAATCTGGGGCATCATTAATCGTCTGTGCGGAATAACTCGCCACGAATTGCACATTGTTCTTGGGACAGACCAGTTCATGGCCTATCACATCCACTGATTGGCGATCATAATTTAAAACTGCTAGGGAGCGGCAAGACCAGCTAAGGCATCAGCTTCGATATTTCGGAGTCTGGGGACATGTTCGATAAAGAACCCCTCGAACGACGAGATGATGTCAATCGCTATTTGGTGATAAAGGATCATGTCTTCGTGGCGGACCTCATATGAGCCCCGGATCTGATTGACGATTAGTTGGGAATCGCCGTATGCTTCAAGGTATTCTACCCCCAGCTCTCTTGCGAGTTGGAGCCCAATGACCAGAGCGTTGTACTCGGCCACATTGTTAGAGCAGGGCTCTGTGAGGGAATAAGCGCGGTTAATCACCAATCCGGAAGGGGAGATCAGCACTACCCCGACTCCGACGACTATATTGCCCTTAGGTCCGGTCCTTGAAGCACCGTCGAAGAACATTCGCCATATAGCCTCGTGAGAGGTTGCATGCGAGTCGGCAACCTCATCTGGGATCTCTTCATATATTCTGGAGGACTCCGAGCCTGGGTGGGCTGCTAAGAAGTCTGCCAGGGCTTGACCTTGGACTGCTTTTGGGGGACGAAGATCATATGATAAGGGGACAGCAATATTGCCCATGTAGCGAGTTTAGAGCTGAGTGCCCCTGGTTTAGTCATGAGGACCCTGAGAGGGTTGACTCGTGAGATAACATATATTGTTTGTCCGGTGACGTAGTGTCGCGTTTTCTGAATGGCGAATACTAGGGCGAGGCATTCCTTCTCCACAGCGGTGTATCGGTGCTCTGGCCCAATCATCATTCGGCTGAGGTAATATATGGCTTGTTCATGGCCTGCATCGTTGTTTTGTGCCAACAGAGCCCCGAGGGAGTGTTCCATTGCTCGTACATAGAGCAGATATGGTTTCCCAGGAACCGGGGCCACCAAAACTGGAGGATTTGACAAATATTCTTTGATGCTGTCGAAAGCACGCTGACATTCCTCGTCCCATACGAATGAGACTCCTTTCTTCATGAGGTGCGTGAACGGTCGGCATCGCCCGGAGAGGTTAGAAATGAACCTCCTGATGTAAGCTAGCCTCCCTTGAAGGCCTCTGAGTTCGCGAAGATTTCTCGGGGGACCCATCTCCATGATTGCTTTCGTCTTCTCAGAGTCTACATGGATACCCTGTACAGTGATGATGAAGCCCAAGAACTTTCCGCTGGATACGCCCAGAAAGGACTTCATAGGGTTCATTTTTAAATTGTGCGCTCGTATTAGGTCGAATACCGTCCTTAGATCCTGCAGATGGTCTCCCTTGCAGCGACTCTTAACGGCTATATCGTCAACATAGCACTCCACTGTCTTGCGTAAGTGGTCTCTGAAGATGATGCTCATGCCTCTTTGATAGGTGGTGCCAGCATTCTTTAAACCGAAAGGCATGACTGTGTAGCAGTACGTGCCAATTGGCGTTCGGAATAATGTATGCTTTTCGTCATCAGGAGATATTTTGATTTAGTTGTACCCCGAGAAGCCATCCATGAATGACATACGTTCGAAGCCGCAGGTATTGTCGATCATGATGTCTGTGATAGGAAGGGGGAATTCATCTTTGGGGCACGCCTCGTTCAGATTATGAAAGTCGATGCAGATTCGAATCTTCCCATTCTTCTTGAGGACGGGTACTATATTGGCGACCCAATCGGGATGTTGCTCCTCACGAATGAAGCCGCTGGCTATCAGTTTGTTGACTTCGGCTTCGATCGTGTCCATGATGCCTGGGCGGAAGCGTCGCTGTTGTTGCTTGACTGGCTTCGCATCTGGCCGAATGTTGAGTTTGTGAAGAGCAATATCGGGATTTAACCCTGGCATGTCTTCATAGCTCCAGGCGAACACATTAATGTATTCTCTGACAAGTTCTAGCAGCGACTCCCGTTCTTCGTCTGCTAGGCTTTTACTGACGAAGATGGGTTTTGGAGAAGATTCGCTGCCGAGGTCAACCTGTATGACTTCATCTTCGGTAGGAGGTTCTCTCAGTTCGAAACATTTTTCCCATTGTGCGTCCAATTGCTGGGCCCACGGCTCTAGCTCGAAGATCTCGGGGATGTCTTCATCTTCTTCGTAAGCGTCGGCGAATGCCATGTTGACTGACAAGACTTGTCTGAACACATCTCCGATGCTGGTATCTGAGTCAGAAGTTGGTGACCCTGTTGAATGTGACTGCCAGTCGCATTCTTCATCTGAACTCTCAGGGGTCGTAGTGGGCATTACATATCCTAACCCGCATCGAGTTGTGTTATAGTAGTCCCGTGGTTTGCCCGCCGGGACTGGCGGCTTCAAAGGTAATCGTCGCCCAGTGCCGTAGTTCAAACCTGGCGTCGTCTCCAGATCATACCCCTGTTTCTGCATGAGATATTTGGATTGCGGGCTATAAAGATACAGAGGCAGTCTTCCGGCATCTGACCCGAGGTCGGCTTCCTCTATGGTGAAGGGATGCGGGTTGTTCGTCCGGCCGAAGATGATCGGATGATCCCCTCCCTTGATTATTCGGTAAGCATCCTCTACTGGATTAAGCTGGATCGCGCTGTACACATTTGTCACTTGTGTGTGTAGGTGAGTGCCTATACCGTGTTCCATTGCATACATTGTACATAGCTTATTGAGCTCGGTGTAGTTCAAAGATAACCCTTTATTGATAAAGTAAGGTATCTTTTCTAGGGGGATTACATCATCAGCGGAGGGAACATCAGTATGGACAGCCACATACTTGGCTAGCTCTGGTTCCTCTACGGCTACCCCCTGTGTGAATGAAGACTGAGAGGACGTCCTGTGAAGCTTGATTGTCAGTGGTTCAGTTGATGGGGCCGAGCGTGGAGTTGTTGGCAGACTAGCGACCCCCAGTTTGGCATTTGACGTGGAGCGAGGAGTGGCTGGTTCGCTAGAAGTGTCAGACCTTGCATCGGGGTGACGACCCTTCTTGGGAAGGCGTATCGTCAGCGGCTTGTCGGAGGGATTGAGCTTCCCCGTTTGGGGTTGACTGACCCTCAGCAGTCTGATTGTCAGTGGCCCCGTTGTGGGTCTCGACACTTGGCCGGACCTTGGCAGCCGGATTATCATCTGCTCCTCTTGCGCCGAGAGGCTGATCGCATCCTTCCGCAGAGTAGCGGTAAGGGGTACAGACTTGCCCGATTTGCGAGCTTGGAGGTGGATCGTCAGAGGTCCTTTTGATCCCGTGGCCATTTCGGTACCAGCCTGTTCATTTCCTTCATCAAGGTGCCTCCTCGACTTTTCGTCTAGGCAGGAGTCTGAGTAGTAAGATTCGACCCCTTTGAAGGGATCGATGTCAGCAAATTTCGCCTTCACAAAGCCGTGTTTGTTGACATATTTGAAGTACTGGTGTAGCGTGGAAGGCACGATCATGTAATCGTGTATCCATGGGCACCCCAAGAGTATGTTGTAAGAAGTGTCTGCATCTATGACGTAGCAGGTGACTTCGGATTAGAGGTCGCCAATTTGACACTTCAGACGAATCTTCCCAATAGGGTAGCTCCTGTCCGAATTGAAACCGCTGATGGCGGTACTTGTAGGTGTCAGGCGATGCATTGGGATGCGAAGATGATATAACAGACCCTTCGGAATGATGCTTATGGACGACCCAGGATCAATGTACATCCGATCCAGTTTCACGTCGCTGATGTATCCCGTGTAGTGTAGCGGGCGATCGTATAGGTTGGTTTTGATGAGCATGTCCTGCGGAGTGAAGACGATGTTGGACATTGCTCCCGTGCAGGCACTGCCTTGGAGATCCACAAGTGAGTCCTCCCCGGTGAGGTTGGATTGAGCCAGATAGGCATCGACATTTTGGAGTGCTTCGCTTAATGCAATACGAACGTCCTTGGAGAGTCTTAGGAGTTCGTATAGTGACAACTTGGCCGGTGTGTTAGCCAATTGTGCTAAGATGTCAAAGTTGTAGGGCCTCTCTAGCCCTTGGGCTGCCTCCTTTCGGAGGGATTTATCGAAGCGAGTCTCCTTCGGCCTAGGCTTGTCGGTCGTCGAAGGCTTAGCCGGTCCCGGAGCATCAGTTGTAGTGGGTTGATGATTTTCAGCTGGATTGTCAACCACAGGTTGGGATTGCGCTCCGGACCGCGTAACGACGGCTGTAGCTTCCTCGTTGTCTGCCGAGATTGTGTGGCAGGTCCTGACTTTTTCACTTTTCTTTTTGTCGGTAGAAGATGGTGTGGGCCGAGTCACTTCTGACACCAAGTCTGGATGGATCCACATGACCTTCCCTCGTGATATGGTGAGGGGTAATAGACCGGCAGCCTGATCTCGGAGAGGTGGAAGATTGGTAATCTCCATTGTTGCTAGAGGGACGGGGACCACCCCGTCTTGAGTCTCCGTCGGGGGGATGCTGCCGAATTGTACGGACACCATATTGGCCACCACGGTTACCTCTTCGAAATCGATGGCCAAAGCGTTCGAATCGATGAGGTTTTGGATGTACCGTTTCAGCTGGTAGCAATCATGTGTAGCATGATGGACATAGCGATGATAATGGCAGTACTTTGGATTCTCCATCTCTGCCGGCCGCGGTTTCCGTCTTGGTGGAGGGAGCTGAATCCTGTTCCCTTGTATGAGCATGTACAAGATGGGCTTGACGTGACCGTCTTCGAAGGAGTAAGTGATTTACGGCCATTGTTTATCTGCTGGCTTCGGCTCAGGTTTTTGTGTTGTATCGGCCACCATAGCCTGCTTTTCCTTGCTGTCACGATTGTTGGAGGGGCTACCCCCATTATCGTTGTTGGGACGCTTGTCCTTGTTTTCTCCTTCCGAGATGTGCAATCCCAGTTGGCGAGCCTTCTTCAGTCGTTCTTCGGCGCTTGTGGCGCTGATGATGAACGTTTTTCAATCTTTGAATTGACTTTCGCCCATCCAGAGACTGATCGTTGGAAGCAGTCTCTTTTGGCAAATTTTAATTAAAGAGGAATCTGGATTTCCGGAGGGCAGCTTCATAGCGGTTTGGCGGAACCGCTCAATGTAGTTTCTTGTCAACTCCTTCTTCCCTTGGATGACGTCCATAAGAGTGGACATGGTGACGTCTTGCCCTACTTCGTAGAATCTCTCCAAGAACAGGCGCTTGAAGCCGGCGAAGGAGTGGATGCAGTTGTCCGGCAGATTGCGATACCAGTCGAAAGCGACTCCTTCAAATGCCCCAATGAATAATCGTATGTGAATAGCATCATCATGGGGCAGATGGTCGATGGTGACCTTGAAGTAAGTGATGTACCGACTTGCTGAGGTCTTGCCATCATACGGGTTAATATTGAACGGCTTATATTTTGGTGGGAATGGAACATCCCTCCATTCGGCAGGGTATGGTTGCCGCATTCTGAGGTCTTGAGCATTTTCTCGGGCATGGAACATGGCTCGGAGCTCCTGGACCTCTCTTCTTACTTCTCGGGCCTCATCTGTTGCGGTAGGGGCTGTTATTTCGGAAGGATTATTGCCCGGGTTTGGTGCCGCTGAGTTCGAGTCCGCATTGACCGCGGGACCCGTGCTTGTTTGGCCAAGCGTTCCTCCTTGCAGAGTTGGAAGAGCGGCTTTGATTTCATCTACAAACTTGACCAAGGCCTGCAGTATAGCCTCCAAGGTGTCGATGCGTTGGCGATCGCTGGAACCACCTTGATTGCTGTCCGTCATGAACACCGTCCTTACATGAGGAGTGACGCAAGGAACGGTAGAGGATGTACCCTCCGAGTCATACCCATACGCCGAGAAGTCATCGGGGTAGGTGGGAATGTTCTCTTCGGGCTCGGACTCGGACTCGGACTCGGAGGGAACGGTATCCCCAGCCTCGGAGCTTGCTTCGTCTTGAGAGTCGTGGATGTCCTTAGGGACATCAGAGTCTGTTGTACCTGATGGGAGAGTTGTTTTCCCGGGCTCGGCTCCTTGAAACATCGGATTGTTATGGATGTTCGTAGGAGTGCTACCCCAGTTCCCACGACTCCCAGCGATGTGGACGATGAATTTCCCATTGCAGTAGATTTCGTCTTTGAACGGGTGTGTTGGAATATTCCGGTGGAGGACAGCCGTTTAGACGACAGTTTCTTAGCTGTAGTGGTCGATATTTTGGGGCTGGAGATGCTTGTCTTCTTCCTTCTCCCCTCGGTGGGGACTTTCTGAGTGGAATTGCTGGAGACAACAGGAGGTGCCTCGTCTTCTGGGCTCGGATGCTGTAGTCTTTGGAAGACGGACGGCCGGTCTTCTGTCACTGCCGCGTTGTTGCAACAGCAGTTGACGATAATTTGGGTGCAGTGATGTCAAGGTGAGGACTCTTTGCACGCCGAGGCTCCTTCTCTTTCCTTGCGCTTGTGGAGGATCGCCTCACGCAGGTCAGAGGAACCATTTTGTCCTTTTGTCGCCGGGGGCTGGACTTGAGCGGTTCTATACAACTTTCCATCAGAGGTCCGTGTGATAGTCAACGGGATGCCCCGATAGTCAGAGGTTGGGACAGCTGACTGGGCTTGATGAGCCCGCGCTGCCCTAGACTTCCTCCTTTTAGCACTTGCGAGTGCGTAATAGGAAGAGTCTAAGATGAATACCACAGAGTCTGGCTTATCATCCAGAGAACCATCAGGGTCAGGACCACATGAGAGACGGTCGAAGACTGATCGAGAGAAGCGTGGAACGGACGCTATGCGGCTAGAATTGGGTACCGTGTAGGCTGTCTGCATGCGGTTGTCTTCTGCCGTTGGATGAGTTATTTTTATGCGGCTAGGAGTAACGACCGTGCAGGCTGGCCGCATGCGGTTGGCAATTGTGGCCGCATGGGTTTTCTGCAAGCGATTGACTTTTTTAGCCTCATGAGTTTCATCCATGTGGTTGGCAACTGTAGCCGCATAAGCTATGCGGCTGACAGATGTGGCCGCACGAGTTTTAACCATACGGCTGGCGGATGTAGCCGCATGAGCTTTCTCCCTACGGCTAATACCCTTATGCGGCTCGGATCGCATAGAGTTCCTCTTTGCCCCTGCAAGTCCAGCATCATAGTATTTTCTTCTGCCGGACTTGGGGACAGCAGAGTTGTCTACGGTCTGAAGTGGGGCCGCAGGAGAGTCTTTCTCGCCGTCTTGAGCAATAAAGGATATCCCATCGAGGGCTTGGGGAGGAGCAAATAATTTTGGCCTCCACTCTTTGCGAGCCTTCGTGCCGCGGGTGCGCTTCTGGACCGGGCCAGCGCTTCCTTCGGAGAGCATCTCTTCAAACGCCTGTTGGTCGAAGCGGACGACCATCTTTTGTTGCATGGAGCCAAGTTTGCCTGCATCTGATTGCGTCACCAACTCCTCAGCCGTGGAGAAGTTTGTCCCCAGCAGAGTCGCCATCGTGTTTGCCATGAAATATAAAAGAACAAAACAATTATCAGAGGACCGGACTTTTACTTCACGTTACAAACTCGCTTGTACAAAGAAAGCCTAGAGACGAAAATCTAGGTACAGCAGACTAAGTATAATTGTTTATTTTAGATTCTGGGGGGTGACGATAGAGGCTCGGGAAGGCGACGGCAGCCCTACCTTACTCCTTGGACGATCGGTATGCAGCCTTGGCTCCTGTGAAGAGATGGTTGGCATTGATGAAGAAATGCTCTTCTTGCTCTCCCTCTATTACTTTTCTGGCTTCTCTCTCTCTCTCTGTGTATTTTCTCTCTGATTATTGGGGGGGTCTCTCTGTATGGGCGTATCTCTCTCTGACCGTCTATATTTTACAAGGGAATGGCACCTTGCTATTTATAATAGTGGAGGCATCAGTAGGGTTTGGATGATTACCCATTCTCAAAGTGGCGGCGGCCTGATGCTCAATCAATCTGGACCATTAGTTTTAAGCGTAAAGGATCTGGGCCATACATGGGGATAGTATCGAATCCTGTGAATGATTAATGCTGATTACTTTAAATCTTCATGATTGGTTGTGTCAAGCTTGGACCTCTCAGCACGTGTCCCATTGGCTTGATTATGAATGATATGACCTGATTTTATTAATTATGAGGATAATGTTAAATATGGTCATTGGGATCTGATAAATCTTCTGATTGATCTGCATCCCATAATCATCCTCGCTACCAGCTGTCAAGTTGTGGAGGCAATTGAATCTCTGCCACGTGTCTTAATGGTGGACTCTGCCAGAGCCGCATGATATCCATGAACCGCATGAGACAGCATCTCAATGAGCCGCATAGGTATAATACTTGCGAGCCGCATGGGGTGGCTTCTTGGTGAGCCGCATGAAGATGATTCTTGCCAGCCGCATGAAACTGTTCTTCAATTGAGCCGCATGGGAGTAGCCATGTGGCAATCTTGGATCGTATCAGAGATTTTCTTCTGTTCCCGAAGAGTCTGTCATTATGACAGGACCATTATGACATTTCATGTCAGAGCCGTCAGCTGTCAAATCATAACAGAGCATTGAATAAGGCCATTACTCGATGGCCAGCTGTGTGGGGGGATCCCATGGGGACACATGGCGTTGATCGAGCCGCATATCTCTGTTGGTCGTATGTGAGCCGCATGTATTTCTGAGCCGCATGCGGCTGGAGGACTCCTTGAACCGCATGGGACTGTCCCTATGTAAGCCGCATGGACTCTCCTGTCCCGAGCCGCATGAGACTGAGAGTCTCTCTGAACCGCATGGGACTGCTCCTGTATGAGCCGCATGTACTTCTGAGCCGCATGCGGCTGGGGGACTCTTTGAACCGCATGGGACTGCCCCTATGATCCGTATGGACTCTCCTGCCTCGAGCCGCATGAGACTGAGAGTCTCTCAGAACCGTATGGGACTGCTCCTGTGTGAGCCGCATGGGGTTCTCTTGTTCCGAGCCGCATAGAGCATTATTCTGATATTTTCCATGCTTCTACATCCTTGATGTTACATAATATTTTATTGATGATACAGTAAATAATTTCCTTAATAGATATGTTGGATTTTGGATTTATCTAGATGATATATACATGTATATATATGAAGGTATATTTATAGTATATGGAAAATTAGGCTTATATATATATAAAATATTATTGTATTTGATTTATGTGAATTTTAGTATATAGACTTAAGTATATGGTATTTCTATTATAAATTGTATTTAGCATATTTTATTCTTTAGGTTTGAATGTATACATGTATGTGTATATATATAAATATTCTTATATATGTATATGTACGTATATAAATATACGTATATAGGTATAGATAGATAGATATATATATATATAGTTTTGGATACATATATATAAATAAATATATAAATGTTTGTGTAGGTATATATATATAATATATGTGTGTACGTATACGTACATATAAATATGTATATATATGTGTATAGATATAAATACTCGTATATATATATATATATATATATATATATATATATATATATTATATATATATATATATATATATAAAAATATATATATATATATATATATATATATATATATATATATATATATTTAGATATATAGAGTAAATTAATATATTATATATATGTGTATTTGTGTGTGTATATATATATATATATATATATATATATATATATATATATATATATATATATATATATATATATATACATAATAGCTTAAACATAGGAGCCCAGGCCCAGCCCAGCCGGCCCAGGCCCAAAGAACCGTAGCCCAACCCGCTCATCTTACCAAGCCAAGCCCAGCTTCCCCAAACCGAGAGCACCCGCTCGGTTTAACAACAGTATATATGTACCACGCGAGAAATCGAGAGGAGGAAAAGGAAACAATTAGCAAAACCCTAAACACAACACGCCTGCGCGCCACCCTGGACCCCCCGTGCGTCGACTGTGCCACCGCCGGAGCTTCGTCGGCTGGCCGGACGTCCTCGTGCGTGCGAAACAGAGGGATTAGCAGTCGCAGCAGCAGTTCCGACCCCCGCACTTCGCAGGTGAAGTTCCCCGCCCACACTTATTCTTTTTACGATCCATAAAGTGTTTTAGAAAACCTGTATAGCCCTCTAGGATTCCCTGCAATTAGGTTCGAGTTTCATCGAGGTTTCAAGTCGAGAAATCGATGGGAAAATACCGAAAAAACTGTTCAGATTCGAAATAGAGAACCACTCCAATCATCTATATTGGAAGCTAGTTTTCGAACTGGATATTAGGGTTTTCGAAAGTTTATTTTGACGCAGTTAAAGACAACCTAAACGAGATTAAAACGCAACTGGTAGTTCTTATTTTCAATTGGTATACAGGAAGCTATACGAATTCAAAAATCAAGAAAAACCTGAGAAATTGTTTTTAAAAAACTAGAAATTCCCTCGATACGACGTGCGTCCCGCCAATCCGGGCGACGTGGTCGCGAACCGAAAGCATCAAAAGGTGCGAAATGACTTCGTGGTCGTGTGGGCTTTGACGGAATTCAAATTGGTCGCGTGTGTGTGACGAATTTGATGCGTATCCGTCGAAATTCACCGTATCGGCCTCTTTGCAAGTTTCTCAATTACTTCGTGCACGCTCGTCAAATCGAGACAAAACTTTCGCCAACAGAACCGTATCATTTTTCTGGTCCTGTATGCCAAGTTTGGTCCGATTCTGAGACAGTTGATAAAATCGCTGTTTTGCGGGCCCCACGGTCCGACTCAACGGGTAATTTTGTGCACGGCCCGTCGAAATCCAAATTTGGACGTACGGTTGGGTTCGTATCAAAAAACCGGATCTGTTGACATGTAGTTTGAGGACTTTAGAGACCATTGACTCTGGCACACTTTTCGGTACAAAGCGGGTCCAACGACGGACATCGTTTTTGCCCGAAATTACCGTTTTGTCCCTGTGTCCAGAATTGGACTTAAGGATAGGCAATCCTAGCTAATTTGACTATTCTGAGAATGTTGGCGATGTCTGTTTCAGCTTTCGGAGACATTTATAGATTTTGGACTTTATGGCGTACCAGTTGACGGTATCTTATTAGTTCTTCGTGCTACCACCAGGCAAGTATACCTTGCCAACTTGTACAGTATAATTTATATGCATGTTCATCATCTCGCTATAGTTCTTTTTCTTACATTCGTGATTGCTTTATTCCATGTCGGGTACACTCATCCTGTTGTAGTTTTATGTTACATGTTTTCAGTTTCTTGTTCCTTTCCTGTTATGATATTTTCTATCTGTTACACTGTGTCAGTCTCACATATATTCCTTGATAGAGTCGTCTAGTCCAACACCACGATTCCCTCGACTTGATTATAACTTGACTTGACTTGACATGACTTGAGTAGGACTTGACTTTGACATTCTATAGATGGTGAGTACTTACCTTGACTACGATCTATAGGATTTTATACTATGATTGGCTACTGTCTTGGTTATGAGTACTTGCCTTGACTGCGATTGAGACACTATAGATTGTGAGTACTTGCCTTGACTGCAGTCTATAGCTTTGACCTATTAGCCACTTCTAGTATGGCATGCCAGTGTCTTAGGATCCTTGTGTTTAGATCTTGTATCTTGGTTCATTTTGTCTAGTTGGATATCCTTGATTGTTCCTTGCTTCTTTTTATATTTGTACTGTTACATGTTGGCTTGTATATTATGTATCTTGCTAGTCCTCTGAAGACCTGATGATCTCTTCAGGTTTAGCGACTGCGTGGAGCTAATTAGTAGAGCGGGATGGTAGAGGATTGTGATGCATGATACAGGTATTGCTTGTGATATTTCTTTATTATCCTCTCATGCTTTATATTCCGTATCATGTTATATTCTGTTTATTTTACAGACTCATATCATTCTTGGAGTCTAATCGGACAATATGCTAATGGGCTGCAGACCATGACCCATACTTGTTCATTCTTGTTTATATGATTCCTGTGGATTGAGATACAGTTTAGATTAGACATGATACCCATGAACTTGACAGCTTATACGTACTCGAGTCGGGCTGGAGTCCGCTCGATACGTAGCTAGCTTGCTCACGAGTTCGCGTCCGAAAAGCGGGTGTGGGTCGTGACAAGTTTTTGTGGTGGCCCAAGCAGGTCAGAGCATATCGTATCGGTTACGTAACTATACTGATACGAGCCTGCGACTATGATTAAACCTTAGAAATCTCAATCCACTCTGCCTTGAAAAGTCTCTAGAAATTTCTCTACCGCCTTTGAAATTTCATATTTGTTCTCGATTATACTTCCTTGCTTTCCGTACCATTGATCCTCGTCCCTTTTATTTCGAGGTGACGAATGATCGTGCTGCCTAGAATTCATCAGAGATTCTTAAGTTATATTAGAATATTGCTTGATTTTGCATATTTGGTTGTTTGATAGATATGGGGGATTAAAGATACCATATGTCCTAGATATTCCTGGTAGAATTATTAGCCACTAGTTAGAAGGTTATAATATTTTGGTGACCATGTTTTGAGGAGTAGTGTGACCAAAGGTGGGTAGAAGTTCTCGAGGTTTCATAATTACAAATGGCTAGAGAGGGTTATAAAATATTTTTGGAGAAATTAACTTTGAGGAGATTAAGGTAATAGTCGATTTTGATTTTGAAGGAATAGTTATGAATTAGAATTTCGAGGACGAAATTATTTTAAAGGTGGGTAGATTTGTAGCTCCCCTTCCCGAAAATTTTTGGAAATATTTTTTTATTATTTATTTGATTTAAATAGTGATTTTAGTATTTTATAAATGACTATTTAGTTAATTATTACGATGGATGAATTTAGCTATGGTGAGGAATTGAAGTACAAGATGACTAGACCCGTGGTACGAACAGTGCAGTGGCGTGCTTTAACTAGTGCATTAGCCCTGATATGGAAGACCGAGCCATAGTGATATTCTAACTAGGAAAACCAGGCCAAGTTGCGACCTAATCACTATAGTTGTTTTAATTAGTTATTAATTAATTTATTGACGTATAGAAGACCGGGTTGTACCCAACTAGCCCGAACTGAGCCCAAGTCCAGGTAGTTATATTGTGCATCCCAAGACATCATTGTAGACATGCATTGGGTAGCAGTATTCTAATTTAGTAACCTAGTAGACGATTTTTCCCCAAACGTGGTTATATATATTATGAGTCCTTGATGTTAAATAATATTTTATTGATGATACACTAAATAATTTCCTTAATAGATATGTTGGATTTTGGATTTATCTAGATGATATATACATGTATATATATGGAGGTATATTTACGGTATATGGCAAATTAGGCTTTTATATATATGAAATATTATTGTATTTGATTTATGTGAATTTTAGTATATAGACTATATGGTATTTCTATTATAAATTGTATTTAGCATATTTTATTCTTTAGGTTTGAATGTATACATGTATGTGTATATATATAAATATTCTTATATATGTATATACGTATATAAATATACGTATATATATATATATATATATATATATATATATATATATATATATATATATATATATATATATATATATATATATATATATATATATTTTTATATATATATATATATATATATATATATATATATATTTTTTTTTTTTAAATATTCTTATATATGTATATACGTATATAAATATACGTATATTTTTATACGTATATAGGTATATATATATATATAACTATAGATATATATATAGTTTTGGATACATAGATATAAATAAATATATAAATATTTGTGTAGGTATATATATATATATATATATATATAAATATATATATATATATAATATATGTGTGTACGTATACGTATATATAAGTATGTATATATGTATGTGTATAGATATAAATACTCGTATATATATATAGATATATATATATATATAGTTTTAGATATATAGAGTAAATTAATATATTATATATATGTGTATTTGTGTGTATATATATATATATATATATATATATATATATATATATATATATATATATACATACATAATAGCTTAGACATAGGAGCCCAGGCCCAGCCCAGCCCAGCCGGCCCAGGCCCAAAGAACCGTAGCCCAACCCGCTCATCTTACCAAGCCGAGCCCAGCTTCCCCAACCGAGAGCACCTGCTCGGTTTAACAACAGTATATATGTACCACGCGAGAAACCGAGAGGAGGAAAAGGAAGCAATTAGCAAAACCCTAAAACACAACACGCCTGCGCCACCATGGACCCCCACACGTCGACTGCACCACCGCCGGAGCATCGTCGGCTGGCCGGACGTCCTCGTGCCTGCGAAACAGAGGGATTAGCAGTCGCAGCAGCTGTTTCGACCACCGCACTTCGCAGGTGAAGTTCCCCGCACACACTTATTCTTTTTACGATCCGTAAAGTGTTTTAGAAAACCTGTATAACCCTCTAGGATTCCCTGCAATTAGGTTCGAGTTTCATCGAGGTTTCAAGTCGAGAAATCGATGGGAAAATCCCGAAAAAACTGTTCGGATTCGAAATAGAGAACCACTCCAATCATCCATATTGGAAGCCAGTTTTCGAACTGGATATTAGGGTTTTCAAAAGTTTATTTTGACACAGTTAAAGACAACCTAAACGAGATTAAAATGCAACTGGTAGTTCTTATTTTCAATTGGTATACAGGAAGTTATTCGAATTCAAAAATCAAGAAAAACCTGAGAAACTGTTTTCAAAAAAACTATAAATTCCCTCGATACGACGTGCGTCCCGCCAATCCAGACGACGTGGTCGCGAACCGAAAGCATCAAAAGGTGCGTAACAACTTCGTGGTCGTGTGGGCTTTGACGGAATTCAAATTGGTCGCGTGTGTACGACGAATTTGATGCGTATCCGTCGAAATTTACCGTATCGACCTCTGTGCAAGTTTCTCAATTACTTCGTGCATGCTCGTCAGATCAAGACAAAACTTGTGCCAACAGAACCGTATCATTTTTCTGGTCCTGTATGCTAAGTTTGGTCCGATTCTGAGACAGTTGATAAAATCGCCGTTTTGCGGGCCTCACGGTCTGACTCAACGGTTGATTTTGTGCATGCCCGTCGAAATCCAAATTTGGACATACGGTTGGGTTCGTATCGGAAAACTGGATCTATTTACATGTAGTTTGACAACTTTAGAGACCATTGACTCTGGCACATTTTTCGGTGCAAAGTGGGTCCAACGGCGGACATCATTTTTGCCCGGAATTACCGTTTTGCCCCTATGTCCAGAATTGGACTTAAGGACAGGCAATCCTAGCTAATTTGACTATTCTGAGAATGTTGGCGATATCTATTTCAGCTTTCGGAGATATTTATGGATTTTGGACTTTATGGCGTACTAGTTGACGGTATCTTATTAGTTCTTTGCGCTACCACCAGGCAAGTATACCTTGTCAACTTGTACAGTATAATTTATATGCATATTCATCATCTCGCTGCAGTTCTTTTTCTTACATTCGTGATTACTTTATTCTATGTCGGGTACACTCATCCTGTTATAGTTTTATGTTACATGTTTCTAGTTTCTTGTTCCTTTCCTATTATGATATTTTCTATCTGTTACACTGTGTCAGTTTCACATATATTCCTTGATAGAGTCGTCTAGTCCTACACCACAATTCCCTCAACTTGATTATAACTTGACTTGAATTGACATGACTTGAGTAGGACTTGACTTTGACATTCTATAGATTGTGAGTACTTACCTTGACTATGGTCTATTGGATTTTAAACTAGGATTGGCTACTGTTTTGGTTGTGAGTACTTGCCTAGACTGTGATTGAGACACTATAGATTGTGAGTACTTGCCTTGACTACAGTCTATAGCTTTGACCTATTAGCCACTTCTAGTATGGCATGCCATTGTCTTAGGATCCTTGTGTTTAGATCTTGTGTCTTGGTTCATTTTGTCTAGTTGGATATCCTTGATTATTCCTTGCTTCTTTGTATATTTGTACTATTACATGTTGGCTTGTATATTATGTATCTTGCTAGTCCTCTGAGGACCTGATGATCGCTTCAGGTTTAGCGACTGCGTGGAGTTAGTTAGTAGAGCGGGATGGTAGAGGATTGTGATGCATGATACAGGGATTGCTTGTGATATTTCTTTATTATCCTCTCGTGCTTTATATTTCGTATCATGTTATATTCTGCTTATTTTACAGACTCATATCATTCTTGGAGTCTAATCGGATAATATGCTAATGGGCTGCAGACCATGACCCATACTTGTTCATTCTTGTTTATATGATTCCTATGGATTGAGATACAGTTTAGATTAGACATGATATCCATGAACTTGACAGCTTATACGTACTCGAGTCGGACTGCAGTCCGCTCGATACGTAGCTGGCTTGCTCACGAGTTCGCATCCGAAAAGTAGGTACGGGTCATGACAGAAGGATTCTGGAAGGGCTTCTTGAAAGTTCTGGAACCCTGCGTCGTGTAGCACGTGGCGATGCGAGTTCATCTTCTCTATGGCTCACCGGCCCCAATTAAGCCTCTGGCGTGGGGTCGACGTGGAGTGAAGTCTCTGGAAGATGGAACGTGTGCTCGATGACGGCACGGCCGCTTGCTGACATCAGCAGTTGATGGTAATCTGGGTGCAAAGGTGCCTTGATTTAGGCACACCTTGCGCCACAGATTCTTCTTCCGCTGGGGAGAGGGTAAGATCTTCCACCATGGCACCCCCATTGTACGTGCAGGGGAGCTGCACGTGAGTACGATCAGAGCGGGTTTGGCGGGGAAGCCTCCTATCGCTTCTACGGGAACGCTATTCGCGTGGTTCCCTCTCCGTAAGACGTACCCCCTGGCTTGGCTCTCGGAGCCGTGGATCCTTCTCTCTCAACGCAGGCCTCTGGTCTGCCATAGGTGTCGTGCGCTTATTGTACGTAGCATGAACCACCTGGGATCTCTTCCTACTACCCCCAGCGGGTGAGTAGTATTCAGAGTCCGCCGAAGGCTCGCTTGAAGGGAAAATGATTATGTCGAAGACAAATCTTCTTACCGACAATATTCCATCGTACGGGGTTGGACCGGTGTGCGCTTTTTTTGGCATCGTGCCTTCATCAGATCAACCGTAGAACCATCGTCTTCCTCGCCATGCTTTCCCAGAAGAGAATCGGTCGAGAGGATAAGGCTGTAGCAGCCAAAATCTTCTCCATGGCTTCGGTGTTGAGGGGGTCCTGAGACGCAGTTGCCGCCATCGTGCTGCTAGCTGTAACCGCCTTAGGCCTCCAGACACGTCTAGTCTTCTTCGATTGTACGAACCGCGTCGAAGTCTTCGACTTTTCATCATAGAGGAGATCTTCAAAAGCTTACTGGTCGAAGCGTACGGCCAGCATGTCTTAGAAAGATCCTAGCAAGTTGTCATCAGATTGCGTTCCCGCCTTCTCATTGGAGGAGAAGGTAGTCTCCAGTATAGTCTCCATTTTGGTAGACATAACAAAAGGTTGAATAAACTTTTTGCTTTATTGAATGTATAAGGTATCTGTATACAAAGAAGGAAGTCCTAAAAAGGATATTCTAAGTACATGGAGAAGAGGTTTCTAGGAAAGTGTGACAATGGACATCGAGCACTGCAGCGGCTCCTTACTTCGTTGACGATTTAACGACGTATCAACCTTGCTCTGGCTCTCTGGCGCCTTTGATGGAACTTTGGGGTCATCGATCAAGAGGCTGTCTGGAGGAGAAGATCCCTTGGAGGGGGTTGTTCTTCTGTTGGTTGGTTGGTGGATTGTTCCTTCTTAGATAAAGGTTGTCGCTCCCATTAAGTTGAAGGAGAACTCCTTCTATTTATAGAGAACCAAGCACATATGCGATTTGCATTAGGGTTCTGAGATATGAAAGAATCTGCCATCATTGTACGGTACAGACTTCTACGGTGCTGACATGTGGCGGACATCGAGATTTCCCTCATTGAGATCTCTGGTGGTTATCAACATAACTGAAGGAGGTGACACGTGGTGCATGCCGATTTGCTTGCTCGGATACAGTCGGGTAAATCTTAGGATTTCATCATAGACTTGGAGTTTAATTGATCCTCGTCTAAGATTTAAATCAATCTGATATGATATCAATCATGATTTAATCCCAATCATTTTTGCAAGAGGAAGTTTAAACAAACCAATTGGGGTGGACCCATGCTTCCCGTGCCTTTGGTGTGGACTAAGTACTGTTGTGCTTCTGGAGCGACGATTAGACCGTGCTTCTGGAGTGACGAGTAGACCGTATGCTTTCAGGCGACGAGTGGACTTAGCTTCGAATCACGATGAGACTTCTGTGCATTTAGAGCAACGATGAAACTATTTTTCAGAGTAACAGAGTCATTGTGCTGTAGGCGAGGAGTAGGCTTGTGCTTCAGGTTGGCGAGGTTACTATGCTTTTGGAACGACAGGCTGACTTGCATTAGTTGCAGTGGGAGTTTCCAAGTCGCTTGTAGAGAAGTGACTTAAGCTTCTGGATCGGAGCTGATGACTGTGCCGTGGGAATGGAGATAGTGTGAACATATTGATGGAACTGGGGATTCCCAGGACCCTTCCTTTGGTGTGCGTATTGATCGATAGAAACTTAAACAGATCTAATACGTGTTCTAACCCTTCATAGACGGAAACTTGGGTTCACGAATTATACCTGCGGCGGAAAGGAGACAAGTAATTCTTGGCAATCTCGAGCGGACGACCCCAAGATCTTCTGCACGTATTCCTTCATCGAGTTGGACATCGTGTGGGCGACGATCTCCCAACCTTTTCTTCTCCTTGGCAGCCCTCTCTTTCTCTCCTTACGTGAATCACGAATTTAGAAAAAATTTCAGATTTCTGATCAATCATCTGGCGGCCAGAGAATAGAGGATATATATAGGCTACGGCAGGGACCATAAGGAAAAATTAGGGTTAGGCCTCCTAACGGATCTGGATATCCCGTGTTCAGCCCGAACACATAATCCAGGCCCATTAACAATAGCTCGGTCCACTAATGAGCTATTGTTGCACTACCTCCCTAATCCCAAATTATGTTTGTGGGCTCCTTTTATTATATGCTCGTTTGGCTCCCCATGTGAAGATATCGTATGTCCGTCGATCAAATTAAGTTACTGACAACTATATTGATTCGACATCTTTTATCCTTAAGTAGTACCGCTCAACTTTATTTGTCATGTCGGATATAATCCACCTGCAGGGTTTACATGACAATCCTTATGAGCTCCTTAACAGGACATCATCAACCCGATGTATCGGGACATGGATTCCATTTATAATCAACAGCCCACCATACATACAATGTTATTACCCAATTCATAGAGGTTGTTGATCCATAATGAATCTCACTCTTTTATGAGTCAAAGTAATGCACACTGCATATACATGTCCGTTATTATATCTGAATTAAGAGCACAAACATCCATAATAACAGAGGTGTTTGTTCTCTTATGTAGTCAGTACAAAGAGAACAACCTCAAGTGGTCCTGTTCAATACACACAAAGTGTACTAGTGTAAACCTATAGTCAAGATAGACTAATACCAGATTACACTACAACCTTTCCAATAGATTGTCCAAGTCCATCTAGATTGTGAACTATTTATATACTCCATAGGAAACTGATAATATGATCTTCTGTGTGACACCACACACCATATTATCTATAATATAGAATATCAGACATTTGTATTAACACTTGCAACAATCACAATATGCAAACATTTGCCCATATGATTCTCATTCAAAATTTAAGGAAATAAGGTTACTACAAAAGTGATGCTTTTAGTATATAACCCTAACAATCTCCCACTTATACTCAAAGCATTGCTTTTCAGTATACTGTTACAAATCTCCCACTTATACTTAAAGCCATGCTACTACACATCTGACTCCCATTCCCTCAACATGACTATCAAAAGCCTTAGCTGGTAAGCTCTTTGAAAAGGGATCAGCTAGGTTGTCGGCTGATGCTATCTTGATCACAGCAACTTTTCCTTTCTTTACGAAATCTCGTATCAGGTGGTACTTGCGCTCAATGTGTTTTTCATTCTTATGGGCTCGTGGTTCCTTCGAGTTTGCAACTGCACCACTATTATCACAATAAAGTGTAATAGACTTAGGCAAACTAGGTACCACATCCAAGTCCAATAGAAAGTTTCTGAGCCAAACCGCTTATTTGACTGCCTTAGAGGCTGCCACATACTCGGCTTCCATGGTGGAATCATCAATACATTTTTGCTTGATACTCCTCCACACAATGGCTCCACCTCCCAAAGTAAACACATAACCTGAGGTAGATTTCCTAGGATCCCTATCTGACTGAAAATCTGAGTCTGTATACCCCAAGGGAACTAAACTATCTGCCTGGTAAACTAGCATATACTCTTTAGTCCTTTTCAGGTACTTCAAAATATGCTTTACGGCAGTCCAGTGCTCTTGTCCTGGGTTAGACTAATATCTGCTGACCATGCCTACGGCAAAGCAGATGTCTGGTCTCATACATAGTATTGCATACATTAAGCTTCCTACTGCTGAAGCATAAGGAACTTCCTTTATGTTCTCTATCTCTTTAGGTGTCCTCGGACACTGCTCCTTTGATAGAGCAATTCCATGTCTAAAAGGTAAGAAACCTTTCTTAGAATTTTGCATACTAAAACGAGTTAGTACAGTATCGATATAGGAAGCTTGGGATAAGCCCAACATCCTTTTCTTGCGATCTCGTAGAACTTTGATCCTAAGCATGTGACCTACTTCTCCCAAGTCCTTCATATCAAATTGTTTGGATAAACATACCCTTACATCAGATAATACCTTCACATTGTTTCCAATGATCAAGATGTCATCCACATAAAGTACTAGGAAAACTACCACATTTCCGTCACATTTTCTGTATACACATGATTCATCCTGACATTGATCAAATCCATAGGATTTTATCACCTGATCAAAACATATGTTCCAAGATCTGGAAGCTTGCTTAAGTCCATAAATGGACTTCTTGAGCTTACAAACAAGATGCTCCTGGCCCTTTCCAATGAACCCGTCTGGTTGCTTTATATAGATGTCTTCCTCAAGACTTCCATTAAGAAAAGCTGTCTTGACATCCATTTGCCAAATCTCATAATCGAGATGAGCTGCAATAGATAAAAGAATCCGGATAGACTTAAGCATGGCTATAGGAGAAAAGATTTCCTCATAATCGATACCCTCTCTTTGAGTAAAACCTTTTGCTACAAGCCGAGCTTTAAAGGTTTCAACCTTACCGTCTGATCCTCTTTTTCTCTTATAGACCCACTTGCATCCAATGGCTTTTACACCAAAGGGTGGTTCTACAAGCTCCCAGACCTGATTAGAATCCATATATTTTATTTCAGATATCATTATTTTTTGCCAAGACTTTGTATCTTTATCTTGGAGTGCTTCATTGTAGGTACAGGGATCATAATCTTGTTCCTCAGGGACGAAGTCTGACGACTCTCCCAAGAACATATATCTATCAGGTTGTATCACAACCCTCCCACTACGACGAGGCACTATCGGTTGTGGTGTAACATTTGTGACACGTTGTGCAGTTATTTGTGGTTCATCCTCTTGTACTGTTGGTACTGAAGTACTTGGTGTCTCACGTCTCAGTTCTTCTAGAACAACTCTACTTGTGGGTTTATGGTTCATCACATAGTCTTCCTCTAAGAATCGAGCATTGGTGCTAACAATGACCTTCTGATCCTTAGGACTATAAAATAAATCTCCTTTCGTTCCTCTTGGATAGCCTACAAACAAGCGTACTTTTGTACGAGATTCCAACTTATCTGCTTTCCCATTCAGTATATGTGCTGGACTACCCCAAATATGAACATGTTTCAGACTATGCTTACGCCCAATCCACAGCTCTATAGGAGTAAGAGGTACTGACTTAGAAGGAACCAAGTTCAAAATATAAGCTGCAGTCTCTAAGGCATATCCCCAAAACGAATCTGGCAAATCCGAATAACTCATCATTGATCTAACCATCTCCATAAGAGTTCTATTCCTTCTTTCGGCTACACCATTCTGCTGGGGCGTTCCAGGTGCAGTCAATTGGGATATAATTTTTCATGACGTTTCTCCGTTTCAGCCTTGTACTCTTTGAATTTCTCAAAGCACTAAGACTTACGGCGCATCAAATAAATGTATCCATACCTTGAATAATCGTTAATAAATGTGACAAAATATTCAAAGCCACCTCTAGCTTAGATAGTCATGTGTCCACACAAATCAGAATGAACCAATTCCAACACATCTTTGGCCCTATACCCCTTTGCCGTAAAAGGCCTTTTGGTCATTTTACCTTCCAAGCAGGATTCACAGACTGGTAGTGCCTCCACTTCCAATGAACTCAAAGGTCCATCTTCAACCAGTCTTTGAATCCTTCTTAGGTTAATATACCCCAATCGCAAGTGCCAAAGATATGTTTGGTTCATACAAGAAGGTTCTTTTCTCTTATTTAAGTTAGATGACATATTATTCATTTCCATAAGTTGCATTGTGGGCAAAATAGGATTAATGACATACAAATTATCAACCAATGTACCAGAACAGATAAAATGTTTATTCTTTCTAATAACAATATTGTCATTAAGATAAACTGAATATCCATCCTTAACTAACATAGAAACAGAAACTAAATTCCTTCTAAGTGAAGGTGCATAAAGACAATCTCTCAATGTCAAAGACCTATTTCTACCAAAAGATAAAGTAACATCTCCTAATGCAACGACCGATACTTTTGTAGCATCACCCATGAATAAGCATATCTCTCCATCACTGAGCTGTCTGGTTTCCTGGAACCCCTGCAATGTATTGCAGACATGATTAGTGGCTCCTGTATCTACACACCAGGTGCCGGTAGATAATACCGTTAAACATGTTTCAACTACTAGTAAATGAGATATACCTTCTTTGTTTCCTTGTTTGAGAAGTGGACAATCAGTCTTCCAATGTCCTGACCCTTTGCACTTGAAACATTTGTCTTTCGGCTTTTTCACCGCGCCTTGAGGTCCCATGCCCTTCTTTGCTGAGTTTGCCTGTTTTTGAATGTTATTCTTCTTCTTACCGCCTTTTGGCTTAGAAGTAGAAGCCTTTTTAGAAACAAAAACATGACCACTTTGCCTAAAGAGAGATTCAGCATCCTGCAGCTCTTTTGTAAGTTCTGCCAAACTATACAACCTTTTGTTCATGTTGTAATTAAGGTAGAAATTGTCAAAACTTTTAGGCAGAGTCCCGAGAATGATATCGACCAGGATTTCTCCATCGATTTCAGCTCCAAGGATCTCCATTTCATTAAGATGACCCACCATCTTGAGAACATGATCCCTTACTGGTGTACCCTCAGCCAATTTTGTATTCATCAAACATTTTATAGCAAACTGCCTAGCTGCTCTACTCTGATGTCCGAAGAGTTCCTTGAGGTTATACATCATGTCATAAGCTGTGGCCATGGCCTGTTGCTGATGTTGCAGTACATTTGACATAGATGCCAGAATGTAACACCGCGCCATCTCATCTGCCTTTTTCCACTTCTTATAAGCCTTTTTGACCTCTTCATCAAAGTTAGCATCAGGCTTAGTTGGGCATTCCTCAACAAGTACATATTTGTACTCCTCAGCAGTCAGAACAATATCCAAATTACGTTTCCAGTCAATATAATTAGGTCCAGTAAGTTTGTTTTCTTTAAGAATCACCATAAGTGGACTAAAAGAACCCATTTTTGAAATCCTGAGAATCACATAAATAAAATTATGTAGGGCAAAAAAAAACTTTTTGAATTAACTAAATATTGATTCCCTCAAAACAATAATAAGAAATTCACCAACACCTTGAATACCATGAATTTAGCATGCCACGATAGTGTGGACGTATACAAATTCAACTTTTTTCAAGTAGATTTTTCTTATTAATTTTACTATCATGTCAATATAACTTTATGACAAATAAAATTAATATGCTGGTCTTGCTCTGGTCATACAAATAATAGCAGTGACTCCGATGGGGAGGATACCATTATTTGTATCTAAGTGTATACCATTACTTACTTAATACTAAGTCCATTACCTTGTAATGAGTTCCTTCAGATGGAGAAGTGAACACATACTAGGTAACTTTCTACAATTATCCCTAAGGAAGTTTGTACTGGTGATCCATAATTATACTCATCCGATATGGAGGAAAGCACTAAAGCCAACATACAAGTATAATTATATCACCTACAAACCAGTAATGGAGACCATAGGATTTATACTAAATAAAAATCCTCTCCCACTTAGTTATCTAACAATGAGGGTTTTTCTACTAGTTGATCTTATGTCCATGTTGTCCATTATTAATGTAGGCTTAGTTTTTCAAAAAAAAACAACCACACAATAATAAACATGCATAATCAGAAAAAGCAAAATGACAAAAATAAGAGAAAATTATTTAGTGCCTTAAAAATTATTTTTCTATATTATTTAGAATTTATTTGGTATATGTACGTAAATATAAATACACGTGTGTATATATATTATATGTGTTCTTGTTAATATTTCTATTAAATAAGGTATATAATAAATTCTAGGATTTTTGGAATTTATTGGTAAATTTTTGGGAATTTATTGCTTGTTTAATATATATATATATATATATATATATATATATATATATATATATATATATATATATATATATATAAAATATATATATATATATATTAGTATCATAAAAAAAAGAAGAATTCAGTGGTGGTCGGCCCCTTGGGACCGACCACAGCATTGTAGAGAAAGAAAGGAAAAGGAAAAGAAAAAGAAAGGAAAAAAAAAGTAAATGTCACCCACCCACCCACTAAAAGTGGGCGGGCCCCAGCCCAAATTTTGCTTGGGCATGCAACAGCATGCTATCGCGGATGACCCCCAACCTGTGGGTTGATTCATTCATAAACCCATTAGTATTAGGATTTGTTACAACTTGGTATATATGTAACTTTTTCCACAAGCCTCAAAACCCTAATCTTCCAAAACGAAAGTTAAGGCTGATTATACCCCGTTCGCCCACGACTTCGTTTCACCAGTGACGGAGCTTTGTGTGCGACGAACGGAGCATCGAAAGTCAGCCCCGCGTCATCCACGAAGCAGTTTTCCCACTCAAGGTACCCTACTTCTCTACGATGTAACTTTTTACTCGTAGCACCGATTTCGATCCGTAAGATTTTCTGGAAAGTAGACATGACCCTCTTCAAGATCCTCCAGATGGATTTCGAAACAACCTATCGACTTGCTCGAAAAATCGAGACGAAGTTGAACAAAAATCTATTTTCTGTAATACTAAAAACTATTTTAAAACGACAACTTGTCGGCCAATTTACTTGCTGTGCAGTAAAGTACTATAGGAACTAATTAAAGACAGTAAAAGACAACATAACCGAGATTGCAACGCATCTTTTGGAACATCGTTTTGATTAACGGGTAAAAAGTATATTGATGTTGAAGTTGAGGAAAAACCTATTTTTAATTATATTAATTTTTCTGAATTTTGTTCGATACGACGTACGCCCCGACAAACCGAGCGACGTGGTCACGTGCTATATGCATCGAAAGGCGCGTATGGATGTCGCGGACGTGTGGGAACTGACGGAACTCAGTTTCGTCGCGTGTGCGCGAAGAAATCAACGCGTATCTATCGAGATACCTCCGTATCGGTATTTTGTAAACTTGCCCATAACTTCGTGTACAGTCGTCGAATCGAGACGAAACTTGCGCCAACAGGTCCGGATCAAAATTCTGGTCCTGCATGCCAAGTTTGGTTCGATTCTGAGAAGGTCGAATCGGAACTCATTTTTGGCGGGCGCGACCCACTCAAACGGGCAATTTTGTGCACGGCTCATCGAAATCCAAAACTGGACATACTGTTGAGTTTCTCTCCTCAAACTGAAATCGTAGACATGTAGTTTGATGACTTTACAGATCGTAGACTTTGGCACGCGTTTTGGTGCAAAGCGAGTCCAACGGCAGACATCGTTTTGACCCGAAATTACGATTTTGCCCCCGTTCCAGAAATTGACTTTTGGACATGCGTTTCCTAGGCATATCTTTTACACCGAGTGCATTTTTGATGTTTATTTCAGTGTCCAGAGTTGTTGGGAATTGTGACGTTTCTTGGCTGCCATTGTGATTACTTGGACTTGCCACTTTGCACCATCAGGCAAGATACCTTGCCACCTTACTCAGTGATTATTATACTTCTTATTTTCAGTTGTTATTTTCAGTATTTTGTTCCTTTATATTTAAACTGTGCGTCCAAGTCACACTTGGGTGCAAGCGACTCTATTGGTCGTTTATCTCGTCTTATTTATTTCTCTTACATTGACTTAGTCTAGTGACCGCCCATTGATGTTGAGGTATTGGTATATCTCATACGGCCTTGACACTTGTTGTATCATGTGATGTGAGTCACATGTAGGATACGTTTTCGTGTCGTCGGCTGGCCACCGATACGTATGGAGCGTGCGACGGATAGGAGTAACTGCCAATAGTATTGCATGTTAGAAGACTTGGCGGTTACTAGAGGTTCATATCAGTCATGGAGATGATGATACTAGGCATTGGGTGGGGAGAACAAAACCTGTCGTATAGGCTTCTTTACACTTCCCTGATTACCTGTGCGCTCCTCCGGAGACACAGGCTCCAGGCGCCCTCTGACGTTTTCCAGAGCGTTATGGACGTAGCCCCTTGCACATGGTGCCCTCTGACGCTTCCCGAGCGTTATGGACGTAGGCCCCTGGTACCCTTTATGGGAACTATGCCGATCCCATTTACAGCCAGGGCTCATGCGTTGAAGGATTGTATCTCAACTGCATATTCACAGTAGAATGGTCAGGAACCCAATTGCATGCATACCTTTTTCTCTTATTATATTATCACAGTTTATATGGCATGGTGTTTTCTTGTATCTTGCTATGTCCCCTGAGGACCTGGTTATCTCTCCAGGTTTAGACGATTTTCCACAGGAGTTCGGATCGACATTGGAGCTATCCTACATTGACGACGAAACAGTCACTACTGATTTCTAGTCTATTTCTTATCTGAGATAGTTGTAGACATTATTTTACATCTATTTTCTTTCTATTTTTGTAGAGGTTGGACTCCGATCTTGTGAGACTATTTTCATAGCTGTTTGGAGTGAGTATGTTCACCCGGCTATCTTTTGATACTCTGCTTATTTCATTTGGACTTTATTATCTTCTGTGTTGAGCTGTGATGAGATTAGATATATTATTCTGGCTTGCGGTTATTTATTTACAGCTTATGTGCATATACGAAGATTCTATATATTGGGGTATTCTTCGTATATGTGCAGCTGGCATGTTCACGTACTCAGTCCTACGTATTCTGGGACTGGGGCGTTACATGTTTTTGTGGTGGCCCATGCAGGTCAACATTAATATTATTGGGTTATATGAATGTGCCCAACAAGCCTGCATATAGGAATAGGAATATCTCGTCCAGAACTACTACTATCTCTTGACTTCCAATCTTTTCGAAACTTCCTTGATTATTCGATTTACTTCATATCTAATCTTTCCTAATATCAACTTATCTTCCTCGTGCCAACAGTATGAATCTACGAAGCGGACGCACTTCTGCCTTGGCCCTCACATCTGGTGAGGAGGCTACTTCGGAGGGACAGAATCCTCCCATGACTCCAGCGACACCCTACCAGCCAGGACTGTCGCAGCCTACTACGATACCGACGACGGATTACCCGAATATCGCAGCACCCCCAGGCAGCCAGGCTGGACAGACTACTACCATGCCACCAGGAGGGAATGTACCACTGCCTCCTCCACCACCATTCCCTCAGCAATTTCCCCTACAGTCGGGACCTCAGATGCCTCCACCACCGACTGATGGGAGCCCTACTACTCAGTTTATGTATGCCATGATGCAGGCTCAGTGACATCAGACTGAACTGATGAGACAGACGATGATGGTAGCTATGGCTAGACCTCCACCACCACCTCCAGCACCAGTACCAGCACCGGCTCTGCATCCCTATGAAGGCTCTATCAAGAATTTTACAGATATGAACTCCAAGGCCTTTAGAGGGACGGAGAAGCCATTAGAGGTGTCACAGTAGCTTATTAGTACCGAGAAGCTACTGAAGGCATCCCAGTTGCCAGCACGAGATTGGATGACAGCAGTGGACCTACTGTTAGAAGATAATGCTCACCACTGGTGGAAGGCGGAAGAGAGACGACTAGGCACTGGGATCACCTGGAAGCAGTTCTATGATGCATTTTATGAGAGATTCTTCCCTATTCATGTTCGAGATGGTCTCTACGACCAGTTCCTTCATCTGAAGCAAGGGAATATGACAGTTGATGAGTATGACTCAGAGTTCAATCGCCTGAGTCGATTTGGTACGGGATTGATTCCGACAGAGTTAGAGAAGGCGAGGAGATTTCACCAGGGGCTTGCACCAGAGCTCAAGTCTTATACGACTACCCAGTCTCGAGTCTCCCATTCAACTGTCTTGGAAGATGCTCGTGCTCAGGAGATTCTTCGCAAGGAACAACAACAGACATCGAGGCGTCATACACCAGTAGCTAAACCAGCCCAAACGACTCAGAGTGGACCTATTAGGAGGGCCACAGGACAGTTCCAGCAGAGGCCCTCACCTTATCAGGAGTCCGTTTTCCATTACTGCGGAAAACAAGGACATCTCCAGAATGACTGCAGGACTTACCTCGGACTATGCTTGAGATGTGGATCCAATCAGCACATGCTCAAGGATTGTCCGAAGCAACATACAATAGTTTAAGCTCGGCAGAACCCGAGACCTACAGCCCCAGCTCTCCCAGCACCACGGCCCGTAGTAGGAGCACCTCGTCCACTATTGCCTCCTTAAGGCGTACAGTACAACAAGGCCAGAGCTCAGGGCCCGGGACAGAATTATGGGCAGGTATTCTCACTTGCTGTTGAGGATATAGAGACAGAGGCGGAGGTTATAGCAGGTATGGTTCTAGTTGCATATTTTCCTTCTATTACATTATTTGATACTGGAGCCACACATTCATTTATGGCCACCAGTTTTGCCACTAGACACAGCATTCCCATTACACCTTTAGCTAAGAATGTTAAAATCCTCACTGGAGGAGGAGTTGTACCTGTTAGTGGTGTTTGTAGATGTTGTCCTGTAGTAATAAATGGTAGAGAGATGATGGCACTACTTCTTGTATTCCCTATGCCGACATTTGATGTGGTTCTTGGAATGGACTGGTTGAGCCAACATTTTGCTCTCATCGATTTCCATAGGAGCAGTATTATCTTTAGACCACCGAATGTGGCAGAGTTTGAGTTCACCAAAGAAGATGGAGAGAGTTGTGATACACCCACATCGAGAACTCATATGATGATGCATGACATCCCCAGCACCCTATTATCACCGAGTTCGAGGATGTATTCCCCGAGGAATTGCCAGGACTACCACCTGACCGAGATATCGAGTTTTCTATTGAGCTTATTCCCGGAGCCGAGCCTATTTCATCCCGAGTATATCGTCTGGCACCCAAGGAGTTTGTAGAGATGAAGATGCAGATTGATGACTTATTCGAGAAGGGATTTATTCGTGCCAGTGCATCACCATGGGGAGCACCCGTTCTTTTTGTGCCTAAAAAAGACGGGACAATGCGCATGTGCATTGACTACAGAGCATTGAATGCGGTGACGGTGAAGAACAAGTATCCCTTGCCGCGTATAGACGATTTATTCGATCAACTGAGTGGAGCAAAATTATTCTCCAAGATTGACTTACGATCGGGCTATCACCAATTGAAGGTTCGGAAGGAAGATATTGCCAAGACGGCTTTTCGATCGAAGTATGGACACTACGAGTTTTTGGTCATGCCTTTCGGTTTGACCAACGCTCCCGCAGTTTTCACTTACAAGGTTTGTTGTGCATTTATGAAGATGGCCTAACTTTTGGATGGAATGAACTAGTATTTAGGAGAAATAGTGAAGATGGAATTTTAACAGACAATATTTTGTTTACAGTGATGTTATATATATTAATATTTTTGGTTGCTTGAATGGTTGTGGATGCATTTATATACACTAAGTTGACGTTTAAAATTTTATACAAAAGTTAATCTTGCTGTTCTTTCTTAACAAAATTTGGTATATTGAATATGTGTGCAAATTCTGATGTGTTTGCTAAAATATTGGTAAATTGTTATCATAGGGCAAACTAAATGTTTTGAAAAAGTAGTTAGATTGACGACATTTTTTGTTAAAACACGTTGGAAACATGTCATCTATTATTACCAATTTCCAACATTTTCTTAAAAGGTTAGTAAAACAAATCCCGATTGTTTACAAAAGGTTGGGATAACATGTTTTCCCGACGTTAGTGCTAAACCATTGGACAATTATTAGGCTCAATTTTCCACAATTAGCAACTTTTAAAAAATGTTGTAATATACCAACGCTTTTGTAAAATGCTAAAGCATTTATACTTCTGACGTTTGTAGTAAAACGTGGGGAACATGCATCCAGTTTTCCACAATTATCAATATTTAGTAAACGTTGGTGTAACATTTGCCGACATTTTTCTGCAAACGTCGGGTATTACCGACTATGACAACGATGACGTTTGTGAAAAACGTTGGACAAATGTCGATATAGCATATGCCAACGTTTTTAGCTATTTTTACGACGTTTATAAAATGCTGGGAAAAACCTAATTTCTTGTAGTATGGATAATAATTTTTAGAGATCTGGAGGACTTTTGCCATACCTATTATGGACCAGGCATAGATGAGAGCTATCTGCGGAGACCCAAGAGGAGCCAGCCTAGTTGAGGAGACACTATTAGCGACCCATCTAGATTAGCTATTAGTAGTGGATTTGTCTCCAGTTTATGAGACTTGGATTGTTATTTTATTCGAGACATCTATTTATTGAGATATTAGACTTTTAAACTTGTTGTGGATTCATGGTATGCTACTAGACTTCTTTATTTTATAATTCATATCTTTATATCATTTTGTGTCATTTTCTTCCCTTAGCATTTGTGATTGAGTATGATTCTAGATATTCTATTGTCCTCCGAAAATATGATTACTATTGACAAGTTATGATTCATATATTCCTTAGACTGTTTAGATAGCTATGTTGACTTAACAGCGTTCTACCGTCGATACTACGGCGTAGGTTGGACGTACCCACGTACTCGTGCCCCTATACCGGTTGCAAGTTGTGACACATTTTTGTGGTGGTCCATGCAAGCCAGGCTTCACAATTAGGGCGATGTCGTGGTGGTGCAGTGGCTTAGTTGTACTACTGCGAGCCTGCAATAGGATATAGAAAATAGTATATTAGGATGAGAGAGAATACTCAATCATAATTTGGACTTCTAGAGAAATTCCTGGAATGACCCATGAGAATCTCATTATAAACTTAACCCCGAAATTCGTTTCAACTTATTTCCATTTACTTTTCATTGTTCATTGTTGAAATTGATTTTTGGTGTTCGTTGTTGACTTGATTCACATTAAGATGAGTTTATGGATTATATCAGGAATATATTCTTCTAGTACATACTAGGCGAGGCAGTGAGGATTACAGTCGTCCGTCTTGGTTATGGAGTCTAGAGTTTACGGCGGCCATATTAGCTAGCGAGACAAAATTCCTGATCGTATGCTTTTTATATACGTATCTTAGTTATGGAATTTGGGATTTCTCGTAGCCATGCTAGATGGCAAGGCGGTTATTCCGAACAACATAATTCTAGATCTATGTAACATGAATGTGGGATCTGGGTTATCGTAACAATGTTGACTAGCGAAGCAATGATTCTGGATAATACGATTTTCGGGCACAACAGTGTGATTATCAGATTCTATTCTAGATTGGTTCTCGGCTTATCACCTCTGATATCCTTAAATATCTGATTGTTTGCATTTAGCATAGGACATGCTAAACTCTTAGGGATTGGAATTGCTATCTTTTATTCCATTTTGTTGATTTCTATTTTCTCAATTGTTATCCTTCCTTGATGATATCCTATCTTGTGCCATATTGACTTCCTTGTTTGATCTATCTTCAGGATACCGCCAAAGACTAGGACTCACCGCTTTGGACCTGCAGCACCCGCAATAGCTCCTGAGAGGTCTGCTACCTCATGACCTCCTACTCCAACTGCAGGAGTTGCTCTTATTATTTCTTCGGTCCATATGGGAGTATCAGCTGCTTTTGGGTGAGCTTCTCCACATGTAGAGAGGACTGTTCCTATGGAGCCAGAGACGATTCCTCTGCCACCTCCATCACTGGTTGATGCAACACAAATATTTGCATTGTTCCAGCAGATGATGGAGGCGAAGAGAGCAAAGGCTGAGGCTCAGTAGAGGCAGGCTAAAGTGATGTGTCACTGCATCGAGAGTGCCCAGCAACTTGCACTAACTGCTGTGGAGAAGGTGGCACTCGCTCAGCCTCAGGGTGCTCCAGTCCAGCAGCAACAGTCGAAGCAGGGTACTAGTGTGGACTTCAAGAGGATATCACCTCCGAAGTTCAAGGGTACTGAGGGGATCCTCTATACAAACAACTGGTTGGAGGTTATCGAGCGGACCTTACGACTGGCTCAGATACCGGAGAGTTTACAAGTCGAGGCACCCGCTAGTTAGCTGTTCGACATCGCAATTACTTGGTATCGCATGGAGCCCAGGCTCGCTGTAACGGGACATACTTGGGAGGCTTTCAAGAAGCTTTTCAAGGAGAAGTTCTTCTTGACGTAGCTTTGTGTGCCCTGGAGAGTCAATTTCTGGGGTTGGTTCAAGGGAGCTTGTCAGTTGATAACTATGCTGTCGATTTTTCTGCTTGAGCCATTTCACAAAGAGTATGGTTCAGGGGCTAGGTGATTGGGCCAGGAATTTTAAGAGGGGCCTGAACTGCGAGGTCAGATCGTACAGATATAGGCATGGTACGATAACTTTCAAGGAGATCCTGATGGATACCCGGATCACGGAGGAGGACTTGAGCCTCAGGCCCAAGAGAAACAGTGATGCTATGTGTGGTGCTGGTACCAGTGTGGGACCAGCTAAGCATCCCCATATTCGGAAAGGAGACTTCCAACCCCAGCAGATGTATAACCCACCAGGGGAGCTCCGATTCAGCAACATCCTTGGAGGCAGAATCAGTCGATGCCCACCTATGCCTACTGCAGAAGGGCGGGACGTACTTGGGATGTTTGTAGGAGGAGACTGGAGGTGTGTCTGTTTTGTGGATCCGCTAAACATCAGATAAGAGATTGCCCTACTGCACCTCAATTTGGTGGAGCTCAAGATCTGAGAGATGGAGCTAGGCCACCTATGGTAAAGCTCATTCCCCGCACTAGTAGAGGAAGATACCGTAGTAGGGCAGGGCTTTTACGTTGACGGTTGAGCAGGCCGATGCTACAGGTGATGGGTTAGCATATTTTATTTTATTTTGTTATGTTCATTCCTTCTTTTTCTATCAGTTGTTTTGAGTGCTTCATTGGTACCTTATAGATAGCTTGTGCTATAGTATAGTTAGCATAGTTTGTATTAACCCATATTCGAGACTACAATATCAAGACCATAACCATGCATGTCTATTTTCCTTTAATAGAGTTGTATGATTTTAGGTAGGACTTTCTTGGACCATGATTGTTGGGGGGCTTGACCTAGAGAAGAGTACAACCAACTTAAATTTTGAGAACAAAATTTATTTTAGGGGGGTAGGATTGTGACTACCACATTTCTAGATTGGGATATTTTTGTGTTTTTATATTATTAGTATGTTGTGTATATTTATTTAATTAATTATAAGTGATGGTTGCATTTATTAGTGGACTGGCCTAATTTTTAGACCTTGGTTAGTGAACCCGATTTGGTTTCACATTGATGAACCTTAATCGAGTTGGGCACAAATTAGATGATTTTATTCTAGCTTCGTAGGCCAAGCAAGTATTTTATGTAAAAGACCAACTAGATCCTCAATGGTCTGTTGTTTTGTCTACTAGTCCAAAAGATTATCTACACAAAGAAGATTCTGAAGACGTGGATAATTTGATGGAACATCATTCCTTTACTAATGGATCGTTGAATGATGGATTGTTAGATGTTGGGGATGAAGATAATATGTTTTATAAAAGAGTGGGCTATGAAGAAGATTGAGTTGATTAGTAAATTTGTATCTGTGATTCTGAAACAAAATTTTGTTTTCTAATGAAGCTACTATTCAGATTGGGTTGATTAGTAACTTCTACTTTTCTGTTCATTTGTTTTATTAATGAACCTACAGTTCTGATTAGTGTTTATTTGTTTTCTAACTTCTTCTCTTATGTAATATGTTTAGATTAGTGTTCATTTATTTTCTAACTTCTTCTCTTTACTTATGTAATATGTTTAGATTAGTGTTCATTTGTTTTCTAACTTCTTCTTTTTACTTATGTAATATGTTTTTACTTGTGTGCAGACATCCCCAATACCTAAAATTAGCAATTCCATTAATGACAGGAAGAGAAAATCGAAAGAGATACTGATATCAAGCTTCTGGATCACTAATTTAACTAATTTATGCTCTGATACTTCATTTGTGTAGGGCTGTCTAAGTGCTACTGATAATTATGCTCTGATACTGTCTTTAATTATTTTGACAATTAGGCTCTGATACTTCACCAATTTCTGTTGCCATAGGTTCAAGAGAGCCATAAGCAAGTGGAAGCTGGCCCCTCCAAAAGAGAAACAAGAGGGCCTACAATGATGGAGAGAACAATTAAAAGAAGAAGTGATGGATCGAGGAAGATTGTCACTTTCAACGAGGCTGGACAACCTATCGGAGAGGTCGGGACAGAATGTGTTAGTCTTCTAGGGGTTATTGTAAGAAGTATGATACCAATCACTTATAATGACTGGCGGAGAGTCCCTACAAATGTTAAAGAGAATGCATGGGCCTCAGTTGAGGTAAATTTATATTGGAGATTAAAATTGTTTTAAGTTTATTGCTTGGTTATTAGTAATCTTACTTAATATGCAGCAAAGCTTTATTGTTGACCCACGAGCTAAAAAAATTTGATGCAAACGATGGGTGTTGCAACAAAGTCATTTTGGCATAGCTTAACGGACTATGTTCATGCCAATAAGGATGACCTTGCTGCTTTGAAATATCCACCTCCAACGTATAGTTTCATCCATCAAACTCAATGGAGCAAGTTTGTGACATCTAGACTTTCATAGGACTTTCAGGTAGCAGTCTCGAGAATTTGGTTAACTTGTCTACTTCATAAGTTGTTACTTATCATACGTTACTTCTAATTTCAGAACCTTCGCATAGAGCAACAAAATAGGAGAGGCAAACATGTATACAACCATAGGCTAGGCCGAAAAGGCTATACGGATTTAAGAGAAGAAATTATAAGTAATATGAACTCTGATACAACTCTTTGAAACAAGTGATGGATGCAATGCAAATGTGTACACTCACCTATGTTCATTTTTATGATAAAAACAGAAAAAGGATGCAACGTATACTGAGGAGGAAGTTGACCGCTGTCTTTTTTTGAAGCTAGCTCGAAAAAGTAAAGAAAGTCTACAAGAAAGTCTACAGGGAATGTCGATGCCAGTGAACATGCTGGAGATGATTCTGTTTCGATGGTTTATGATTCAGCTACTCAAGCAATTGTGGATAAGATTGTAAGAAAGTCTCAACTTTAGTTCAATTTCATAAAATTCAATAAGTTTCATTGTTGTGCAATGGAGAAGATGCTAAGTCTGCTGTTGCTTAGCAAGAAGCAAGTTGCATTCTATTGTGCATAGGAGAACAATATTTCCCTTTCCTTATTGTTGTTTACACTAACCCAAAACAACATCTGCCTATTGATCGATTATGGCCAAGTGCATTTGATGCACAGGTGCACTCGACTATTTTTTTTTTTTTACAGATCCCCTTTCCCTACCTATTTACTACTATTGCTGCATATCTAGTCTCATTTCCCCCTATCTTGCCTTGCTAATCCACTGCTACTGGCCCTATCTTCTTGCTATACAACCTAGAGCAGTGAGTCTTCGACTCCTTTACTTGTCCTACTATGTATCTATCCATCATTCTATGACTAACATCCATAAATACATACACTTAGACACTGGTGGCATACTGCTTCTGCTCCTACTGCTATTGTATCTGCTGCTAACCTCCTAAACATTTCTACCTATCCACCTATATGACTTTCTAATTGTCTAAGATATATATATATATATATATATATATATATATATATATATATATATATATATATATATATATATATATCTAAAGGTGATACCTATGCGAGGAGTCACCAGGTTTAGAGTTAAAGGCAAGCTTAGTCCAAGATTTGTGGGTCCTTTTCAAATCTTTAAGCGAGTTGCCACAGTAGCTTACCAAATAGTCTTGCCACCTGCACTATCATAGTGCATGATATCTTCCAATCTCTGTTGGGCATTACGGACGATTGGGCACACAGGGAGGCGGGCAGAGGTCTGACTTGTCAGCACATCATCAGGAATAGAGCTTGGAGTCCGGAGTCCTACCGCCATACTGAGGAGCTCGGTGAGATTATTCGCGGAATAGGGATTGACCCATCCCAGTCTGAGGATATATGGGTATGGGATCCGCCAGGCGTGATGGGGGGCACTGCCTCCGGGGAGTTCAGCTTCCAGAGTGGCTACAACCTTATGCTAGTGTCAATCCTCCAATTGGGGATTATGACTTCATTTGGTGCAAGGATCTGGCCAGGAAAATGCAGCTTTGTCTTTATCGTCTGCTCCTTGGTCGTCTTCTAACCAGGGACAGACTCATATCTTTTGAGATCCAGGTCCCCGATCTGACGTGTGCACTCTGTGGTTTGGAGGAGGAATCGATGACCCATCTATTTTTTGACTGCAGAGTTTCCTGGTCCATCTGGTCTGAACAAAACCGTATGCTGGGCGGATGTATTTCTGGCAGGTCAATTGGGACCATCATCACGGGTATTCGAGATTGCAGAGGACACGGAGTGGTCTGGTTCAAGACTGCCAGGATTCGGCTAGCAGCCGCTATCTGGCATGTTTGGCGGGAGAGAAATCGGCGCATCTTCGAGGGACTTATTACCCCTCCGGTCGAGATCCTCCATAATTTGGAGTTTGATGTAAAAGAAATGGTCGATTGATGGGTGGGAGACCACCATGTCTGTCTGTTGTATGAGTATTAACTGAGTTTGGAATAAAATTTACCCTTTTTCCATATATATATATATATATATATATATATATATATATATATATATATATATATATATACACACACACACACACTCTATAGCTAAACACACACAATTACACTCCTAGATATCTGCATTTTGATGTTCTACACTCTTTAATAACAGAACATTCTAGTAGGTAAATCACTGCACAGTAGATCATTGGAATGTGTTACTGTCTAAACCTATCTATATTTTTACAGGATGAAGTGAAAAAAAAAATTTCTTGTAGTGAGTTGTCTATTCCGGTGAATCGTGACGCTCTTTGTTATGCAATGGAGAAGCCCGAGCACAGTGGTCGTGTTACGGCCATGGGTAAATATGTCACCGCAATCTCTTATTTCCATACTCCTAAAGCTCCAATTGGTTGGGAGGAGGAGAAACAAAAGTTGCTCGGGGAGATTGAGAGGAAAAACCAGATGATAAGCAAGTTAATGACACAGGTAAACTGTGGTACAGCAATATCAGATACTTGTTCCAACTTCCCGATAACCCGATCCCCAATTCCTCTAATGCAAACCATCAATGCACCGAGTTCAGCTTCTGAAGGATCACAAAGGCTAAATCGTATGAGAAAGGTCTAATTTCATCCCCTATCTAGCATTATGAATTTAAGTGCTAATATTTTCCAACTTTTCTGATACAGTTGTAAATGCACAATCTCCTTTGAAAAGTAATGAGGAGATGGTACATGTAGAAAAATCTGTGTATGGCCAGAAGAAGAAGACACCAATAAAAGAGACGACACCAAGTAAGGTCAATTTACCCACGAGAGCTTGTACAAGAATTACAATGTCATTTAAGGATCCACCTGGAATGGAATTCTTCGTTGTGCTGGCAGAGAAGTTGATCAGCAAAAAAATGACAATTTGGGTTCGATGTGATATTGACTTGTTCGGTACTCCAATACTTTTTGCTCTTCTCCGAGAGGATATTGACAATTTCATTAATATGTATCCTCTCTCAACAAACTGCATTCAATTATACATTAGGTACAAGACTAATTTGCACCTTAAAATTTTTTCTTATTACATTAATAAGTTGACTTAAATTATCTGCAAACTGTAGGTCAATTGTACTATCGTTTAAAGGACCTAAACACTGTTGAAAATGTTTCATTAAAGAAAAGTATCTAGTTCTGGGTTAAAAGGCATTTTTGTATCACGGGATGTAAGAGCAAGAGATATTTATAACGGTCTGAAATATGGAAAACAAAGTCGACTCTTTTTCGTGCCATACAACCCAAGGTATTACATTTCTTACTTTTGTTTTGCTTTTATAAAGTGAATTCAGAATTTTCGTGGAATACACTCACACAAACTTTGACCATAATATCATACTGAACTCTGATTTCTACACACTTTTGTACCCCTGAGATACACACTGCAGAAGATTTACATAATAGACCCTCTAACTCTGATACTTAAATTTTTATATATCTTGGTTTTATACGGTGTAACTACAGAGATCATTGGTTCTTGGTTGTCATTGATATTCTACTTATGAGAGCGTACTATTTGGATTCTCTGGGGGTCGCATATGTGAGGACCTTAAACAAATTGTAATAAGGTATGCATGAATATATTTGTCCCAAATCTTCGCACAACTATAGTAAATGATATATGCTTTAATAATGACAAATATTTTTGTCCACTTTAATTTGCATAGTGGGCTTCGGATGTATCATGCTCAATGTGGAGACCAACTTAAAAAATTTATATTGAATTGGTTATCAATTCAGGTACAATATATTTCTCTATCGTTAATATATATAGATAAAAAATGAACAAGTGTATAAGGACTTTGCTTTTCTATGCATAGGCGCTAGTACAAAGTGACGCTATCGAATGTGGTTACTACGTGATGCGATATATGAAAGAGATCACAAATGATCCAAGCTTGCTTAATCCTAAGGTGATGTCTGCTTAATTAACATGAATGTATGTTTAAAATATATTATGATCACTTATGTTTTTTTCCTTCCTATTTACAAGCAGTACAATGAGAAGCATGAGTACGAACTTGATGAGATTAATGAAGTTCGCATTGAGTGGGTGGATCATGTGTCACCGTTCTTGACCTAGCCATTCCTGAAGGTAATGTTTGGATTTCAATTGCCCTAAATCATCCAGCTTCTTATTTCGATACATCTGGAGACCAATAAAATTAAGCAATTAGAGGTATAATTATAAGAATTTTTTTGAAAGAGTGGACCAAACATATGATAAGAATATATATCAATGGAAATTCATGAGGTTTCCTTTAGTCTTACCTACAAATGGCCCTTTATGTGAGAAATATTAAGTCCCACGAATGATGTGCAGAGAATGAAGAAAGTAGAAGTAGGTGAAAAGCAGTTTTAGTAAAAATCATACTTGCAATTGGGTGGTAGCAGTGAGTATCAGAGTTCTGACTTGTAATTCAAATGGACTTTGATACTAGCAGATACTAGCAGTGAGTAGTAGTGAGTATCTCTGCATATCATCATTCTCTACTAGTAGATTTTAGTTCTGATACTGTGATACTAACTATACCTAGTAGATATTAGCTCTGATTACTATACTAAGCCGCAATGCTTTGATACTTAGACATTAGCTATGATCCTTGGATATTAGCTATAACCTATGTGTTTTGTTCACTGTTAACTAATGTGTGAAGGAGGGAATAACCAATGGTACCAGTCATCATGGGTTTAGCTTCAGTCAATATACTGAACTGCACTCTTTGTTGATTTGTATAGTCCCATTTCTTTAGTTCAACCCTTTACCTTCATGTAAATCAAGTTACAGCAAATGGGGGGGTAGGGGCTCTACTAATTTCTTGTATCAATCACTGTTCAGTCCCCAAATTACATATAGTTCAGTCCCTACTTCTCATTCTTAGTAAAGTTCAGTTTACTTGGTAAATGAGAAGGAGGATGTTTCAGTCAGTGGACAGTTAATATCAATCCTTAGGATGTTGGTTTCAGTTCCTGTTTGATAATGGTTTTAGTCCTAAATTACTTTTGTTTCAGTCAGTCATTCATAGTTAAGTCCTTAGTTTTATTTGCGCTCAGTAACTTTATCATTTTGAGAGTCTTGATACTTGATTTTGTTTTAGTATCACAAATAGTAGGGGCTCGGCTTTGGTTTAAACCTTAGTAGCAGTCCCTATTTATATATTTCTGTCCTATACATTATTTCATCACCCACTTGTTGTATCAGTCCTTGTTGATGATGTGTATCAAATATTTCTTTGTTTAATCCCTATTTATTGATACCAGTCCAATATTAACAATTTGTTTTAAATTGGCTACAGGAATTCTCGATAAATGATGGTTTGTGAAGTTGTGGGCTTCCGTTAAGGGTATTTTGTTGTATTCTGGAACTTTAGTTAATGAAATAGGGTTGGTATGTCATGTGCAAGTGTGATCTGCGAACAAAGTTTATCTTTTTGTTGGTTACTGAACAAAAGTACTGGTTGAATATAAGAACATGTTTGTTTTGTTAATATAAATTGTGTATTATAAATTATTTGATGTTTGTGAGAGATTCTAGAATTTATATTATACATTTCTGGATTTGATATTATGCGTGGATCTCGTAACGTTGGCAACGTATATGGGAATTGATAAACAGGATCTCTTGACGGCTAAGAAACATCAACAAAAAGAGAATCTATGTTGACGGTCATTAATTGTCAGCTACACCAGCGTCAAAAAAAGTATGCACCAATATTGACAATCTAAAACTGGGTTTAGTTGACGGTTAAAATCCGTCAACTAAATCAATTTTAGTTGACGGCTAAAATCCGTCAACTAAAGTCATTCGGCAACCGTCAACTAAAGTGGGGAATTTTGCTGACACTGGCCTAGCTGACGGAAGGGAAACCGTCAACTAAACCCTTCGGTGATGGGAAAAAACCGTCACCAAAAGTCATTTTTTTTGTAGTGCTTGTATTACATAGGGTATGTCAGGGCTTGTAAGATGGACCGCATCCATATAGATCGTGACTCATCAGTCAGTATTATTCCTCAAAATCTGCTTCCGATATTGGTTATCCTAATTCACAAGTTGTCAGCTACCTCCACCACCATCACCGTCTTCAATGCCGGACGAAGCCGTCCTTTGGGGAAGATCTTTCTCAAGTGTTAGATTGGTAATCTTCGAACTGAGGTTACCTGTTATGTTATCGACGCCAATGTATCCTACAATATCTTTTTGGGACAACTATGGATACATTAAAAATCTTCTTGTACCATTCACTCTTCAATAGTGTTTCAAATATGTCAGTTTAGTGGGAATATTCTGTACAGAATTCGTAGATGTTGATCTCTTCAAAGGGGTCGAAGCATATTTTTCTGATGCAATGCTATATAAACCCTTAGATCATAGGCTATCTGACCATGAACCATCACATCTGATGGTAGATAAGAAGGAGGACGTTAGCGGTGTACTGGAAGAAGCATCCACTGGTCAAACTATTGAAGAACCTTTGGCCATATATCTGAAAGGCTCTGCATGGAAAAAACCAGTTGAAGAACCCCGGGCTATATATTTGAAAGGTCCCATATGGAAGGAACCTATCAGAGCTTCATAAGAGGATCATAAAGTGGGTAGTCAACCATTTGTAATTGATCTGCACAGGTACAAAACAAATATTAAGAAGGATAAACCTCTGGTAATTGATTTAAGGACAAAGAAGGAGGAGCCTCAGGTGATTTCCCTGAGGACTAAGCAAGAAGAACCGTTCATGGTGGACCTTCGTCAAAGCAAGTGTCTAGTTCAGCCAGATGAACCCACGGTGATCGATCTGACTCATGTTGTGATTGCTGCAAGGGCAAACATTATAAATAAACTCCCATGTATCAAACTTCCCGAAGATATTTTTTCGGAAGAAGAAATTATGTACATACCTAATAAAAGTGGTTCTATTTTTGATTATTCTGTTGTTCCTAAGATTGTAGGCTCTTTATGTTCATTTATAACAGATATTAAGCTATCCATGCTTGTACCTATTTCTTCTAGAAGTAGTACTCTATGTCTCACATATAGAGATTCGTACTTTGAATTACCAGCCAGGTGGACCGGTGATACGCCGATCATTTTTGGATGAGCTGAAGTTCCCAAAGAGGCTTTAATAGAAGATCCTGAACCAGATATAGGTATTATCGGTACACTCTTTAAGCAAAGAACATTATTCAAAGAATGGGCTATGATTTGAATGGTCAGTAAGGTTTCAACTTTTGTAAGGATCGGCGTTTACCGCTGCGTATTCCAACTCCAAAAGGGAAACCACAAGATTATTACCATTATACTCTCTCTAGATTAGGATATGTGACCCCTCCAACCTCTCCAGAAATCTCAAATGAAGAAGAAAGTGAGACGCATTCTCATTCTTCTGATTCTTCAGCATAGGATTCAGATCACAGTATGTGAACGATATTTAGAGATGTCTTCTCAGCCTACATGCTATCCGTCGGCTAAATGGTTGATGATGATCTTTCTAATGAACCTTTTAAAGTTGATCCTTAGGCTCAACAACTTAAAACCCAATAGAACATGCGGTTTGGACAATGGGAGCCTCCTACCGAAGATGAAGTTGTTCAAATTAATTTAGGTGACTTAGAAACGCCTAAACCAATATTCATCAGCAAAAGTTTATCTGAGGAAGATAAACATTCTCTTCTTGAGCTCATTAAAAAGTATATAGCTGTGTTTGTTTTGAGTTATGAAGATATGTTTGGACTTGACACACAAATCGCAATGCATCGTCTTAATATACTTCATAATGCTAAGCATGTAAAGCAACATCAATGGTGTTTTCGTCCAGATATGATGGAAGCTATTGTGACTGAGGTAAAGAAACTCATAGATAGTGGCTTTGTCCGAGAAGAACAACATCATGATTGGGTCGCTAATATTGTCTCGATCATTAAAAAAAGGAAGATTCGAGTGTGCATCGATTATCGAGATCTCAATCATTGGGGGTATACTGCTATACGGTAACGTCCTTTGCCTTAAAGAATTCTAGAGCTACACATCAACGTGCTATGAGCATAATTTTTTGCAAATATTTACGAAAAATAGTCAAATGCTATGTAGACAAAATTGTAGTTAACAGTTGTTTAAAGGACAATCACCTTCAAGATCTGAGAATAGTGCTCGAATTGATGCGTGTACACCAGCTCAAGATTAATCCTACGAAGTCATTTTTGGGAGTATCCAGTGGAAATTTTTTGGGGTTTGTTATAACTTCGAAGGAAATACATATTGATCCCAATAAAGTCAAAGCTATCTTGGAAATGCGCCCACCAAACAATATTAAAGAGCGACGTGGTCTATGTCATGCTCCGATTCTACAGAATCAATTGTCGTCCCCCGGAGGTAATGTCGTACGAACCTAACTTGCATCCGCACAAGGCAAGTCATAAGGTTATCCAAAACATAACAATATAGAGAGTATGTAGAGAAATTGAACAACACATATGATATAGAAGAAACTTTACTTTATTGATAATAGACATCATTTACATCATTCGATTACATCTTGATGTCGTACGGGCTTACAACTTGACTAAAAATGAACGATGATGAGACAGTCGTTCTATACATTATATCCCTTTTATACAACCAACATTTATAAACCACCTGGAATGGTAGGGAGTTGGGCCATCTTTCTTGGACTGCTGTAGAGAGTCTTCAAAAGGATTCAACAAAAGCCTTCGGCATATGGACGAAGCTTCAAAACATGAATGTCGCCTTGCTAGTTGGCGCGTTCCTTTTGATTCGTAGTACCTGTAGAGAGCGAGGATCATTACGTTCACATGTACTAGTGGGTGGCTAATTTAAATCCCCAGCTCTTATTTGTTCAATAAGTTAAAGTGAAACATGCTATATATTCAGTAATCTTTCTAGCCATCCGAGTGAAATTTTATGCAAGCATTTGACAGGCATAACGATATGAATTATGCTAGAACTTACCCACGACAGAGTGTGCCATACAATTTGAAGCTTACTATGTTCTTCCATGTCAATTGTATCATTTAGTAGCATAGTGTGTGCGATTTGTATATATGAAGGTCATTGGCATCACAAGCTATCTTGGACTATAGCTGGTTTTAGACGGCATCTCTTTCAGTGCAAGTAGTGAGCTCCGCTGAAAGTTCGTCAAATAACCAAGTTTTGTTTTTATCTATCACAACAATCTTTTGCTTCCTCCTAGGCTGGATCGATCTAGTGTCCCGGGGTATCGTTCGAGGAAGTCGTTCCTTGTGCACAAGTTGTCCGTGACCGTGCAAGGATAGACTAGTTATTCAAGCATGATATGTAATTGTGAGCAATATATCCAATTTTATTATTGTTTTGCCGTATTATGGCGACAGTTATTCGATGGTTCAAACTTCGCTTATCACAGTTCTATAACAGGCATAACATATTAAGCATGTAGCATTTTATGATATGACATTTTATAGCATATGTATAATAAAGCATGTAGCAGTTTTATGGCATAACATTTCTATAGCGGGCGTACATGAGGAATCGTGTGGCAATTCATTGAAAATAAGCATTTGTGTCCTTTGCATATTTAGCTAACATTCTATCGATTAATTAGAGAATCAGAGGGCCAAAGGGGAAGAAGGGTCCAGCCACTCACCTTGGGTTTATTGGAGCGAGGGACCGGTTGGTTGCGCTTAGACGGCGCCTACGTGATCACCTGAAATCGCATAAGCAACTAATCAGAACACTTTCATATTCAATGAGTTTGATATGAAATGCGAAGCTCGAAGAATGCAAGCCATAAAAACCATCAATAATATTAACAAAAACGCATTTAGAAAACCAATGCCAGAGAAACAAGTACGGCATGAAAAGCAGAACAATAGGAGGTCTCTTCCGACTTAGCCGCAGAGTCCATCCTCGAAGCACAACTAGCTGAATATGGGACTTGATTTCGAAGAAGCCATTCCATAAAGAGGAAAGGATCTTAATTCAATCGGTCTCATTCAATCGATTGAGTCGATCCCTATCAATTGATTCCGACCAAATTGATAGCGACGGTGTTCTTTTATCGCGCACGCCGTGGACGAGGAACGGCGTACGATATAGGGAGGGGGCACTACACCATAACCAACTAAAAAGTTTTGTCCTCGAAACTTAAGAAAAGAACCTACCGCTAGAAAAATAGGATGGAAAACTTTTCCTTCATCTCTGATTCGGGTTCCCATGTCGACTCTTCGACCGAACGGTTTCTCCAGAGAACATGAATGAGGGGGATCGCACGATTTCAAAGTAGCTTGTCCTTGTGCTCCAAGACTTGGACCGGTCCTTCCATATATGATAAGTCCGTCTTCAGCTCCAGCTGACCAAAATCTACCACATGTTTCGGATCATGTACATACTTTCGTAGTTGTGAGACATGGAAGATATCATGCACATCTGAGAGTGCAGGTGGTAAGGCTATTTGGTAAGCTACTGTGGCAACTCGCTTCAATATTTGGAAAGGACCCACAAATCTTGGACTAAGCTTGCCTTTAACTCCAAACCCGGTGACTCCTCGTATAGGTATCACCTTTAGAAACACATGGTCTCCCTCCAGGAACTCGAGTGGCCGTCGATGGGTGTTGTAAACTCCCTGTTTTCCAAAAAAAAAATTTTGTTTATAAACATTTTTTAATTACTTCTATAAATTGGTAATTTTGATATAAGCTTTTTGTGGGTTATATTAAATATAAATATTTTAGATATTAAATAATTTGCATGGTATGAAAGTGTGGGAGTTATAAAAAAGAGAAGGGCTTATAGATTTTTTTAATAGGTTATATGTTAATTTTTCTTATAAATTTTCAAATATTATTATTATTATTACTATTATTTTTATTTTTATTTAATATAGATTATAGTATTTGTATTAGTAATAGCTTTGTATTTGATTTAATAATTATTTAATAGTCTTGTTATAATCATAATAGGTAAAATTGTACAAAATATTTATCCAAATATTTTAGAAATATTTTTGATTTTTAGGAATTTTTATAAATATATTTAGAATTTATTAGTGTATATACATTTTTTTTTATTAGTGTGTGTGTGTGTGTGTGTCTATATATATATATATATATATATATATATATATATATATATATATATATATATATATATATATATATATATATTTTATATATATATATATATATATATATATATATATATATATATATATATATATATATAAAAGAAAAAAAAAAGATAGGGGCAAAACTTGCGAGATATTGGTTTTAATATCTCGCGAGCCTCAAAACCTAAAATATCCCGCTGGAGTCCCGACCAAAGCCGCCCCCCCCCCCCAACAATTTATATTCCTAGCAAAAGAAAAAAAATCTACTGGAACCCTAATCGACCTCCCACGAGCCTAGACGACCACCGCCGACCTACCTAACGCCACTGACCACCTGGGCGGTGGGCGGGGACTTCAATATCATTGCTTCTCCGGATGAGAAATTTGGAGGCCGACCTCCTGACACGAGGGCCATTGCTGACTTCCTTGACTTTCAGTTGGCTGTCGGGCTATCCGATGTTGGTTTCAGTGGTAGCATCTATACTAGGGTGAACGGGCAGACGGGGCTTGATCGTCAGGGATCCCGACTTGATAGGCTACTCGTGACGGAGAGTTGGCTGGATGGTGTCCAGGTTTCTTGCGAGCATCTTAATCGGGCAGAATCTGATCATTCTCCTCTTTTGATATCCTGCCAGCCAGCTTCTTCCCCTCTGCGCAGAGGATTTCGTTTTCTTGACTTTTGGACTTCTCATCCGGATTTTCTTCAGATTGTGGCTCGGACGTGGAATTCATATTGGCATTATGATGCGCTTGAGCGGTTGGGCATGCGTTTGAGGACGACGGGGCATATTCTGGCTGGATAGAGCAGAGCTACTTTTGGAGACGTTTTTCAGGAGGTCCGTCAGGCCGAGGACGCTACATTGGCGACGGAACAGGAGTATGAGCTTCATCCTTCGGAGAGGGGGAGGGCTTCCTGGATGGAGGCCGTTGCCAGATTGAAGCAAAAGGTCTTGGTTGAGGAGTCTTTCTGGAAACAAAAAGCCAGATTGAGATGGGACCTGGAAGGAGATAAGAATACTCGTTTTTTCCATGAGTGCACCAGGAACAGGCAAAGAAAGGCGGGTATTCAGAAAATTATTCGGGCTGATGGATCCGAAACTGGATCTATTGCGGAGGTAGCGACGGAGGCGTCTTTATTCTTCTCGAAGCTGTTTAGAGCGGAGCCTATTTCTGATGAGGACGCCTTCCTCGATGTCATCCCTAGCATTATTTCTATGGAGGACAATTCTGATCTTGTTCGTCGCCCTGACAGAGCGGAGCTGTTGGAAATTGTTCGGGGGATGGACCCGGCTAGTGGCGCCGGTCCGGATGGCTTTTCTGGGAGATTCTTCTCAGTTTGTTGGGATATTGTTGCTGCTGACGTGGAGGAAGCCGTTGGTTCATTTTTCTTGGGTGCGCGCCTTCCGGTTTCCGTCTCGGATACCTTCTTATTTATTATCCCCAAAGTCGAGCACCCGAGGAGCCTTTTTGATTTCTGCCCTATTAGCCTTTGCAATTTCTGTAACAAAATTATTTCCAAGATTGTTGCTTGTAGGTTGCGGGATTACCTTCCCAAAATTATTTCTCCGGAGCAAAGTGCTTTTGTCCAGGGGAGAGAGATTGTGGACAATATCATTATTGCTCAGGATATGGTGGCATCTATGAGGGAACCCAACCATGGTAGAAATGTTGCTATTAAGCTGGACATGCAGAAGGCCTATGACAGAGTCAATTGGCATTTCCTCCTGAGGGTTCTTCGGAGATTTGGTTTTATTGAGGTCTTCTGTGATCTTATTTATCGTCTCCTGGCTGATACCCGGTATGCCGTGCTTCTAAATGGCACTCCTACTGCTTTTTTCTCGGCGTCTAGAGGGATCCGGCAGGGGGAACCTCTATCCCCGGCTCTCTTTATTATTGCTGCGGAGGTACTCTCTCGGAACCTCAAGCTTCTTCAAGAATCAAATAGGAGAGGTGTGGGAAGGGCCTTTGGGTGGAGCTTCTTAAATCAAAATATTTTCGTAAGTGTCATCCATGTGAGGCGTTTATGACTTCCAAGTGCTCCCATATTTGGTGACGGATTTTGAGGGGAAGGAAATTGGCGGAACCGCTTATTTCGTTTAAACTTGGACGTGGTGAGGGTTCGGCGAGGTGTGAGTCTTGGATTTCGGGGGGCCCTCGGTTGGATAGTGTTGTTATACCATCGGCTGAGGGAGCGACTTCAGGGACCAGGCGCGGCATGGAGAGACGGACTCGGGGGCGGAATCGAACACAGGCTAGAGAGTCTGCTGATGTCGGCCGGACGGGTATTGGTGAGCTTCGGAGGTCGGTTAGATTGGCCGGGAGAAGGATGGTTCTTCCCCAACGTACGGTGATTGTTCGAGCTCTTTCGGATAGGGGAAGAAAGATCAGAGATTCTAGGGCGAGGAACTCTGATAATGGTGGTCCGATTATTCGTTCTTTTCGGACAGACACTGGTTGGGATCTACCTTTGTTTTTGGAACAGTTTGGAGTAGAGGCAGCGGGACGGCTCAGAGAGGCAAATCTGACATGTACTTCGGCTCCTGATTCTCTGGTCTGGGGTGAGCGAAAAGGTTCTTTCACGCTGGCTGCGACTTGGAGATGTTGTCGGATCTCTCACCCTACTTCATCACTCTTCTCTAATATTTGGGGCAAGTGTATTCCGGCGAAGTGGAGCATTCTGATGTGGCGGGTCTGTCACAACCGGCTTTCTACTGATGACATTCTTCAGAAGATTGGCTTCCATCTGGCTTCCAGGTGTCATTGCTGTCAGGTTGGGCAAGGGGAGGACCTTCAGCATATATTTTTCTACGGGGATCTTGCTATGACGGTTTGGTCTGCTTTCTGGGGTTTCTTCAAGGCACGGATGCATAGTGACTTTCTGGTATTTCTTCAAAGGTGGTGGCGGGGTCAGGGCAATCATCATCGGAGATCACTGGCTGGTGCGATCATTTGGGTGCTTTGGAAGAACAGGAACAAGCATAGATATGAAGGACATGGTGCTGGGCAGGAATTCTTGGTTCGGGAGGTGAAGCGACAGTTTCGGAAGTCTCTTTCGAGTTGTCGTCATCTCCCGTCTATTCCACACTGGGCTTTAGAGTAGTGTTTTTATTCCATTTTCTTTCTTTTTTTCTTGTTACCATGAGGTCGGATGTACTCATTACCCTCTTTATCAATAAAGGTAACGATTTTATTAATAAAAATACACACACACACACACACACACTATATTAACTTATACACATATATATATACATAGAGGAAAAGAGACATACATATTTGTTTGAAAACTACCTAGGATCTATAAACAATCACAATCAAATCTAGATTAACCCAACTTAATTTCAGAACTGAGAACAAAATATATATCTATATATACATACAACATATATCTATGTATCTATACAATAGTAATGAGAACAAAATATGTATATATCTATTGTATCTATACAATAGTAATGTATGTATATATATATATATATATATATATATATATATATATATATATATATATATATATATATATATATATAAAATAAAAAATAATATATATATATATATATATATATATATATATATATATATATATATATATATATATATATATATATATATATATTATCGCCATTAAAGAGGCTATATATATAACATATGGTAATAAATATTTGAAAGTAATAATACCATAATCCAGAAAAGTGGTAGTGACAGTTTTGATCCTTCTAGTATTTTATTCAGAAACTAGACAACTAAAGCTTTCCAATGCATATATATATTTGTTATGTTTTGAGTTTGTTTGCTATTATTAAAAATTTGTGTAACCTCCATTAATCGATTTCTTGGATTTTTCAAAAAATTTGTATTTTCTAAATTCTCTGAATTTTTCTGGATCTTTGAAACTGTGAATACGATATAGTTTCGACCGTAATTGCTATCAGTCCTTGTTGGTCTTTGGCTTTGTAAAAACTATTTTTTAAGAGAGATGTTTACGCTAATTGATCTGTCCACTTCAAGATAGGATATAAGTTATAAATATATTTTTTTCTTTCTTATAAAAGATCATGAATGAGATAATATTTTGTAAACAACAAAAAATATTTATTAACTAATTCTTTTAGTTAAAGGTTTTGAAAAATTGTAGGTCTTTAGATTTTTTTTCCATCGTATCGGCCTAAGACCATTTGGTCCTAATCCTAGTGGTAGCTAAATTGTAATTAGCTATTTATGTTTTGTTTGAGTCACCAGTTTTGTAAAACTAATATATATATATATATATATATATATATATATATATATATATATATATATATATATATATATATATATATATATATATATATATATATATATGCGAGATTTATCGAATTGGTTTTCTTCTCGTTTCTATGGGTTTATATAAGTCATAATTATTTTGCAGAAATAAATATTTGTCGGTTAGGTTTGTAAATAGAAATATAATTATTAGTTGTTTAACTAGTTGCCAATCTATTAGCTAATGGTGAATTGGTATTAATTAAGTAACTGAACTAGCAAATTGTTAGTATAATGTTAGTAGTTAGTAGCTAAGTTAGTATTAGTTTTTCACTAGTATTCCTAATCTATTACATTTACATTTGTCTTTAGGGTTTCACTTTCCACCCTATAAATAGTACACTCTCCAAAGCTACCTAGAAAACCTAACCCAAATTTTCCTAAAATAATTTCATAGCCGTCACACCCCAACATGTTCAAATCCACCCCGACTCCCTTGTACAACCCCCTGGCCGGACCAAATCCTTCTCCACCATCACCATGGCCGGACCAAATCCATCTCCACGGTGCGCACCCCCACTTCCTCACCCTGACTCAGCCATCACCACCGGCCATAGCCGGTCAAACCATCAATACTACTACCATCATTCATCTCGACTCCGGTTACATTGTACCCATCCACCACCACCGTACTGTAGTAACCCCTATCATCGCTCATCCGCCTAGACTAATTCCTGCCAACCCGACCACAGTCCCACCTACTCCACCACGGGCCACCGTCGCCCCAACTTTTCTACCAACACCACTAGTACCTCCACCATCGCCATCATCTCATCCCCAACACCAGCACAACCAATGAGATGAGGTGAAAAAAGATCTAACCTTCACCGCCAACTCCACCGCACGGTGCTGTCCAACCGACCCGTACGCCGCCAAACCTCACCGATCTACCTGAGCGCCCTCCGTCGGGGTCAACTCTGCGATGGTTGAGTCGAGTTGGACGCGACATAGCTGACCCTCGAGGCGTCGACTCCGTGACGTACCTTTCCGTGCCGATGACCCGAATCTGGGATATCGCACCATGTCGACTCCGCGTCAGTGTTCACCACTGACACCGCGGTTCTCCTCGGTGAGAGATCCCCTTGTGAGCTTCTCGACCTTTTCTCCTTCCCTTCATTTTCTCTTTGCCCCTCTTTCCCTCTCGATTGACTTGTGGAAGAGAGAGAGTGAGAACAGTCCCTAATATTAGGAATTTTTATAGGAATTAGGAAGTACTTGAGCCATCTCTCTCTTTCTTTTGTTGATGAGTCAATGGATAACTCAAGCAGACCCCTTCTTGCGGACTATGAATGTAGAATGTGTAAATATAATTTATTGCTATGATCAATAGGATTTAGTATTGCGATTAGTATTTTTAGTTAATGTCTTGTTAAGCAATATCTTAGCTAGTAAAATTTTATAAATAATTTATTAATTAGAAAATTATTTGATGAGGGTTTTGACTCTATATGAGTATTTAGATATATTTTTTAAAATGTTTTGACCATATGTATATTACATTGTATTTCAAGGGAATTTTGACCTAAAATATGATTTCCTATAATTTCCAAAATAATTATTTTGACTACTAGTTTCGATTATCAACTATTATCTAAATTAGTTTGATTAATGGAATATAGTTCTAAATGATACACATAATTCTGAAAATTTGTTATGTTATATATATATATATATATATATATATATATATATATATATATATATATATATATATATTAAAAATATATATATATATTAATTGTTTTTCCTTTAAATTCTTTAATCGCGACTATTATAGTCGTTTTCCTTTCTCATCTCGATTATCGTGCCGAACTCTAACTTAGGGCTTCTATATATCAAACTAGGCTATTTGGACTACTCTGAACTCAATGGAACTATATGTGTCGTCGTTTGGGACCATCTTATGGAGCATAGCATCGTAACTATTCTGTGTCGACACATTTGTGTCGTATATGTCGCTTCCAACCAAATCGAGGCGAGTACATTCTCTGATAGTTTTCATGCTTTGATATTTACTATATTTGTTCAGTTGTAGTGTTTTACTTGATTTCCGACATGAGGATACACGAACTAGTATACGTTGGATCCCGTCATGAGATGTTATTCCCAATTTACCTAGTATATTGGTACATTGTTCGATCTTGTTTTTTGTACTTGTATTGACACCAATTTAGGAGTGGGTATGGCCCCCTGCTTTTGAATCCCGTGTCATGACGTGTCATAGTTGGATCCATTATACTATTCGTAGGATTGGGGAGTTATTAGAGGTTATGTGATCAATATCTCTCATATAATTACTTGTGCATAGCTTCACCCTCACCACACGTTGGGTATAGCCTGGCCTGATACTATTGGAATAATAGCTTTCCATTTTGGTCGGCCTGATCTCCACATTTACTTGTATTTGTTCTTGTGCATAGCCGGTCAAATGGAACAGCCTGATATGGACCCAAGCTGATCACATAACGCTCTAATATTTCAACTCACCGTTTATATATACATTGTATATCAGTTTTACCTGTACCGCTCTACATTCTATTTTAACCTTATATCTCACACCATGACATGATATTCAGTATACCTACTAATATTTTACTTTCAGTCTTGATATTCTATCTTATATTCCATTATAACTATTTTTATAGTATTTGTCAATTCATTGGAACTGCTGTTAGTTTATGTACTTCGCTCCAATCCTGACTGGATAACCAATATTTTTAGGAGTTGTTGTGCCCCACATTATTGGACCACAGGATGATGCTAGCAGAGACGGACCTCTCCCGGGAGTTCTAGGCCCTTGTAGTTTGATTTTGTTTCGTTATTGTATTTGCCTCCGTTACATTCTGGTCTTATATATTCATTATAGATTGTCTGTTTCAATGTTATTTATATCTTCTATTTCATACCTTCCTTAGTCGTTTGAGGTGTGATTTGAGTACATTTATTATCATAGATCATCTAAATGTTGTAGATAATTGTTGGATACTTGACAGCATTCTACCGCTGATATTGTGGTGTAGGCTGGGCGTGGCCCATGTACTCGTGCCCGAATATCCGGGTGCGGGTCGTGACAATTTGTGACATTTTTCGTAACACCAAACTTTGAAAAATTCTATGTTCTTTCTGTCCAAAAGTGCCAATACGTCATAAAACTCTATTGAACTATTTGTTGTGCAAGGTTTAATATTAAAACCACTATTTTAGCTAATTTTTTGAATTTTTATAGAATTTAATAAATTTAATTAACTACTATTTTGGGGCTAAATTAGTATGTCGAATTGTGGTATCAATGTATAATATTGACATATGACCTATTGTAGAAGAGTTCCACCATTAAAAACGTAATTTTGGTAATATATAGATATTTATAAATAATTTTCAAAATTCAAATTTATTATTTTTATTATAGTTATAAATTATTTTATGGGAGATGTTGGTACTTATATGTTAGATAGTGTTGTATCAACGTTAGGGTGACTAGTAGACGTAGATGCTAATATAATCTAAATATTGTAAGACGATATAGAATATTAGTAATAGTGTATTATTATAGGTGATCTTGGAAGGAGTGACAAGGACACCGGAGTTGGCTAAGCCTACCCTCAAACATTAGTGACAGGCAAGTGTACCTTGATGTGGTTACAGATTGTTTTCTTTTTTTTGTGGTTTTGGGATGTCTTTTGCCTGCACAGACATTACTTTTACTGCTGGATATTTGTGACAGTATTATTATTGGACTTGATATCTTTATGGACTATATGGATGTGACTAGATATGTACCAATGGACTGTGTTGTTTTCTGGGTTGTTATCATAATTTACAGCTTAAGTATTTTGCTAGTGGGCTTGTTGTGTGGTTTAGCCCATTGGTGAAGTACTGCTGGCATATGTTCGTATACCTGGTCCTACGTAGTTTGGGACTAAGACGTTACATCTATATATAAAGTTTGAAGGGTTAGGTTTGGGTAGAGAATGTTTTAGGAAAGTTTGGTTTGATTTGGTTGCTCCAATAAAAAGATATGCAAGATTGAATCTATAGGTGAATATTGAGTTTCCTAATTTGGAAAATCAATAGTAGATTGGTTTAAACTGTTGTATGGCTATACAAAATCTCTACAAATTAATCTAAATTCACCATAATAAGTTATAGTAACCTATTATAGGCTCAACTAAGGCTAGTTGGACTAGTTCTAAGTCGATATGATTTTATATTCGAAATTGACTCTGAAAGGCTAATTAATGGGTCTTGTGTTCCATTTGAAAATAAATAGCACATGAGAACTCAATTGAGTGGGACAAAATTAGCATGTGTGTAGCAGGCTCAAAATAGGTTAAAACATATATTGGGTAAATGATTTGGATGAGTTGGGTCTTAATTGTTATTTGGAAAGTTAGTCAAATTTTACGATAGAGACTGAAATGACTATTTTATCCCTAAAGTTGTACATAAAAATATAGCACAAAAAAATATGATTGGATGAGACATGATATATCAGACTGAAGGTGGGCTTGTCTAGATTATGAATATGGAACTAGATTTGAGAAATTGAGAATTATTGTACTTCAAAAATCAAAGCTACGGTAAAGTACTACAATAGTCATTATTGATCATAAATATAGTTTAATATTAAATAAATAAAAATAATTAAAAATAATATCCAAATTTAGAGGGCTTATACCTTTCGCTTTCTTGCGGTGACATGGCTCGTAAAGCCGAGGCTTTACTTTTTCTAGGTACCTCTGTGCTGTCACACCAATGTAACATGAGGCCCAACCTCTTTATAGTGCTGTCAGCAACTCTTCATTCTACAACATTAGGCCACTTGCCTATGTGCGGTGCTACGCTGCTGTGACATGGTCCGAAGTTGAGGCTTTATCCACACGAGCTACCTTTTAGTGGTGTCATCCTACTGTAGCATGGAGTACTATGCTCCTTTGTAGTGTTGTACTACCCTTGCTTCTTATAAAGCACGCCGGATATTCCAAATGCCCGGGAACTCTTTAAGGCTTCCAAACTATTCTCCCACATTACTTTGTTTTCTACAAAGAACAAGCAGTAGACAACATTGATTCTGAGTTTGTAACCTCTCAAAGTCTCAAATGACTACCCACTGTTCCTGATATTCTCTCAATCAATGGTCCTTCCTTGAATCAAAAGCTAGATGCTTGGTAGATTTCTCTTTGAACCAATAGCATATAATTTTATGGTAGAATTGTAGAGAAACAATATCATTGGTCCATTTTCTTGCTGAGTTCTCGATCAGCTGGCACTTGAGGCGTTGATGAACAGATCCGTCAGATTCTTCTGACTCTGAATATCACCTATTGTAATGATCCATGCTTGATGCACTTATTCAGTGCCTTGTTTTCTAGATGCACAATTCTCTTCTTATATTGAAGAGATCGTTCGATGCCTCTGCTGCAGCTAGCTGGTTGTCACAACATATTGACATCACGTGAATTTGCATACCAACAATAGAAAGATCATGTCCGATTATCGTAATACATCTACGTCACCCGAATTTGCAAACCAACCACAGAAAGATCATTCATTGGCTCCTAAAGCCATTCTGCTTCATATCCGAAGCAATTCTGCTTCATCCGCTATAGCTAACAGAACTCAAATTCTATAATGAGAGAAAGATCTGCTTCTTCGACTCATGGATCTACTTGATATAGCAACATTACCAATGGATCTACTTCTTCGAGTTCCTCAATTGAGTAGTTTTACTCATGTAGAATATGTAATCTCTTCTTTCTCTCCTTCTGAGCACTAACTGGCATCACTGAAGCCTTTTACCCCTACAGGGTAACCGATGTAGTGCACCCTTTTGACTCCCTGAGAGATATCCTATCACTCTTTTCACAGCTTTCCAAAGATCAACACTTGGATTGCTCGTGAACTGACTCGGCATGCCTACAACAAAAGCTATGTCAAGCCTGGTGGTACTTGTAGCCTACATTAAACTCCAGATAATGCTTGAGTATACTAACTATCTGACGCTTTTCTATGATAGGCTTCATCTTTCGATCACACCTGTAAGGAGTATCGATCCTTGAAAGATCCTGATATCTATAACATTTGAGCAACTTTCTATATAGTGAGCTTGTGACCGAGCAAGCTCAACTCACATCCGAATTATTTAAATCTCCAGGATGACATATGCATCTCCAATATCCTTCATATAGAATCTGACATGAGGAGCATCTTTGTTCAAGTGACACATCAGTATGTCGTCTACATAGAGACAAACGATGACTCCTCTATCATCAATAAACTTTGTGTAATCACACATATAAGTCCCGTTGATCTTGCATTAGATATTGAAACCTACCTAACGCCACTGACCACCTGTACGCCGCCGTCGACAGTAGGCCGTCACCGGAAACCACCTCGCATTAGCGGTAGTTGGCCGCAAGGTATCCTTCTTCACAACCTCTGTTTTCCTTCTATAGTGGATCATTTTTTATTCCGCAAAGTCCGATAGGAAGCCTGCCTAACACTCTAGAAGTCCCCGCAAATATCTTTCCATGGGACCGAGCCATGATCATTAAAATCGACGCAAGGTCGACAAGAAACCTGTTTGGAAGACAGCCTACAACCAGTCGAACCGCCCCTGTTCGAAGATCGAATTATCAATCCATCAAAAATCTTTAAAATCTAATTAAAAACAGTAATAGACAACCTATAGGGCTTTTCAACCCTTCTTGTAGATTTAAATTTCGTCGACTGAGTGTCGAGAAAACCAATTTCCAAATTCGACAAAAGTTCTTTTCAAAACAAGGAAATTTTTAGAAAAATCTTCCTAATACGGCGTACGTCCCGGCAAACCGAGCTACGTGTAGGATTCGACGGAACTCAATTTCGTTGTGTGTGCGCGATAAAATTGAGGCATATCGGTCAAGATACCCCGTATCAGCCCTTTTGTAAACTAGCCAATAACTTCGTGCATGTTCGTCATCTCGAGACGAAACTTATGCCAACAGGACCATATCGTTTTTCTGGTCCTGTAAACGTTCATCATCGGTTCGCTCTTCATATGATTAACCTACGTAGATTGAGATATATGTGTGTCTAGGATCTTATCCATAACTGCCTTGACAACTATATTGAATTATTCAATCGCCTTTGGAACCCCGTATTCGCATTCGATTCCCTCTCCCTTGAACCCTTTATTGTTTTTCCCCTTTACTTACTTCGGGAAAACAAATGCATATATTTGAGGGAAGATCGACACATAATGTCTTCCTTAGTTCGCCATACCACTTATGGCCATGAAAGCTATTTATACACAGTCATTTTCTATCTATTCGAACTCATAGAACTATCTTCAAAATTGGTTCATATGTACCATATTATATTTTCTATTACGTCGTGTATTATCCTTTTATAATCAAAAGGTCAAGGTACGATGTTATGATTTGAATTTTCTAACTTCAGTATGACCGCATCTTAGTTTAATTTTGAGAAATAAAATTCTGAAGTTTAATTTAGGGTTACTAGGATTACGATTGATTAGGATAAGTTGGTCCCACTAGGATGATAAATCAGCGCCTCATGAACACCCACTCTCTATTGAGGTCTTTTGGTGTCCTTTACCCTGACATTGATATTCGGAGCACAATACTAGTTGTTACCTCCCACTAAATTTTGTATGCAAACCCTAGACGAGTCCACCTTCATTTAGGCATAACATGTCCCACTCAAACACGTTCCCTGTACTCTATTTTCCTGATACGACTTTTAGGTCAAAAATGCTAAACTATAACCCTTAACATAATCTCGATATACTTTCCGACTACAATTAGAGACTTAACCTCGACTCAAACCTTTCAACCTAATATATGGTTGTTATCTACTCGAAGCCCATTACGCACATGCCACTAGAGTGCCACTCAATTGAGTCCTCTTGTGCTACTTAAATACAAAAGTCACAGAGGGCATATTTTTGGACTTTAGGAACCTAGTTAACCAACCTGACTGGCGATTAGCCCAACCACTTAAGTTGGAACCTATTCTAGATTACACTAACCTAATAAGAATGGTTCAGATTGATTTTATGGGATCTTGTCCAGCTAATATAGATTAATATACAAGATTTATTCAATCAAAGATTGATGTTCAATTAGGGAACCCATTGAGATCCAGTTAAACCCATCCATGCATATCGCTATATTTGGACTATAAAACCAAACTTCCTGAAATAGATCCCTACACCTATTATGTAGTCTCCATCTCATGGTCCACTAATCCTCTTTCCATAAATCCCTTAACCATATTCCTTCGTAGCATATGTTGTGCGGTGAATAGAATGATGTCGTGACTATGGGCAATGTTAAGTAAGTAGTACCTTGGCTTTCTATAGAGTCCGTGACTATGATCAGAAGTACCCCATATCCTTATACACCTCCTTGAAATTTGATCTTCTTAGGAGTCATATTACTGTGCTTTCCATGATAACCAATTTATGTAAGTTGGGTAGAACCTTGAACTTACTACACTCTGTTCTTTAGAATGGGATACCAAACTTGGATTCTATTCGTAACCATTCTTTCATCTGTTTGAAAGTTGCGATACGATCTTTGTATATCATTTTATATACCTTGCTTGTGCGTTTAGATGACCGCGGTAAAAGATCGCAACCTTGATTCTTAAAATCTATGCTATCATAGAATCGTGTCTTGGATTGAATTTCGAGAACAGAAATTGTTGAAGTGCATAGGCAAGCCTCTCTAAGAACGTAGGGTTCCTTTGAATTAGCAAAGGATTGGGATAGATTGGTTCCAATTGAATTAATAAAAATATTGGTCCATAACGTCCGCTCAAATCCATATTATTTGATACCCTCGACCGTGACTTTGATATTGGAAGCACAATACTAGCATTTTTCTTCCAACAAATTTCACACTCATGAACTAGACCAGTCAAGCTACACACGTGACATACATGCCCCACACAAACACACCTTCTTGTACTCTATTTCAATTACACCACATGTATGACACATTTCCCCTCAGAACACACCATAGAGACCTATTTTCATTCCATTTTGATTTTAACCAATATCAACCCAGTTAAACAAACTAAATATCCATGATCCGTGCAAGACATATCACACCTATGACATATACGTTCCACCCAAGCAAGCACATACCTCCAACACAACACCAAACACCAATCCTGCACACATTAGTCATTGCAACCTAAGGATTCCAAACACTTACCTAATCATAGTCTATAACAAGGTTTCTGTACTTATTATATCATCTCTTAGTTACCCATGTTAGACGAAGAGTGAAATTCTTTGAACCGACATGTTTTATTTACATTCGAATAAGAGATGCCTACTATCTCGTTAGAGCATGACCCCATCTATAGAAGTTATTGACCAAGTACCCCATAAAAATATCTAGGCTCACATAGAATCCATGATTTGTGGTCAGAGGTGTCCAATATTCTCGTGCCTCTCCTTAGAAATTGTCCTTCTCAGAATCTTGTAACAATAATTTTTACGATTACCCAACTTCTATAAGTTGGGTAGAATCTTGAATGAAGATACCCTCTCCATCTTCTCGAAAACTAAGGTACGATTGGACATACTTGCTCTTCCGTCATAATTAATCTCGTTGTTTCTTGATATTAGGCTTATTTTAATTTCGAGAACGAAATTTTTATAAGTTGGGTATGATGTAAACTCCCTGTTTTCCAATTTTTTTCCTGTTTATAAACATTTTTTAGTTACTTCTATAAATAGGTAATTTTTATATATGATTTTTGTGGGTAATATTAAATATAAATATTTTAGATACTAAATAATTTGCACGGTATGAAAGTGTGGGAGTTATAGAAAAGAGAAGAGCTTAAAGATTTTTTTAATAGGTTATATGTTAATTTTGTTTATAAATTTTCAAATATTATTATTATTATTACTATTATTGTTATTTTTATTTAATATAAATTATAGTATTTATATTATTAATAGCTTTGTATTTGATTTAATAATTTATTTAATAGTCTTGTTATAATCGTAATAGGTAAAATTGTATAAAAGATTTATCCAAATATTTTAGAAATATTTTTGAGTTTTTAGGAAATTTTATAAATATATTTAGAATTTATTAGTGTGTATATATATAACAAGTCATAACATTCTATGTTACATAATGTTACCAAAATAATATCTAAGAAATAACTGTTCCGATTTGTAAAATGTAAATATCTACGAAAAGTTTGAACTCGACAATGAGACATGAAATTATCTTTTAGCTTATTTCTTCTAGTTACTTGTGCATTCTTATATTTTGTTGAACTTTATTAGTCATTTAATTGTACTTTTTTTCCTTCCACAGTTGTTTAAATATATCAAATATGGACAAAAGTTGGATCCATTGTGATAGAACTGGGAGTTTGTATAAAGATGGAGTAATAGAATTTCTTAAATTTGAATTTGATAATGCAGCACAATGAGGAAAGATTTTGTGCCCTTGTGTAAATTGTAATAATTGTGTGTGGAAAAACCGGGAAGAGGTAAATAATCATATGATAATCAAAGGTATTGACCCATTATATTCCAACTGGAATCTTCATGGTGAGAGTTTCACGCATTCTAATGTCGAGTTTCTTGATACGAGGGAAGGCATGCCACATTTACAATACGATATTGAAGGGTTATTATATGATGCCCATCCTTTTATTTTTGAACATCTTGAGGAGGAAGAGAATGCAAATAATGATGAGTTCAGAGAAGGAATTGAAACTAATTTAGAGAGATTGTATCAGTTGTTGGAAGATTGTAAACAAGATCTCTATCCTGGAACCCCAATTAGTAAACTTAGTTTCATTGTCCGGATGTTTCTTGCAAAATGTCTTTATGGTATTACCAATGCTGGTTTTACTGCAATTCTAGAGATTTTAAAATTTACATTTCCACAGTTGAAGTCAATTCCCAAAATTTTTAATGAGACTCAAAGCCTTATGCGAGGGTTGGGACTTGGCTGCAATAAAATTGATGCTTGTAGAAATGATTATGTGCTCTTTTGGAAAGAATATGCAAATGCGGATATTTGCCATCATTGTGGTGCTTGTAGGTGGGTCACAAATGAGGGAAAAAACTCAAAAAAATGTCGATGAGAATCCTACAACACCTAACAATATTTCATTACCTGCTGTAAAAAGAATTCCAAAAAAAATATTACGTCATTTTCTAATGACAATAAGACTCCAGCATCTCTTTATGTGTTCAAAAACAGCTACATCTATGAGGTGGCATGATGGGGGTCGTAATAAGGATGGTAAGTTAAGGCATCCAGCAGATTCAGAAGCTTGAAAAGCTTTAGACTCCGTTGATACTAGTTTTGCATGCGGCACTCGTAAAGTAAGGCTTGGTTTATCCAGTGACGGTTTTAATCCATTTAGGACAATAAACATTCAATATAGCATGTGGCCTGTTGTGTTGATGCCATACAATTTGCCCCCTTGGATGTGTATGAAACCTCCTAATTTTATGATGGCACTTCTTATTCCTGGGAAAGAATCCCCAGGGAAAGATATTGATGTCTACTTGCAACCACTAATAGATGAGTTAAAGGATCTTTGGAATGTTGGGATCAAGACCTATGATGCACTAATGCATAAAATTTTTATGATGCGTCTTACACTATTATGGACAATCAATGACTTTCTTGCATATGCCATGTTATTAGGGTGGAGCACGAAAGGGAGATTGGCATGTCCTATATGTTGTTATGATACTAAATCTATCTATCTACGTAATAGCAAAAAATTTGGTATCATGGAAATCGTAGATTTCTAGATGCGGACCACAAATGGCGCCATGATACGAAGTCATTCTATGGAGGAAAAGAACTGGATAGTGCACCAGCTTTGTTATCTGGGACATACATTTTAGAGCAGGTGGGGGACATGGAAAATAAGTTCGGGAAGACCCAATCAAAGAAAAAAGACAAAGATAGTGGTCCATGGAAGAAAAAAAGCATTTTCTTTCTGTTACCGTATTGGAAATTCAATATATTTTGCCACAATCTTGATGTGATGCATATTAAGAAAAATGTATGTGATAAGGTTCTTGGAAAACTTTTAAATATGCAAGGAAAATCAAAAGATCATATGAAAGGTCGTCTTGACTTAGAGGATATTGGCGTTAGGCCTGAACTTCACATAAGAGAGGATGCATCCAATAACAAGTATTTGCCTGCTGCCAGTTTCTTTATGGTGTCAAAACAAACAAAAAATTGTAAGGTGTTAAAAGGGGTTAGGGTTCCTGATTGGTATACATCAAACATTTCCCGTTGTGTGCAACTCAAGGGGTACAAAATATCTGGGCTAAAAAGTCATGATTATTATTTTATTCTACATTATTTGCTTCAACTTGCTGTACGAAGAGCTTTGCCTACCAATATTGCAGAACATTGATTAAATTAGGAGACTTTTTTAGACGTATACGTGCAAAGGTCATTGACTTGGACGATTTATACGAGCTAGAAGGTGAAATTGCATAAACGCTTTGCAGATTGGAAATGATTTTTCCTTCATCTTTTTTCGATATTATGATGCACTTGCCAATTCATCTAGTACACGAGGTTAGGATCGAAGGACCTGTTCCATATCGTTGGAAGTATCCTATTGAAAGGTATGTATAAATACTGAATTTGGTACATTTCTAGATTAAGTTACAATTATTTATCGTAATGTTTTCTTATTACTAGGTACCTTGGCGTTCTTAAATCGTATGTTCGAAATAGAAGCCGACCAGAAGGCTCCATTACAGAGGGTTACATAGCCGAAGAGTGCTTGACTTTTTGTTCTAGATATCTTCATGAGAGTGTTGATACACGATTTAATAGACTATCTCGAAACTCTAAAAATGTTGGTTCTGAAGTACAAGTTTCATCCGATCTTACAACATATGGTCGACCTGTAGGGAATGGTGAAATGTTTGTAGTAACCGAGACCGCTTGGGTTCAAGCACATCGATATGTATTGTTCAACACCACCAAGATCAACGCATATCTCGAGTAAGGCACTATGCAAGAATCTATATTATCATTAAATAATTTCTATATTTTACTATATTTACCTTAAAGACTTGTTTTTTATGTGTAGAGAACATTCTGAGATTATGGAGGGTCAAAGATCTCGTAAAAGATCAAGGGAATGGGCTTATGCACATTATCATAGCAAAGAATTTGATGGGTGGTTGGCAGAACGTGTGTGAAATGAGCAAGTGTCCGAAGAAATAAAATGGTTATCGCTTGGCCCTAATTATGCTTCAAAAAGATTCAGGGGTTACGTTGTAAATGGTTATAGGTTCCGCACTCTAGATCGTGATCTGGGAAAATGAACTCAGAATTGTTGGGTAGTCATTAATGCATCCACTTCAAGATTTGCAAGTAACAAAGATCGAAATCCAGTTGAAAGTGAGGTTACTTATTATGGAGTAGTGAAGCAGATTATTGAGTTAGACTATTATGGACATCTAAGTTTCGTGATATTTGAATGCAACTGGTTCCAATGGAGGATAGATGAGTATAAACTTCCCATGGTTAATTTTAGAAAATTAATATATAAGAATGATCCTTTTGTGTTAGCAACTCAAGTGCATCAAGTTTTTTATGTGCAAGACCCTATTGAGCATGATTGGTATTGCGTAATAAAAGTACTACCTAGAGACTATTACGATATGGATGTTGAGCCTTTTAACGATGACATGGATATTGATAATTGGTTAGGTGAGCCAAGAGAACCAAATACGAATAATGCAATAAGCATTGGTGAAGAAGATACATGAAAGATGTTCCTATATGGTTCTTGTATTAGTCTTATTAGCTCAAAGATGTATCAGTTTTATTAAGTACAATAAAGGATAATAAAGATGGTTCTTTGTCAGTTTTATTATGGAGGGAGACTTTGGATATTAATAATTGTGACCTTTTATAGATGAATCAATCTTATTTGTATTAGTCTTTATATCATTCTTATTTCACAGTCTGAAATGTTCTGGAATTTTTTATAATTGTTTATTTCCAAGATGGTTCTTTGTATCAGTTTTTATAGACTTTTTAAAGATGCATCAGTTTTTTTGTATCTGTCTTCTTAAAGATGAATTAGTTCTTTATATCAGTTTTAGCGCCTGTATGGTATTATCCAGGAGAAGTAAGATGAATCAGTTCTTTATATCAGTTTTAATGTAAGTGGATCTTTATTTCTTCTTATGAAAATGAAGATATATTAGAAACTGCAGATTACTAAGAACATTTAGTTTTAATCAGACAATTTGTGGTATAGCTGGTAATCAACTGGTAACCAGTAATAGATTCAGACCTTTTATTCAAAATCAAATGGAGGGATGTGAATTGCAGAAGTGGAGTCTGAAATGAAATAGAAATAAAACTTTTGCATTAAACATCTCCATTAATGTGAACTCATATTTATGGTAAATGGATGTCATAAGAAACTGGTGGGGAAGAATGAGTTGGAGGGAGAATTTCTCTTATCTGGCCTATAATATGAAACATGGATGGCTCATGTTCTCTGATTTGATCACATTGCTTATCCCTACATACAAATATACTGATTTTATTTGTAAATTTGAAGAAGCATACTTGGTTATTCTTAGATCATGTATATCTACATACCTTAACATATTCTTCCTGTTTGCTATCTGCCACATTCTATTAAACAAACCAAATTAACCTTACATTGTCATGAATTGTGTATGTCATCTTTAGCACTAAATCATAATTACCCCTGAAGCTGCTTTGTACAAAGAAGTCTTCTAATGTTTCTGTCTGATCTTTTGGTTAATAGGTCACTAAAGGCAACTGTGCTAGATTTCAAGCTCAACATTGTTGTTTCAGAAACTGTACATTTTGATTCTGAATTGCCACAATATAAAACCAAAGATGGAGTCTACAGAGATCCCTCAAAGAATAGTAAGATAGTTTCCCCTACATTGATGTGGGTGGATGCATTAGATACTCTACTAGAAAAAGTAAAATCAAAAGTGGACTATGGAAAGGTTGTGTCAATTTCAGGAAGCAGACAGCAACATGGCAGTGTTTACTGGAAAAAGGGCAGTCTGCCAATATTGGCTTCATAGATCCTAGTAAGCCATTATTACCTCAACTTAAAGATGCTTTCTCTATAAAGGAATTGCCAATATTTATATTATCATATCAGTTACTATAGAGTTGAGATTATGTCGATTTCGCCATACCTCTTTGCCATTTACTGCCATGCCTCTTTGCTATTTACTTGGAGTAGGCTATCCACTTCATCATACACTATTTAGTTCCCTTTAAAGTTTATGCTTACCTTTTTATGTACTGTGATTTTGTAATATTCTATATTAGTTATAAAGTAATCAGTGAGCCAAGCTTTTCCATGTTGTTATTAGCATCCCTTTATCTCATTTTTTTTCTTTTCAAATAAAATCTACCACTTCGTTTTGCATAATGTTTATTTTGTGTGTCATCATTTATATAATTGATGGTAATATATTAATTATCATATACTCATTGTTGGATATCTAACATTTTCAAATATTTCTAAAATGACTTTTTATATTCTTTTATGCAGGGCATTATTAGCTTGGAAACAAATTAGGAACACTTCATATAAAAGTAAGTGTTAGAAGTAATCAGAGATTTACACAATAATATGTTCTCAATTATCTTCTTTTTTTATCCCTAGAGTTCTTGAACTTCTTATAAAATTTGGACTGTTATATAAAAAGTATCTTCAGGTGGATCTTCATTATATCATATATTTGTAACTTTTGTCAAATTATTCACGTCAAATTGATGCTTCTGCTGCACTCCCTGCAGCTGCACTCCTACACATTCAGTTCAGTCCCAACCCAATCTACTGTCCACATACAACTGCAGTTCTATACTACTGCTACTCTGCAGTTACACATACTGCCCCATCGTGTTGATACACACAGGGAACTACCTACTGACTCAGTCCCTAGACTGTAGAAACTGTAGTGGTCCGCCTATTTTTTTGCACAAGACTTACCAATTCTGCTCTTAACTGATACACCACACCCCCTCTCTCCCTCTCTCTATCTCTCTCTCTCTCTCTTGCTCTCTTTCTATAATTCCTTGGAGATACCTGACTTTGAGGAGAGTGTTCCTTGGATATCCCCAACTTCCCGGAGCTATTGCCGCCAACCCTGATGTGATTTTTTCGTGCCGTTTTTGGAAGAGTATCAAGGTTAGGTTTCTGAATATCCAATTAGTTTTCCCCTTTTTTTGGAAGAGTATCAAGGTTAGGTTTCTGAATATCCAATTAGTTTTCATAAATTTTGAACCTCGATTTCTGGAAATTTTGTAGAGTGTCGGGTTGTCTGAAATTTGACACGTTTCGGTGTTTTCGAGATTTCGGGAGAACCAAGAATCAGAATAATGAACCGTTTGAAGTTTCGGAAAGCTAACACAGAGGTATACGATATATATTTTTTCCAAAAAATAATATATTCATCTAATATTTTAATTAATTCGTAGAACTTAGTTTTGGCCGTAGAATCATCGATTTGGTCATGGTTAGCCATAATGACGATATCTTTTGACCAAAGCGTGATTTTGTGGCACGGCCGATTCCAGTGCACTCGCACTAAAATCGACTAGGGATCACACTCAATTCATCGAGTTCATGTTATTTGACTACTTAGTCATCGATGCGCCTTGATTTGCGTGCCATGTGTTCTGAATTAAAAACTGTTATTTTCCTTAGCTAAAAATTATTATTTAATTTTAATTCCAGAATTATAGTAGATTAAATTAGGTATTTAGGTGATTTATTTCAGAAATAATAGAATTAATTATATTAAACCATCAGCCACTTTCTAGGGTTTTTAGAGTGTGATTTTTAATATCTAACTTATGATCATTTGTGTGTCGGGGTATATCGAACAACGTTGTGAGTCACGATTTCATCCTTTCTGCAGCAAGGCAATTATTACTATGACCTATGTTGCCTTTATTTTATGCTGCATGTTATTCTTTATTTTATGACCTATGTTGCCATAGCAGTCGTTGCACCTCATGTACCGACTTTCAGACGTCCTAACCCCTCCACATGTGGAACACTTGTATTCTAAAACACAGTACACGTGATTTGATTCGTGTTGACATATTGTCCAGTGGTTTGTCTTATATTCGTCCTCCTCTCATATTGTCTTGTGTCTTAATTATACCTTCAACTGTTCCATGTCTTAATTGTACTCTCAAACTATTTACCATGATATAGTGATCTCTTTTATATCATGTCATATTCATCCTTTCGTTATTGCTATTTTGTGTGCTTGTATATTATATTGTGTAATGTAATTTATGGTGATCTTGCTCCAATCCTGACTGGGTAACTATTTTTCAGCTTTAGACGACGTGGTCTGTTCCGAGGTTTATGGTGCGTATCTTGGTGACACTGACATTACCAATGTGCCAGTTGCTTCTTCTGACGCGGAATAGCATATTTCTTTCTTATGCTCTTTCGTGTTATTCTTAGCATTGGGGAGACATGGGTATGCTGAAGTCAACCTAGAAGATTAGTTAGATAGATTAGTGGTTTTATTTTCTTCTGTGAGACATTGTACTTGGATTAAATGGGAACTTTAAAATGTTGTAAAATAATTTAGATATTGTGAATAAGAAATAATAATTGTTTTATGAGCATTTTGTTTTATTGTGTCCTGGACAGCGTTCTACCGTCAACATTGCGGCGTAGGCTGGTTTGGATACGCACTCGTATCCGAAAAGCGGATGCGGGTTGTGACAAGTTTTTGTGGTGGCCCATGCAGGTAAGTTTTTGCAAACGATTACGAACTCGTGGTAGTACTTAAGTTATTCGTACTACTGCGAGCCTGCGACTAGGAAGTGCTCATTCACAATTACGATTAATTTGATTTTAGGAGAATGACTAGGAATAAGAGTCCCTTATTGAATTTGACTATTGGGTAGTTAAGGTTGCTAAGTAGGCCATATGACTTAGCCAAGGCTTCTTTGAATTCTAAACCCTATTAGATGACATTCATAGAAGGATATATTATTGTACTTAATAAGATAATAGGATCCAAGGTGGGTAGACTATTCGCTTGTTAGATTACGTCTTCCTCGAATTCAAGCCTTAATTGTTCAAATTTTCTTTCCTCTTTAGATATCATCCTCATATCGTAAGTCTGAATGGCTTATTTATTTCCATCTTGTCATAAGGAATTATTTTTCCAATTAAATTATCCATATGTTACCTCGAGTTACTTTTGATAGAAATTAGAATGTTTATACTGCTCATCTTCAGTCATTTCTCCCTAATCAATTGTTTTATTTTCAAAATTGATAACTTTCTTCAAGAATATATACTTATATTTTTCTATCATGATCAACTTGTTAAAATTCTAGAATCTCCTTTGAAATTTTATGAATGTAGTTAGAATAGTTTTCGATGACTCGTAACGGCAAGACAACAGTGCACTGTCGCCATTTATTTGAATTATCGAGATTGTGGGTTCACTGCAGCCAGCAGCGCACTGGCATGGCATGATTCCTAAGTTGAAGTAATCTCGATGTCATGCCCCAGAACCAAAATAATGGAGAGCGGGGGCAGACATAGCCAGCTACGTATATTGAAGTGCAACCCACCTCGCTATACGGTCACGGCTTTCTAGATACATGAGGGTTTAACTACAAGCCAACAGTCTCTTATGGTCATGAACAATCCTAGTGTCTCAATCACAAGCAAGTAAGTAAGTGTTACAAGATGTAAGATCACCAAATATACAATAGTAAGGCATCCCCAACATTACATATTCAGCTGATCATGAAGCTAATCGTTACAAAATGCCAGGACTAGCAAGAGTTTAGTCATACATGATCAACCCTAGGATCTGTTAATCATGTCACAGCCCGTAGGCAGATAGTAAATAAAGGTACAACCGAGCTAACAAGTGCTCGTCGGCTAAACGCCTCAAAAGAATAATTTTACAAATAAGTGGGAGGACAAAAAGAAACCCATTCGTTGTCAGGGTTACGCTTGGTGGTCACCATCTGGCTGGAAGACAGGTGGATCCTCTTGTGCTGCTCCGATATCTGGCCACACAAAACCAGCTGGGTCAGACCCCAGAAAGAGCAAGTGCCACAAAGGAGGCTTCACTTAGGAACTAAAACCAGCATATCACAATAGAATACTAAAGATAAATAATAATAAAAGAACTGATAATAATAGAGATAACAACCGTAAACTGAGTACGAAGAAACCATTCAAGTAGCCAGGTCACAACCCTTAAACCAAACAAGGACCGGGGTTGCAGCCCTTCACCTGAATAGAAACCCGTCTCAAATACTATTGGTGCAGTGAAGACAATAAACGAAGAGAGGACACAGAACTGCTCCGGGAGCCAGGTTATAACCCTTAAACCAAACAAGGACCGGGGTTGTAACCCTTTGCCTGAACAGAACTGGACCCCTGATCTTTATTGCTAAGGCCAGTATAAATAATCATGGTATTAAGGTAAGGTAAAACATGACGAACATGGCATGGGGTTGCAATAAGACAATAAACGAAGAGAGGACACAGAACTGCTCCGGGAGCCCGGTTACAACCCTTAAACCAAACAAGGACCGGGGTTGTAACCCTTCGCCTGAACAGAACTAGACTCCCGATCGTTATTGTTAATGCAAGCATCAATAATCATGTCATGTCACAATCCTGCACAGAATCAGGATAAGACTAAGTTGGAATAACTCCATCTAATCAATCACGGCCAATCAAGAGTACGGCTTGATACGTTTAACTAACTAGGGTTATCACAGCCTAGTTACTAGCAAGATGCAATGAGATTATCCCAACAGCCACAAGCCCTGCAGACCATCCGGTTATCCGGGTCGAATGTCCGTTTATGAAGGGTACACCATATGACTGTGTGCTGGAAATGTGCCCTACTCGTCGGTAGGCTACAAGTCCACTTAATATGCCTAGATAACGGGATTGCCTGAAGCTGGGAATCTCTTCATGACTACTGAATCATTCTAGTTAATTAGCCTTAGTCAATTTTAGTAGGGACCCCTGACCGTGGTACTCAGGGATCCCCATCCTAGACAAGATACAAGACAGTACCAGTTTATTTGTACAAACACAATCGCCCACGGTGTCCAGGTCTTTCATACTTGTCATACCAGACTAGCTGTCGTAACAGCATATCATGATATATCATATCAGTTTACTTGTCAAGAGTGTGCCACAGTGGGCCACTATCGTATTCTATTCTTACATTATCATAAATGAGAAAAGTTGCATAAATACTTAGTAACATATTCTTGAAGCCAAGGAAAAGATCTACAACTTTTATGTTGGGAGTTGGAAGAAATTCTGGCCATAAATCAGCAAAATAGGACAAGAAAAACAACCAAATAGGCACTATACGGCCAAAGGTGGATTGGGGGCTCATGCGGCAGTAGATGGGTACTCATCTATGCGGCTGGATAGATGGGTACTCAAGCGACTGAGTATATGGGTACTCATCTATGCGGCTGAGTAGATGAGTACTCATGCGGCTGAGTAGATGGGTACTCATCTATGCGGCTGAGTAGATGGGTACTCAAGCGGCTGAGTAGATGGGTACTCATCTATGCGACTGAGTAGATGGGTTCTCATGCGGCTGAGTAGATGGGTACTCATCTATGCGGCTGAGTAGATGGGTACTCATGCGGCTGAGTAGATGGGTACTTATCTATACGGCTGAGTAGATGGGTACTCATGCGGCTGAGTAGATGGGTACTCATCTATGCGGCTGAGTAGATGGGTACTCATCTATGCGGCTGAGTAGATGGGTACTCATGTGGCTGAGTAGATGGGTACTCATCTATGCGGCTGAGTAGATGGGTACCCATCTTCTCCGAAAATCTGAGAAGGATGGCCATGGAACCCATAGCTTCCAAGCTCCATAAAACCTTCATTATAAGTCCAAATTTGGACTTCTATAGGTCAAAATGGGGCAGAATTGAATTCTCTACAACATAGAACCATCAGAACTTGATAATAACAAAATTAAACAGATCAAAAATCAAGAAATCTGAAAATCAAATAAACTTAGATCTACAAGCAATGAGTCATGGAAATTAAAAATGCCAAGTACTAAAGTGTTTTAGAATGTTGTGAAGAAGAGAATGGAACAATAAAATTTGTGTTCCTCCATGAAGCAAGATACACTTGCCTAAGCTCTCTCTCTCACTCTCCTGGTGGTTGAAGAAGTAATGGTGGAGAAGAAGAAGTAAATGAGGAGAGAGAATGAGGGGAATGGATTAAATAAGAAGTGTGGTGGTAGGTAGGAGGGTTCACCTTGGCTCATGATGAACCAAAGCAAACCAAGCCAGCCGAACCAACCCAAGAATAAACCAGCTAATGAAATGCTAGAATAAATTAAGCAGGAAGACATGCAATACGGGTCAAATTACGTATACGTATACCAAAATACGCAATACGAACCACAGGCATTACAACTCTACCCACCTTAAAAGAATTCTGTCCTCAGAATTTAATTAAGAGGCTAGAGGGACAAGAACAAGCTATACTATTACAGGCAAGCTATACTAGGTAATCAATCAATCAACCAATCAATCATGCAAGCAAGGAATCGAAGACATAAGACATAAGGAAGACATTATACCTCACAAGTCAAACAGGTCGGGATATCGTGATCAGATATCATCCTCACGCTCCCACGTTGACTCACCCAAAGAGTGATGACCCCAAGCAACTCGGACTAACTTGATAGTCTTGTTCTTGAGTGTCTTATCTCTCCGGTCCAATATAGACACGGGCCTCTCCTCATACGAAAGGTTGGTACCAACAACCAATTTCGAATGATCCAGGATGTGGCTCGAGTCCGAGATATACCGTCGCAGTTGGGATACATAGAATACGTCATGTACCTTACGCAATGGCGGCGGAAGAGCGAGACGATAGGATACATCTCCTACTCGCTCCAGAATATCGAACGGTCCTATATACCTAGGACTAAGCTTTCCCCATATGCCGAAACGAATGACGCCACGGTTAGGCAAAATCCTCAGAAATACATGGTTGCCGACAGAAAATTCAAGGGGACGCCGGTGAGAATCGACACAATGACCCTGGCGATCTTGGGCAACTCGAAGATGATCTCGGACTCTTTTGACCACCTCAATTGTCTGAGCAATCATTTCTGGATCGAGCATCTGTCTCTCTCCGACATCGTCCCATGCTAGCGGGGATCGACACTTCCTACCATACAGTGCCTCGAACGGTGCCATCTGGATACTAGCTTGGAAACTGTTATTGTACGAGAACTCTACCAGGTGCAGGTGATCTTTCCACGAACCACCAAAGTCGAGTGTACAAGATCTCAACATGTCTTCCAAGGTTTGTATGGTACGCTCTGACTGACCATCTGTCTGTGGGTGATACGCTGAGCTGAACTGGAGGCGAGTCCCCAAACTCTCTTGCAGGCTATGCCAAAAGTACGACGTAAACCTGGAATCTCTGTCCAAGGTGATACTGACTGGTACACCATGCAATCTGACAACCTGTCGAAGATACATCTCCGCTAGCTGAGCCGTCGACTGACCAACTCTGAATGGGAAAAAGTGAGCCACTTTCGTGAGCCTGTCTACGACAACCCAAATAGCGTCTCTTCCAGCCGGGGATCTAGGAAATCCAGTCACAAAATCCTTGGTTATATGCTCTCATTTCCACTCTGGAATTGGCAATGGTTGAAGTAGTCCAGCTGGTCTCTGATGTTCAGCCTTAACTTGTTGGCAAACCAAACATCGAGAGACAAATCGGACTATCTCCCTCTTCATGCCATTCCACCAAAAGTGCTGGCAAATATCACGGTACATCTTCATACCGCCGGGATGAATAGAATACTGCGAACTGTGAGCCACTGTCATGATCTCCGGTCTGATATCTCCACTGGGTATACAAAGACGCTTCCCATGTCGAAGTGTACCATCTTCATGGATACATAACTCTGGTCTTCGTCCTGCCTTACACTCTGCTCTGAGTCGCTGAAGCTTGAAATCTGCTGACTGCGCCATCCGGATCCTCTCGACTATAGTGGACTGAACTTGCATGCTGGCCATCAATGCCACACTGGAAGGGAGGATAACTTCTATGCCTATCTTCTGAAGATCGGTTAACAGCTCTGGTTGCGCTGTTAGGAAATAAACTCCGGCTCTCCTGCTCAATGCATCCGCAACAACGTTGGCCTTCCCAGGATGATACTGTAAGTTGATGTCATAATCCACAAGCAGCTCTAGCCATCACCTCTAACGCATGTTGAGATCCTTCTGGGTGAACACATACTTCAGACTCTTGTGGTCGGTGAAAATCCCCACCCTATCTCTATATAGGTAGTGCCTCCAAAGCTTAAGTGCAAACACTACTGCTTCCAGCTCCAAGTCATGGGTTGGGTAATTCCTCTCATGGTCACGAAGTTGTCGTGACGCATATGCTATTACCTTCCCATGCTGTATCAGAACACATCCTAAACCTTTGCCCGAAGAATCACAATACACTGAGAATCCTCCGGTTCCATCTAGAAGCGTGAGAATAGGAGTCGTCATCAAGCCTCGCTTCAACCTCTCAAAAGAATCCTGGCACTCTGCTGTCCAAGCAAACTGCACATCCTTGCGGGTCAATTGGGTCAATGGCGCTGAAATTCGAGCAAAGTCTGAAACAAATCGTCGGTAGTAACTGGCCAAGCCAAGAAAACTACGAATTTCTGCCACTGTGCTAGGTACCGGCCACGTTTCGATAGCCACGATCTTCTGGGGATCCACTTCTACTCCCCCTCTGGTGATGATATGGCCTAAGTACGAAATGCGATCGAGCCAAAACTCACATTTACTAAACTTGGCATACAGCTGGTGCTCTATGAGAATCTGGAGGACAACTCGGAGATGCTGCTCATGCTCCGTCTCACTCTTGCTGTAGACTAGGATGACGTCTAGGAACACAATAACGAACTGATCCAAATAAAGCATAAAGATACGTTTCATGAGGTCCATGAATACTGGCGGCGCATTGGTTGCTCTAAATGGCATCACAAGGAACTCCTAATGCCCATACCTCGATCTGAACGTTGTCTTCGGGATGTCCTGCTCTCTGATTCTGATCTGACGGTATCCTGACCGCAAGTCGATCTTCAAAAATACTGACGCCCCTTTGAGTTGATCAAACAAGTCATCTATCCTTGGGAGAGGGTATCTGTTCTTGATTGTCACTGAGTTCAAGGTACGATAATCAACACACAATCTGGACGTACCATCCTTCTTTTTCACAAGAAGCATCGGGGCTCCCCAAGACGATCCACTAGCACGAATGAATGCCTTGGTTCTGAGTTCTTCAATCATCTTGTACAATATCTCTAGCTCTGACGGCGCCATCCTGTAGACTCTCTCTGACACTGGGGCTGTCCAGGGAATCAAGTCGATGGTAAACTCGATCTCTCGCTCCGGCGGCATTCCTGGAAGCTCTTCTGGGAAAATATCTGGAAACTCCTCGACTATCCGAGGCAACTGCACTGCTGCTACTACTGCCATCCGCAATACTGGAGAAGAAGGTTCAACTTCGCCTCGGGAGAAGAAAAACTCCGGCTCGCCTGGAATACTAAAAATAACCCTGCCAATGTGGCAGTCTATCCTAGCATACTGGTCCCTCAACCAATCCATCCCTAAGACCATATCATAATCGGCCATCGGAAACTCTATCAATCTAGCAGGGAATTCTCTACCGCTAACTATGATCCGACACGAGAAAAACACTCTATCTACTCCCACAAGTCCGTTAGCAGTAAGTATATTGAGCCTTACTGATAATGACTCGGGCTCCAGTCTTACCCGTGTCGCGAATCGTACAGACATAAATGAATGCGATGCACCAGAGTCAAATAATACTGAAGCTGGAAAGGTGTTGATGAGAATAGTACCTGCCACTACCTCTCCTGGTGCTATTCCTTCTTCTTCCATGGTCAAAGCCAGCACTTGACCATGTCCTCTGGGTGCGGGTCCCCTCTACTGAAAATTCCTCTGCCTGCTCTGGATCAGGGCTTGGGCTTGGGCATACTGCTACGGTCTCTGCTGCTGGAATGCCTGGGCCTACATCGACAATGGCCTCAGGAATAGGTATTGCTGCTGCTGCTGCTGTTGGACTGGTGCTGGTCCTCTAACTGAAGGAATAGAGAAAGCCGATGAACTCCTCCTGTTTGGAAAGTTCCCAACCCTGTGGTCCGGGGCACCACAAACCAAACACAAACCCTGTGCTCTGCGACACTCTGATACCACATGCCCTGGCTTCCCGCAGTGTGAACATCCCACTGCGGAAGACTGCTTCTGCTTTTGCTGCTGAGGGTACGTCGGGATGGAATGCTGAACCGATGTCACTGAGGCCGCCCGCCTCGGAGCTCCAATGGTCAAAGCCCTGACTGCCGGGGCTGGTACTGATGACTGATTCATCTGGCCGTGAGATCGCTTCCGACCTCCGGTCCTATCCATGATCCTCTGGTAGGTATACTCATGCCTTCGTGCTGCTCTCAACCCTGCATCAAAAGTCTGATGCTCAAACTGCTCCACCGCCAATAAAATCTCTAGGTGGAGCCCCTGCTGGAACCGCTGGGCTCTATCGAACTCGGTCGCCATAAAGGTGGGAGCAAACTGACTAAGCCTGGATAACTCGACCACATATCCATCGACCGTTCTGCCCATCTGCTTCAGATTGGTGAACCTCGTCTGTAGATCATACCGAGCTACAGCATCAAAATACTTGGTCTAGAATCTCTTCCTGAATACTGCCCATGAAATGGGGCCCACTAATCCATCGGCCTGCGCTGTCCACCAGCTGCGGGCAAGATCTAGTAACTGCATGCGCACTACAGCCACCTTCTCGTTCTCTGGAGTCATGGTTGCTTCTACAATCACCTCTGTGTCCTGAAGCCAAGCATCTGCGACGATCGCATCTTCACTGTCGTCGAAGAAGGGAGGGTTCAAGCGCTTGAAGCTGTTGGCCGTGCTATTACCCTGATGACCTCCTTTGGTCAAAGCGTCTGCCACCGCCTGGTACAAGACATCTCTTCATCGATCATGAGAGGCTAATAGTGACCTGATGAGACCCACCAAAATGCCATCATCAGGTTCTGCAGGCTGGACGGGCTGAACTGGAGACTCTCCTCCAGTAGGCATGACTTTGGAGGCTACTCCTGAATGCTGGGCTTGATCCCCAAGCTGCTGCTGGTCCGCGGGAGGTGCTCCGCCTTGCTGATCGACAGGTCCAGGAACAATGTCGCTGAAGAAGACGACATAGAAAATAATAAGGAAGGACCAGGATAGATCAACGATACAAGCATGTGATCATGTCAAGATTTTTAGGGATTTGAAGATACAAGCAGAGATCAAGGGCGAATACTGATTGAGACATCTATTCGGTAAACCCTCACATATCTTGATTTACAAGACCTGCATGGGCTACCACTTAAACCATGTCACGTCCCAGAACTAGAATACTGGAGAGCGGGGGCAGACATAGCCAGCTACGTATATTGAAGTACAACCCACCTTGCTATACGGTCACGGCTGTCTAGATACATGAGGGTTTAACTACAAGCCAACAGTCTCTTATGGTCATGAACAATCCTAGTGTCTCAATCACAAGCAAGTAAGTGTTACAAGATGTAAGATCACCAAATATACAATAGTAAGGCGTCTACAACATTACATATTCAGCTGATCATGAAGCTAGTCGTTACAAAATGTCAGGACTAGCAAGAGTTTAGTCATACATGATCAACCCTAGGATCTGTTAATCATGTCACAGCCCATAGGCAGACAATAAATAAAGATACAATCGAGCTAACAAGTGTTCGTTGGCTAAACGCCTCAAAAGAATAATTTTACAAATAAGTGGGAGGACAAAAAGAAATCCACTCGTTGTCAGGGTTACGCCTGGTGGTCACCATCTGGCTGGAAGACAGGTGGATCCTATGGTGCTGCTCCGATATCTGGCCACACAAAACCAGCTGGGTCAGACCCCAGAAAGAGCAAATGCCACAAAGGAGGCTTCACTTAGGAACTAAAACCAGCATATCACAATAGAATATTAAAGATAAATAATAATAAAAGAACTGATAATAATAGAGATAACAACAGTAAACTGAATACGAAGAAACCATTCAAGTAGCCAGGTCACAACCCTTAAACCAAACAAGGACTGGGGTTGCAGCCCTTCACCTGAATAGAAACCCGTCTCAAATACTATTGGTACAGTAAAGACAATAAACGAAAAGAGGACACAGAACTGCTCCGGGAGCCAGGTTACAACCCTTAAACCAAACAAAGACCGAGGTTGTAACCCTTCGTCTGAACAGAACTGGACCCCTGATCTTTATTGCTAAGGCCAGTATAAATAATCATGGTATTAAGGTAAGGTAAAACATGACGAATATGGAATAGGGTTGCAATAAGACAATAAACGAATAGAGGACACAGAACTGCTCCGGGAGCCAGGTTACAACCCTTAAACCAAACAAGGACCGGGGTTGTAACCCTTCGCCTGAACAGAACTGGACCCCCGATCGTTATTGTTAAGGCAAGCATCAATAATCATGTCATGTCACAATCTTGCACAGAATCAGGATGACTAAGCTGGAATAACTCCATCCAATCAATCACGGCCAATCAAGAGTACTGCTTGATACTTTTAACTAACTAGGCAATCAATCACGGCCAATCAAGAGTACTGCTTGATACTTTTAACTAACTAGGGTTATCACAGCCTAGTTACTAGCAAAATGTAATAAGATTATCCCAACAGCCATAAGCCCTGCAGACCATCCTGTTATCCGGGTCGAATGTCCGTTTATGAAGGGTGCACCACATGACTGTGTGCTGGAAATATGCCCTACTCGTCGGTAGGCTACAAGTCCACTTAATGCGCCCAGATAACGGGATTGTCTGTAGCTAGAAATCTCTTCATGACTACTGAATCATTCTAGTTAATTAGCCTTAGTCAATTTCTATAGGTACCCCTGACCGTGGTACTCAGGGATCCCCATCCTAGACATGATGCAAGACAGTACCAGTTTATTTGTACAAACACAATCGCCCACGGTGTCCAGGTCTTTCATACTTGTTATGTCAGACTAGCTGTCGTAACAGCATGTCATGATATATCATGTCAGTTTACTTGTCAAGAGTGGGCCATAGTGGGCCACTATCGTGTTCTATTCTTACATTATCATAAATAAGAAAACTTGCATAAATAGTTAGTAACATATTCTTGAAGCCAAGAAAAAGATCTACAACTTTTATGTTGGGAGTTGGGAGAAATTTTTGCCATAAATCAGCCAAATAGGACAAGAAAAACAACCAAATAGGCACTATACGACCAAGGGTGGATTGGGTGTCACGATCCGCACCCACTGTGAGGGTACGAGAACGTAACAATGTCCAGCCTACGCCGCAGTGTCGACGGTAGAATACTGTCCTAGGTCGTATGCATCTAACAGTATAAGGCTAAGCAGTTTATACTCCCCGAATGGGGGTGACATAGTAGAATGTAAACTCAATCATATCTAAGGTAGAGCATAATGGAAGATAGATAAAACATGAAATCCAAAAGAGATACAGCAGATAGAAGTTTAAGTGTATAAGATACATAAACCCAGAAATACATCTCAAAGCTTAAATACAGTAATCCATAAATACAACTCAAGACAACTGAAAATAAACTATGAACAAAACCCTAGCTATCTATACAACCTCTACTGTGTCTCCTCTAGGCAAGTAGGCAACCTCCAGGCTATCTGTAAAATTTATCAACAGGTCCAGTCAGGACAGGAGCGAGCACAGTACATCTCAACAAATCATAGCAGGTTAGAAAATATAATCATGCAATAAAGTAAGATACAGGATCTGAAAGAAATACAGTATGTAAACAGAGAGAGAGAACTGTAATAGAAATATCTACTATAAGTAGAGAACTAACAGTTGCTAGTGAGTCAGAGTACAATATAAACATGTGAATGGCATAGGAGATTCATGACTACAGCTAAGAGAGTGATTCATGACTACAACTACTTGGATAATATTCACATGCCTATTTCTACTCCCCCATCCTCAATCAATACACAAGGATTTGTTCAAGTTATGTTAAGATTCGTGAAACTTCACATGGCTCATAAAATGAATGATACGTAAAGGTGATTCATAATAGCTCTGTGAACATGAGAGTACATGTGTCACAAGCGATTCGTGAATCAGAGGAAGCATAGAGATACGTGATGATTCGTGAAACACACAAAACATGCAGTATCCGATGCTCCCGAGGGAGATAACATCTCATGAAAAGATCCATATAGTACCAATCCGTGTGACCAACGTGACAGTATCAAGTAAAGTAATTTAAGTAGGAAAATAATTCTAAACAGGATATGAAATGATCAGAGAATGTACTCGTCTGCTATCTGAATGTCCAAAGGAAATGTACTATCCGAGGAGAGGTGTCTGACTCCTATTTAGAATAGCACAAGTCACAACAAGTCCAAAATGGTAAAATAAAGCTCTACTATACATTCTACATGATTCTAGTCATTCTAGGTCAAAGTCAACTCTTGGTCAACTCTGGTCAACCGTACTAGTCAAACTAGGTTAACTTAGGTAGTACTAGGTCTAAACCTAGACTAGCAAGTCTCATTAGGCCTAACCAAGCCTAGACTAACACTCACACAAAATCACAAAGCTACACAAGTTATCAAACACACATTACATTTATATTTTTATATATTTTTATTACAAACAAGGTGCATAAATACAAGGAGTGAGTGATACATGAATGTGGATATGGCAATGTGTACATAGCAGTACAATGTGTTCAAGTGTGAGGAGGTTATGTTAGAAGGATAACATTTAGCAAGGGTTCATTGTGTCACATAGAAGAAATAACATGTAAAGCATAGGTTTAGCATGTGTGTGTGTGGGTGTTAATCATAACAAAAGGGTTTATTTATACATTAAAGGGTTTACTCATAACAGTAAGTAGGTTTTATGTGTATTCATGCTTGGGGTTACTGTCAACATGTAGAAGGGGTTTTAACATATGAACATGGTGCTAAGTGCTAATATGGCATCATACATTCCTATCATGTTGGCATTCATATATAGCATACATTCATACTTGATTACGTTACTTACTTACATATGGATACTTGCATACATGTTTCAATACCTTACATTACCCACATGCTTGCATTTCATCCATTTATTCATGCATTGCATTCATTCATTCATTCATTCATTCATTCATGCACCTATACATACATATTTGAATACATTATATACTTTCATACATTATATCATTTATGCATACTCTATATTATATTACATTCTCTTAACACACACACATATATATACATGCATACATACATATTTGTACATACAAGGATACACAAAATGCATATGCCGTATAGTAATCTTCTACTTAAAATCAATACTGTACAAATTAAGCATTCATTAAATTCTAGGATTAAAGTATGTTATAGATCTTTGTGTTAGCTTTCCGAAACTTTAAACGGATCACATTTTCGTGTCCAGAAGCTCCCGGAATCGCAAAAACACCGAAACGCGTTCGTCTTTCGTACAGCTGACACTCAAATAATTTTACAGAAAGTTTAAAAACGAATTTGGCTTATTAAAATATATATTTAGAAAGCTAGCTTCGATACGCTTCTTTTTAAAAAATTGGGAGGTCAATCGGAGTTATGAGCTAAAAGTTATGACATTTCTAAGTTGCTCTAGCTACTAAAAACGTGGATAAAAATTATGACGAATTTAGGTAGTTTGAGACAAAAGTAACACAAGTATATAACATAATATATATCAAGAACTCACTCTCTACACTAATATATATATATGAGACACTATAGAACACATCTCCAATACAAAAATATGAGATTAAACATGTAATAATTCATTCATACATAACAACACCACATAGTGTGTCCAAATTTGGGGTTTTCCCACATGGACACAACCACAACACAAAGGACACTCCTATGACCTCCAAATGGACACGAAATGGACACAAATGGAGATACAACCATGGGGGTCATTCCTATGGGTTCAAAATATTTCTATATGCATGTAGAGGTGGTTTAGAGGAGAGATTATACCTTCCGGGAGAGAGATTCAAAGGAAAAGCCTTCCGACACGGGACCGACACGTAGAGATTCCAAAAGGACACAAACGAGCTCCGAATCCTTCCAAACTTGGCTAGCACCCTCTAACCATGGAGTAGAAGAGAAATAAAGAAGATTTGGTGGAAGAAGGGGTTGATTTGGAGATAAAATCAATGAAGGTTCATCTCTAAATTAATTTGGGAAAGAACAAGAGAGAGAAAGTGGATGAAAACAAATGAATGAAGGAGTGACTCACTCCTTATCCCCCCCCCATAGGTGGCTGCCCAAAAATGGTTAGGTGTCCCCTATTTGAATGTCCAAAATGCCCTCCACTAATCTATTTGATTTAAATTAGGAATGGGTTAAAGGTTGAGGTCAATTTAGTCTAGTTTTAAGTCTCTAATTAAACTAAAAATATCCATAAATAATTAGTCTAACTACTAACTAAAATTAATATCATGTGGACTAAAATTAATATCATGTGGACCATGCCTAACTAGTGTGTGGGTCCCACTAGAGTTAAACTACCCCCGAGTCCCCGTTTCAAGTCGGATTGAGTTAAAATTCGAACCCGACTCAAATAACCCCAAAACAATATCATAAATAATAAATAAATTTCAACCCCAAAATAATATCATAAATAATAAAATAAATTTTAAAAATATTCAAAATGTAAAATGACAAAAATACCCCTGTTTTTGAAAACTGGGGGTGACAAATCTATCCACCTTAAAAAAAATTTCGTCCTCGAAATTAAAATGTTCATACTCCCCCTAGGTCAAACCCCCACAATCAAGTCCCAGAACTTAAACAATTCATACCATCAAAAAGGACGGCATACAGGGTCATGGCATACGGTGGTAGTAAAAGTCTCATCTAGGTATACCAGTCATGCTAACCGAAACGGTCATAGGATATCAAAACACACAAGCAATCTATGGTGCTAAACTTGGAAAGATACAGAAATAACAATCATCAAGACTGTAAGGCAGTCTACCATCCTATATGAAAACTGGTACTTATCAAATTAAAGTAAAGTTAACTACCATTTATCTAATAAGGGGTACTATTCAAGAAAATCAAAATCAAAAGTTAAAGAATGAAAGCCAATTGCATGGAAATCCAATCACAATATATTTATATATATAGCGTTAGAGGGGAAAAAGCTAGCATTATGTACAAGTTATGTAGTTCGTGTGTGTATGGGTGTATGTGGACATGTTCATATGGTTAGATAATAGGCGTGTGTGTATGTGAAATATACATGAAGAGTATAGGAGGATTTGGGTTTCGAAACAATAGCTATCAAGTTACACTACTCATGGCATATTGGTTAAATAATCTACAATACACAACATATTTACTCATAACATGCATAGCTAACCATATACTTATATAAAGAGGTAGAGATTTAGTTATGTATCTATATACATTATAACATGTATGCATAAACTCTATATATATCTATATAGATATATAAACATAACATAGAGAGGAAGGGTTAGGTTTACATGGCAGTGTATACTAAGTTAGGGTGTGTGTGTCCTTGTACAGGGTATAGCTTAGTATTGAAAGGTTAAACCCAGTTTTAGTTCAGCATTTACATACAAAATCTGAAAATAAGCTAACATTTAAACCAGGGTAATATTAACATAATGCAGTTTCAGATTTTTAGGGATTTGAAACATCACAACTAACTCAATGCTCCCAACACATCCTAACATGATAGAGATGAAACCCTAACATACTATCCATACATTTATCTCTGCACACAGTTCAATATTACATATTAAATCTGAAATTGAACTAAATATTAGAAATTAATGTAGAAAAATGTCAACATGTATTCAGTTTTAGGATTTTGGAGAAATTCGAACATCAACCAACCCAACGTTTATCACAACCTAACATGTAAGAATATGAAACCTAAATTTATATCCCTACTTACCACAATGTATATAGCTCAAATATTACATTTGAAAAAAAAACAGCAAATTCAACTAAACATTTAGAATCCAGTATTAAGGGTTAATATGCACACAGTCTCAGATTGGACAAATTCAAACATAAAACTCAACCAAATTTTTTTGAATTGAAACCCTATGTATAACATACATCTGCAGTGATGTAAACATAACTAATAACATGAAACTTATATTTAAATTACGAGTTTAAGCTAGAAAAAACAGAGAACCAGAAATATTGGGGTTTTGACAATTTAAACATCAACAACATATTAATATGTATTTAGATAGGTGGGGAAATCAAGTGTAGCATGCATACGTGTCAGGCAAAGAGTCTGTGTCCACTATATATTCTCATGTCCCAATATAAAAATCAAATTCTATATCAAGAGCAACATTTAGATTCCTTCCAAGATTACAAAGTAGGTGATTGGTGTAATCAAGACAGTTTTATTATTATTATTATTATTATTTAATACAAGAATAATAGTAAGAAAGAAATAACGATAAAATCTATTTGCTTATTTGTTTAAAAGAAGGAACCCTTTTGAAACCCAGAGCTAAACTATCAAATCCAAGATAAGGTCTAGTAAAAATTATCGATTCATTGTATTATGAAGAAACCCATAGCAAAAAGTTACCCAAGGTTTATAAAAATAGCTAAAGCTACTCCTAAGTTAAATAATGAGAAGCAAAACAAACAAAACAATTAATAACTTTTTTTGAAGGACTGAAACAAAAGAAGAGAAAACATGTTCGAAACATTTAAGGTACAATCTGATAATCATATGCGTCTGTCCAAAATCATGGTACTCTAAATCCTCGTCATACTAGTAAGCAAGGCTACGATAATCACAGAGTCCTCGACTTAGGCACATACCTCTAGAATTATGGTATTTAACATTTTTGCGATGCCGCTAGCTTGGCTGCGAAAACCTTAAATTCCCACACCCGAGAAATATATCCAAGTCAGACTATATGTCCTCACCATGCTGGCTAATATGACTGTAGAAGACTAGATTCCATAACTTAGATGACCTAGCCCATATAATTTCATCTTGACAAAATTTAATTTAAATCAATAATGGATACCCAAAAATCAAATTTATCAACTAACATCAAGATTCAAAAACGAACAAAAATCCATTAAATCATATAAATACAAACTCAAATTCAACCATAATCCATCAAAATCAAATTCAACAACAGAAAGTAAAGATAAATCAAATCAAGGGAAGAAGAGTTTTCAAATCGAAGTTAAAATAAGATTCTCAAGGTTCGTCCCAGGAATCTCTCAAGGGATCCTAACTGTGATTGAGTACACAGTCTTAGATTGACAAATTCAAACACAAAACTCAACCAAACACATTTTTTTTGAATTGAAATCCTATGTATAACATACATGTGCAGTGATGTAAACAAAACTATTATCATGAAATTTATATTTAAATTACGAGTTAAGCTAGAAAAAGTAGAGAATCGAAAATATTAGGGTTTTAAAAATTTAAAATTAATGACATATTAATATGTATTCAGATAGGTGGAAATCAAGTGCAGCATGCATATGTATCAGGCAAAATATCTGTGTCCACTATATCTATATTCTCATGTCCCAAATAAAATCAAATTCTATATCAAGACCAACATTCGATTCCTACCAATATTGCAAAGCAGGTGATTGACGAAATCAAGACAGTTTTATTATCATTATTATCTAATACAAGAATAGTAGCAAGAAAGAAATAACGATAAAATCTGTTTTGCTTATCTGTTTAAAGAAGAATCATTTTGAAACCCAGAGCTAAAATATCAATCCAAGATAAGGTCTAGCAAAATCATCGATTCATGGTATTAAGAAAGAATTTCATGGTAAGAAGTCACACAAAGGTTATATATAAAAACATCTAAACCTACTCCTAAGTTAAATAATAAGAAACTAAACGAAACAAACAAATAATAATTCTTTCTCTTTTTTTTGAATGACTGAAACAAAAGTAGAGAAAACTTGTTCGAAAACATTTAAGGTACAATCTGATAATCATATGCGTCTATCCAAAATTATGGTACTCTAAATTCTCGTCATACTAGTAAACAAGACTACGATAATCACAGAGTCCTTGACTTATGCACATACCTCTAGAATCATGGTATTTAACATTTTCGCGATGCCGCTAACTTGGCTGCGAAAACCTTAAATTCTCACACCCGAGAAATATATCCAAAGTCAGACTATATGTCCTCACCATGCTGGCTAATGTGACTATAGAAGACAAGATTTCCATAACTTAGATGTCCTAGCCCATATAATTTTATCTTGCCAAAAATTAAATTAAATCAACATTGAATACCAAAAAAAAAATCAAATTTATCAACGAACATCAAAATTCAAAAAATGAACAAAATCCTTCAAATCATATAACTACAAACTCGGATGCTACAGCTAACATCAAGATTCAAAATTCCACAATCTTCATCAAAATCAATAAATACAAACTCAAATTCAATAATAATACATCAAAATCAAATTCAACAACAGAAAGTAAAGATAAATCAAATCAAGAAAAAGAATTTTCAAATCGGAGTTAAACAAGATTCTCAAGGGTCGTCCCAGGAATCTTTCAAGGGATCCTAATTGTGATCGAGTATCTTCAAAATATATCCTAATCCTACTGCAGGCTGTAGTGGTACTCTAGTTCGAATACCACTACACAAACTCGACCTGCATGGGCCACCACTAAAAATGTGTCACGACCCGCACCCACTGTTAGGGTACGAGAACATAACAACGCCCAGCCTACGTCGCAGTGTCGGCGGTAGAACGCTGTCCTAGGTCACAACATCTAACAATATAATACAAAGCAGTTTATATTCCCCGAATGGGGGTGACATAGCAGATACAGTCTCAATCACATCTAAGATAGAGCATGATAAGGATAGATAAAACATGAAATCCAAAAGAGGTATAGGAGATAGAATCTAAGTGTCTAAGATACACAAATCCAGAAATACATCTCAAATCTGAAAACTCAAATACAGTAATCCACAAAGTAAATACAACTCCAGACAAATGAAATAAATATCTAAACAACCTCTAATGTGTCTCCTCTAGGCTAGCAGGCAACCTCCAGGCTATCTGTAAAATTTATCAACAGGTCCAGTCAGGACAGGAGCAAGTACAGTACATCTCAACAGATCATAGCAGGTTAGAAAATATAATCATACAGTAAAGTAAGATACAAGTACTGAAAGAAGTGCAGTATGTAAACAGAGAGAAAGATGTAATAGAAATATCTACTATAAATAGAGACTAACAGTGGCTAGTGATTCAGAGTACAATATAGACATGTAAATGGCCTGGGATGATTCTGATAAGATACTACGGAATGATTCTGATAAGATACTACTAGTGTATTATTCACATGTCCATTTCTACTCCCTCGTATCCCCAATCAATACACAAGGATCCAACCAGGTTATGTTATGATTCTATGTAACAGTCCCCGAAGGGTGGTAAGCCCCCGAAGGGTGATAAGCCCCCGAAGGGTGGTAAGCCCCCAAAGGGTAGTACATAGTAGACCCATAAATGGAATAAAGATTCCAGGAAGACTCTGTGATCATAAGAGTATATGTCACAAGTGATCGAAGAACCAACGAAGCATAGTGATACGCCATATAAGTGAAACACACAGAACATAGAGTACCCGATGCTCCCTAAGGATAACATCTCAAGAAGGGATCCATATAGTACTAATCCGTGTGACCAACGTGACAGTATCAAGTAAAGTAATTTAATGCAGGAAATAATTCTAAGTTGGATATGAAATGATCAGAGAATGTACTCGCCTGGTGTCTGAATGTCCAAAGTAAATATAATGTCCGAGGAGAGGTGTCTGGCTCATAATCAGAACAGCACAAGTCACAACAAGTCCAAAATGGCAATATGAAATTCTACTATGCATTCTAGGTCAATCTAGACCAAAGTCAACTCTTAGTCAACTTGGTCAACCCTGAAAGTCAAACCTAGGTCAACTATGGTCAAACTAGGTCTAACAAGTCTAAATTAGGTCAAACAAGTTATTCTAGGTCTAAACAAACTAAGTATATGCAAATCAAGTATCCAAGATAGCTACTAACTCATAGCCTAAGTCACTTGCTAAACCAAGCACAAAACTAAACCATAAGCTAACAAGGCACACAAACTTAGTCATATAATATATATATATTATTCACATTTACATATTCATATACATAGATATATATAGGAAAGTTATATATATATAGGCACATACATATATATATAGAGAGAGAAAGAGAGGTAAAAGAGTAAGTGAGTATGTGTGTGTTTGGCATGTGTGTGAAAGGATATGTGTTAATGTTCTAAAATTTAGTGATAGGTAGGTGTTGTAACATGGGATACATGATGTCAAAGGGTGTATGAATGCATGTGTGTAAAAGGTTATAGGTTAACTCAGTTTATAGAAATACATACATACATACTTACCTTGTATACATGCATACATACATATCATGTATATTATATTTACATGATACATACATGTATACTTGTATTATATTATACTTACATTCATGTATATTAGATACTTGTATTTATATTAACATATTGCAAATATTTATTTCATTCATGTATCTATGCATTACCTACATGTTTTATACATATGCATACATTGTATATTCATATCATTTCATACGTTAACGTAGAGACATACAAACATGCACACGTCATATATTTCATACCTTGCATTATCTTACATATCATGCATTACATACTCTATATTCATTTAATATCCATACTACATAGGCTCATAGGTTACACAAAATGCATATATCGTATAGTCACTCTTCTACTTAAAATCAATACTATACCAATTGGGCATTCACTAAATTCTAGAATTAATTATGTTGTATATCTTTGTGTTAGCTTTCCGAAACTTTAAACGGATCGCATTTTCGTGTCCGGAAGCTCCCGGAATCGCAAAAACACTGAAACACGTTCGTCTTTCGTACAGCTGACACTCAAATAATTTTACAGAACGTTTCAGAACGAATTTGGCTTATTAAAATATATATTTGGAAAGTTAAACTTCGATACGCTTCTTTTAAAAAAAACGAGAGGTTAATTGGAGTTATGAGTTAAAAGTAATGGCATTTCTAAGTTGCTCTAACTACTAAAAACGTGGATAAACATTTTGACGAATTTAGGTAGTTTGAGACAAAAGAAACACAAGTATATAACATAATATATCAAGAACTCACTCTCTACACTAATATATATATATGAGACACTATAGAACATATCTCCAATACAAAAATATGAGATTAAACATGTAATAATTCATTCATACATAACAACAACACATAATGTGTCCAAATTTGGGATTTTCCCACATGGACACAACCACAACACAAAGGACACTCCTATGACCTCCAAATGGACACAAAATGGACACAAATGGAGATACAACCATGGGGGTCATTCCTATGGGTTCAAAATATTTCTATATGCATGTAGGGATGGATTAGAGGAGAGATTATACCTTCCGGGAGAGAGATTCAAAGGAAAAGCCTTCCGATACGGCACCGACACGTAGAGATTCCAAAAGGACACGAACGAGCTCTGAATCCTCCCAAACTTGGCTAGCACCCTCTAACCATGGAGTAGAAGAGAAATGAAGAAGATTTGGTGGAAGAAGGGGTTGATTTGGAGATGAAATCAATGGAGGTTCATCTCTAAATTAATTTGGGGAAGAACAAGAGAGAGAAAGTGGATGGAAACAAATGAATGAAGGAATGACTCACTCCTTATCCCCCCTATAGGTGGCTGCCCAAAAAGGGTGAGGTGTCCCATATTTGAATATCCAAAATGTCCTCCACTAATCTATTTGATTTAAATTAGGAATGGGTTAAAGGTTGAGGTCAATTTAGTCTAGTTTTAAGTCTCTAATTAAACTAAACATATCCATAAATAATTAGTCTAACTACTAACTAAAATTATTATCATGTAGACTAAAATTAATATCATGTGGGCCATGTCTAACTAGTGTGTGGGTCCCACTAGAGTCAAACTACCCCCCGGGGTCTCCGTTTCAAGTCGGATTGAGTTGAAATTCGAACCCGACTCAAATAACCCCAAAACAATATCATAAATAATAAAATAAATTTCAACCCCAAAATAATATCATAAATAATAAAATAAATTTCAAAAATATTCAAAAATATAAAATGACAAAAATACCCCTGTTTCTGAAAACTGGGGGTGACACAAATTCCTCCATAAATTATTTTTCCACAACGTGCGTGCTCGTGTCGGTGTTCCATCCATCCTCGTGTCAGCCGTGACGGCCTTGGGTCCGACTCCGGTGACTCTCTTATTCCATTCTTTGTACATGTACAATTTTCCCCGTGTCGGACACTTCCCTGACACAATAAAAATTTCTAACCCTAAACCTAACCACCTCTCTACTCCCCTATTCTCACCACCCTGACCATCCTTTCGGCAACCCAGCCATTGTCACCAAGAACAGCCCACCGCCACCATCACTACCAATCTACGGCCAACGTCACCCCCATTACCACAGACCTAGCCACCACTGACCGACGACCCTAACCCAACCAACCCCGACGTCTTCCCAGTGAACACCAACCACGGCCATCGCCGGCGCCAAAATAACCTTCACCACCGCCGTACCATGCTACCAAAACCCGTCGACCGACCCGCCCAACTTTCCGGCAGAACGTCCAACCAACATCGCCAACACCAGGGATCACCACCAAAAATCCTCCAACTGCCAACAAACCACCGCCACCAAAAATACACCATCACCCAAAATTAACAGCAAGGAAATCGACACTCTCACCTGACCTTTTCGGCGACGCCGACGTCCGCCGTGTCCCGGCGCCTCCTACGCCGACGCACGTGCACAGCCCCTTCGCTTTCCCTCTCCGCCAGCCGTTTCCAGTCGCCTAACTCAGCCCGACCAGCTAGGTCCGCCTTCCGACCCCGACGTGGCGAGCATCGTTGTCGCCACCGCACCGGAGGTACGTGCACCCCTCCACGCCGTTCCTCTGCCGATCCCTGGCCGCTCCGTACCTCCTCCTCCTCCACCGACCTGACCCACTCTCCCCCGCTCCGTACTTTCCTCCGTCGCGTGCCTCGACCGCCGGCGAGCGCGCTCTCAAACCCTCCGAGCTCCACCGTTCTCCCCGCACGCGAGACCCTCTCTCCGACCGCCGCCTTCCTACGCCTCCGCCATCCGCAGACCGCCGTCCGTTGATCGCGACGTGGCCGCTGCCCCCTTGCACCAAGCGTCGCCGCGCCTACACCTGTCTCCGCCGCGTCGGATCGCCGACGCCCAATTACCGTGCACCGCCCGAACCCTCTCCTCAGCCCTCCGTCGCTTGCGCGCACCTCCGCTGTGGCCGAAACCCTCCGCCACCGGGCCATTGACTCCGTCGCCCTCTACTTTCCTCTCTCCCATCTTTTTTTTCACTCTCTGGAATAGTTACAGTACTGTTTGTTTATTTTTTTATATATTAATTGTTTCTTTCTTTTTATCAGTTATTATTATTATTATTATTAGTTATCATTACTGTTATTATTATTATGATTTTATTAATATTATTATTATTATTATTATTATTATTATTATTATTGTTGTTGTTGTTGTTTTCTTAATTGGGTTTTTTAATTTTTACTTTTTTATATTATCAAGATCTTTGTTATAGAGTATGTAAGGGAGATTTGATAAATACTTTAAAATATTATTATTATTATATTATTGTTGTTGTATTATTAGTACCAATTATTATTCAAATTGATTTATTAAATGAAATAGATAATTTCTTTAAAAACTAATTTTGTAATCAAATATTACGGGCTATGATTATTACTGTAAAATTTTTATCTATTTAAAGTAAAAAAATTTGACAAATTATAGTTTTACAAAATATGGGTTTTAGACTTAAATAAGTTTCTAAAATTACTTTGTTTCATTTAAATTATTTTTCGATTTATAAAAATATAGGTTCCATACTAAAATCCTATTTTAACAAATTTAGTGTTTTGCCTTAAAATGTTTTTCCCCTATATATTTTCCAGTAATTATCTATAAGTTGTCATAAAATATTATAAAATAATATTTTTGAAATAGTATAAGTATTTGTTTTACGCAACTTCCTTCTATTATCGAACATTGTCCGTGTCCAAGCCCATCATTCCTATTCCCTCGCCAAATCAAGACTATCTTATGTCCACCCTAACTAAATTGACCCTTCTGGACCCAATGGAACTGTCCGTACCACCACCCGAGGTCTCCTTGCATAGTTGTTGCACCGAAGTCGTAGTTCGTGCCATATTGTTCATTGCAGCACACCAGGCGTACTACCAGGCAAGACATCTTATCATTTGCTGTTTATTTATTTTAGCTCATATTTCATGCATTATTTTTTTTATGCAAAATAAACTGTGATACATGGCATAACCTGTTAGAACTTACTGTTCATTTATATTTTCTGCTATGTATTATTTTTTTTACACATTAAACCTAGATTTAAGGGACCACCTTGTGTGTTGCATTCATTGGCCTTGACACGTTGTACCACGAAGTTGTGTGTCGCATGTAGAACACGGACGTGCGTGATTGGCTGGCCACCAGTACGTACAAGCCGTGCGATAGGAATAACCGCTAATAGAGGTTGCATGCTTAGTTTGACTTAGCGGTTATAGAGATTTACTGTTGTGGATACAACATAGTAGGCATTTGGCGGGGAGGACAATTCCTTAGCGTATGGGCTTTGATGCACTTTCCCCTTTGTAACCCGTGAGCTCCGCCGGAGACGCGGGTCAGATTACCCATAATTACTGACGGCCACTGACGTTCTGTGGAACGTTATGCTCTTACTGATGGGGCCTCTGGTGCCCCAAGGGGGGACCATGCCGATCCTATTTAGCCAGGGCCCATGCGTAGGAAGGATTGTTCTTAACTACATTTCACTTAGAACGGTTAGGCACCTTTATCCGTTAGGTTCGAGTACTTTTGGTTTGGGTACTTGTATCTGACCGTGGCTTGGAACAATAACTTGTCGCAGATTAGTTCGTCACATCTTGTCCTTGTTTGGTTGTAGGTGTGACTTACTACTTCGATGAGAAGGTATTGAACCTTGTTGGGGTTCGGATACCATATTGGATTCACAGCATGGAAAGATACGTCATCGTGAATTAGTTTACCATCTCCTATCCTTGTTTGGTTGGGGGGATGGTATGCTTGTCCAATAGGTGTGTATTGGACCATGTTATAATTCAATTGACTTATTTATTTGAGCAATATTTATTCAGTTTATATGGCATGATATTATGTGTCATGTTACGTCCCTTTGAGGACCTGGTTATCTTCCTAGGTGTGTGCTATTGTCTTTCGCAGGTGTTCTAGCTCTAGCCGTGACAATAGCTTTTTCTTCGAGGATGATTGCACTTGGATCGTCTTCGCTTCGCTCGCCAAGAAAAATTATTCTTTTATATATCATGTATTTCTTTTGTTTTGTTGGTAGTGTATTTGTCTCCGCCCAACATATTATATCAAGACAATTCATTATATTTTATGATATCTTTTGTTCCTTTATTTTGTGTGGATGAGATTAGTTATGGTTCTACTGCATTTTACAGCTTATGTATTCATATGAAGTTTCCATATATTGGGGTGTACTTCGTATGAATACAGCTAGCATGTCTACGTTCCTAGTCCTACGTATTTTGGGACTGGGGCGTTACATGTTTTTGTGGCGGCCCATACAGGTCAAGATAAATTGTTTGGTCACTTTATCGTACCAAGCAAGCCTGCGAATAGGATTAGAAGTCTAGGATCTCATCCACATACTTGACCTCCTATCTCGATTCCATCTTCGAACTCTTACTTGATTCATTGATTACATCTTGCTTGATTCCTTCTATCATTATTCTTATCTTCCCTTCGTGCTTGCTAGAGATTGACCCTACTAGTTAGATGTCCTAACACCCTTAGCTTAATTCTTTAAGTTGGGTAGAATACCCCATGACCTGACACACCCTTGACCATTAAGGTAATACAAATAGTATTATATAGACCATAGAGACTAGAAGAATTTAACCTATTTGGTCAACCAAGCCTTGGTCAATAAAACCGTAGAATGATGGTATAGGAATAAATAAGACTTAGATCCTTATGACTCTTAGACTATAAATATTGGTTCTTATTTCATCTATCCTCGTGCCTATGATTTATTATCTAGACTAATGATGCTAATATAGTCTAGTTTTTGCAAGCTTATTCCTTTATCGAGCTTGTTCAAGACATATGTTATTTGGGTCGACCCACTAACATATTGTCTAATCAGAACCGGTGCATGATGGTCTGATCAACCGAGTGCACTTTGGTTCGCCTTTTCAAACTACGTGGATGTGATATAGTTAAACTTACCCCTTGGAATCTCATCCACGACTGCCTTGACGATTCTTTTGAAATCTATACGACCGCCTTTGAACCACATATTCGTAATTGATAATGTTGTTATTGAACTCCTTAATTCGCTTTCGCCTTCACCGATTTTAGAAGGACGAAGGCACTTGTACTTGAAATTCCTCTAGTTGTCCTATCAATTATGACCATTACCACTCGAAGTTGCTATGTCTTCATCATAAACTCCTCGACCTTTCCCTCGACCCTAATTCTACAATCTTGACTTTCTAATCACTTGAATTTAAGAGTGAATACAATCGTCTCTTAATCATATCCTCAACCTAGACTACGACCATATAAACTTCTTTAAAGAACCCTTCTATCTACCCTTGTGTCTTCTCACCCCCTACGAATTCTTAATTTCGAGGACGAAATTTTTTTAATTAAGTTGGGTAGGATGTAAAACCCCTAAATTTTCTACTATTTTTTTTAAAAATAAATTTGGTAACGATTAATTTTTTTGTATTGTACGTCGCGCGCGGAAATTCGTTTTTCGAGTTTGCTCGACGAGTGCGATTATGTGCGAGTGTACATATTTTTTTTGAAAACATTTTTCTTATTTTAAAGTTTCAAAATAATATATAATAATTATTTTTGCTATCATTACCAAGTTATTATTTTATTTACTAAAAGCCTTCATTTATGCAATTATTAATAATAAATAATATTTTTATTGTATACTAGAAAAGCATAATTATGAAAATATTATTTGTGCATACATATATATTTGTAATTATTTATTAGTATATTTTAAATAATAATATAATTTTTGAAATTATTATTATTAGTATTTTTGGAAAATATATTTCAAAATTATTGTGGCGATTTAAATCTTGATTTGAATTTATGAATTTATTTAAATAGTTAAATATTTGAATTTGATTTATCCCATTCGATTTTAAACTAAAAATTTAATTAGATTTAAATTGGATTTGTATTTGGATTTGGATTTGATTGATTTTAAATTAAGTTGCGAAATATCTATTTTGGATTTAAATCTTTTTCTAATCCCTATCCAACTGGGAATTTCCACATCCTATAAATAGGCAGGTACTCCTCCAAATTGCTATAATTCACAAATTCCTCCACAAATTATTTCTCCACAACGTGCGTGCTCGTGTAGGTGTTCCATCCATCATCGTGTCAGCCGTGACGGCCTCGGGTCCGACCCTGGTGACTCTCTTATTCCATTCTTTGTACATGTACAATTTTCTCTGTGTTGGACACTTCCCCGACACAATAAAAATTTCTAACCCTAAACCTAACCACCTCTCTACTCCCCTATTCTCACCACCCTAACCATCCTTCCGGCAACCTAGCCACTGTCACCACGAACAGCCCGCCGCCACCACCACTACCAATCTACGGCCAACGTCACCCCCATTACCACAGACCTAGCCACCACTGACCGACGACCCTAACCCAACCAACCCCGACGTCTTTCCAGTGAACACCAACCACGGCCATCGCCGGCGCCAAAATAACCTTCACCACCGCCGTACCATGCCACCGAAACCCGTCGACCGACCCGCCCAACTTTCCGGCAGAACGTCCAACCACCGTCGCCAACACCAGTGATCACCACCAAAAATCCCCCAACTGCCAACAAACCACCGCCACCAAAAATGCACCATCGCCCAAAATTAACAGCAAGGAAATCGACACTCTCACCTGACCTTTTCGGAGACGCCGACGTCCGCCGCGTCCCGGCGCCTCCCACGCTGACGCACGTGCACAGCCCCTCCGCTTTCCCTCTCCGCCAGCCGCTCCCGGTCGCCTACCTCCGCCCGACCAGCTAGGTCCGCCTTCCGACCGCGATGCGATGAGCAGCGCTGTCGCCACCGCGGCGGTGGCATGTGCGCCCCTCCACGCCGTTCCTCTGTCGATCCCTGGCCGCTCCGTGCCTCCTCCTCCTCCGTCGACCTAACCTGCTCTCCCCGCTCTGCACTTTCCTCCGTCGCGTGCCTCGACCGCCGACGAGCGCGCTCTCAAACCCTCCGAGCTCCACCGTTCTCCCCGAGCGCGAGACCCTCTCTCCGACCGCCACCTTCCTGCGCCTCCGCCATCCGCAGACCGCCGTCCGTTGATCGCGACGTGGCCGCTGACCCCTTGCACCAAGCGTCGCCGTGCCTACACCTGTCTCCGCCGCGTCCGATCGTCGGTGCCCAATCACCGTGCACCGCTCGAACCCTCTCCTCAGCCCTCCGTCGCTTGCGCGCACCTCCGCCGTGGCCGAAACCCTCCGCCACCGGTCCATTGACTCCGCCGCCCCTACTTTCCTCTCTCCCATTTTTTTCACTCTCTGGAATAGTTACAGTACTGTTTGTTTGTTTTTTTTATATTAATTGTTTCTTTCTTTTTATCAGTTATTATTATTATTATTATTATTATTATTATTATTATTATTATTATTATTATTATTATTATTATTATTGTTGTTGTTGTTGTTGTTGTTGTTGTTTTCTTAATTGGGTTTTTTAATATTTTTTATTTTATATTATCAAGATCTTTGTTATATAATATGTAAGGGAGATTTGATAAATACTTTAAAATATTATTATTATTATATTATTGTTGTTGTATTATTAGTACCAATTATTATTCAAATTGATTTATTAACTGAAGTAGATAATTTCTTTAAAAACTAATTTTGTAATCAAATATTACGGGCTATGATTATTACTCTGAAATTTTTATCTATTTAAAGTAAAAAAAAATTGACAAATTATAGTTTTACAAAATATGGGTTTTAAACTTAAATAAGTTTCTAAAATTACTTTGTTTCATTTAAATTATTTTTCGATTTATAAAAATATAGGTTCCATACTAAAATCCTATTTTAACAAATTTAGAGTTTTGCCTTAAAATGTTTTTCCCCCTATATATTTTCCAGTAATTATCTATAAGTTGTCATAAAATATTATAAAATAATATTTATGAAATAGTATAAGTATTTGTTTTACGCAACTTCCTTATATTATCGAACATTGTCCGTGTCCAAGCCCATCATTCCTATTCCTTCGCCAAATCAAGACAATCTTATGTCCACCCTAACTAAATTGACCCTTCTAGACCCAATGGAACTGTCCGTGCCACCACCCGAGGTCTCCTTGCATATTTGTTGCACCGAAGTCGTAGTTCGTGCCATATTATTTATTGCAGCACTCCAGGCGTACTACCAGGCAAGACATCTTGCCATTTGCTGTTTATTTATTTTAGCTCATATTTCATGCATTATTTATTTTCTTTATGCAAAATAAACTGTGATACATGACATAACCTGTTAGAACTTACTGTTCATTTATATTTTCTGTTATGTATTTTTTTTACACATTAAACCTAGATTTAAGGGACCACCTTGTGTGTTGCATTCATTGGCCTTGACACGTTGTACCACGAAGTTGTGTGTCGCATGTAGAACACGGACGTGCGTGATTGGCTGGCCACCAGTACGTACAAGCCGTGCGATAGGAATAACCGCTAATAGAGGTTGCATGCTTAGTTTGACTTAAAGGTTATAGAGGTTTACTGTTGTGGATACAACATAGTAGGTATTGGGCAGGGAGGACAATTCCTTAGCGTATGGGCTTCGATGCACTTTTCCTTTTGTAACCCGTGAGCTTCGTCGGAGACGCGGGTCAGATTACCCATGATTACTGACGGCCACTGACATTCTGTAGAACGTTATGCTTTTACTGATGGGGCCTCTGGTGCCCCAAGGGGGGACCATGCCGATCCTATTTAGCCAGGGCCCATGCGTAGGAAGGATTGTTCTTAACTACATTTTACTTAGAACGGTTAGGCACCTTTATCCGTTAGGTACGAGTACTTTTGGTTTAGGTACTTGTATCTGACCGTGGCTTGGAACAATAACTTGTCGCAGATTAGTTCGTCACATCTTGTCCTTGTTTGGTTATAGGTGTGACTTACTACTTCGATGAGAAGGTATTGAACCTTGTTGGGGTCCGGATACCATATTGGATTCACATCATGGAAAGATACATCACTGTGAATTAGTTTACCATCTCCTGTCCTTATTTGGTTGGGGGGATGGTACGCTCGTTCAATAGGTGTGTATTGGACCATGTTATAATTCAATTGACTTATTTATTTAAGCAATATTTATTCAGTTTATATGGCATGATATTATGCGTCTTGTTACGTCCCTCTGAGGACCTGGTTATCTCCCCAGGTGTGTGCTATTATCTTTCGCAGGTGTTCTAGCTCTAGCCGTGACAATAGCTATTTCTTCGAGGAAGATTGCACTTGGATCGTCTTCACTTCGCTCGCCAAAAATAATCATTCTTTTGTATATCATGTATTTCTTTTGTTTTGTTGGTAGTAGATTTGTCTCCGCCCAACATATTATATCAAGACAATTCAGTATCATTTTATGATATCTTTTATTCCTTTATTTTGTGTGGATGAGATTAGTTATGGTTCTACTGCATTTTACAGCTTATGTATTCATATGAAGTTTCCATATATTGGTGTGTACTTCGTATGAATACAGCTAGCATGTCTACGTTCCTAGTCCTACGTATTTTGGGACTGGGGCGTTACAGTCATGGTTGGATCCATTATATTGGTCGGGGTGGGAAAATGCTATTTAGATGTGATCATATCCTAGACATTGTGATAGTGTAGACATTGTGAGTGTTAATCATATATTTCAGTATGATTAGCCAGATCTTATTAGACATTAAGCAAGTTTCCAGACCGATCACATATCTAAACTAGTATTTCAAGACACATAGATAGTTGCAGTTATTCCCATTTCTGTTTATATCATATTTATTGTCACTTGTACTTGCCTACTCACTACGCCAAATGGACAATTTGGGACACATTTTGTTGTCCAACAACGACGGAGTAAAGTTTTTGTTTAATTTTTGACGAAATAAAACTGTCGTTTGACACCAGATCTCTTTTATTTAAGTAATATATTTAATTTTGACATAGTAAAACAGTCGTTTGGCATTAAAAATTATGTTGAAACATTGGCTCCAAAAATTTTAGATCCCTACTCCTTTACCAAAATTGCGAGACCCCCCAAATTCAGCGCAGGAAACACCCTCCCCTACGGTTGACCTACCGTTGGAACCCTCGCAAATCAACAGGTTATCTTCTCACCCTCTAAAATCGTCCCCCGTTGTTTATTTTCTAGAGTTTGATTTCTAGGGTTTGTTCTGGTTATTTTCTAGGGTTTATTTACTTTATGTAGCAAATCCTCCAATTTTAGGATTTGCTATGGTTTAATCTTTTGTAAAGATTTGTATTTTCTCAATGCTTTGTTATCTCTAAAACTATTTTCACCATTTTCTGAGTCTCTTTCTCTCTAGGTCAGCGGTGGAAGAAGGAACTTCTAAAGCTTGGGTTTATTGATCTCTACCTAAGAACATCCAATCCAAAGACCATATTGTCACGACCCGCACCCTAGAGTAAGGGCACGAGAAGTGGGTACGTCCAGCCTACGCCGCAGTGTCGGCGGTAGAACGATGTCCTAGGTTACTATCTAATCAACAACTCACGTAATTATATAATGTACTTGTCAAATCTCAACTCCGAACGGAGGACAAGTATAGATATAATGAAATCTCAATCACAGTCTAAGCACGATAAAATAACACAGAAGTTTATAACTAAAGACTAACAACAACATTTAAAAACTACTAAATAATAATATCTCAAACAAACTCAAATACAAACTCGTATCTCAAGTTATTACAATTCAAATTCTAAAACATGAAAACTAAACCAAGTCTACTAGCTAGTCTCCCGATCACTCCTGAGTGTCAGGGCCATAGGTAGCTAAGCCATCTCCTGCTCCAAGGTAAGTAGGGAAAACGTCCTCAGGGCAGTCATCTGTAATATTTTCAACAGGTCCAGTCAGGACAGGAACGAGTACATTTTATCAAGAAATCCCAAGTAAATGACAGAGAACTATAAAGCAGTTATAGACAGTTGTATTGATGAATATGGCAGTTTTATACAGGTAATGATGTAGAGAAGCAGTTAAGGTACAATAAAAGTAAGGTAACTAAACAAGAAGAGAAACATAGCAAAGAAGACTGTAAAAATAAGATCTAGCTGAACTAGAGTAACATAATGAGTTCAGATGGTACAATATAAGTCGAGTGTAATCCTAATATGAGTCTAATATAAGATGAGTCGAATGTAATTCTAATCATTATTCTAATAAGGTGAATCGAATAAGGTGATACGAATAGTGATTCACATGATGTTCTAATAATGATTCGAATAAATTCTCCAAGTGTGTTTTAAAATACTTAGATAGACATGTAAACGGCTAAGGGTAAATCCGGTACATCACACACCTGGCCGGGTGTGGAATGGCTATCGTTCGAATATATTCACAGGGGGTGGTTCGAATAGTGGGAATATTCACATGTCTAATCAAGTATTTCCCCGCCCAGTCTAATACAAATGAATCCATAATCCAACACATAAGACGAATACAAGTCCAACCAACATATGAAGATACGAATAGGGTGATTCGAATAGTGATTCGTATGGTGATTCGAATAATAGAGGTAAGACGAGTAAGTATGTGTGTCGCATACATGGATTCAAAAATAATAATACGTCTTTGTAACAGAGAATCACATACAGCTAACTAGAACTGAAGTACAGTAATTGACAAGTAAATGAAAGAACTATCAGAGAATGTACTCGCCTGTTACTCTGAAAAGAGTAATGTAATATCAGATGTCTGCACCGGAGTCACAATGTCCTAAATAGAGCAGTATGGGTTATGACATGTTCAATATAAGAAAAATAAAGGCTACAATGCAAACTATATGATTTCTAGGTCAAACTAGGTCAAAGTCAACTCTAAGTCAATCCTGGTCAACTGTCTAGGTCAAGCTAGGTCTAAGTCAAACTTGGTCAACTCTGGGTCAACTCTAGTCAATATTGGTCAATCTTAGCCTATTGGGTCAAAATCTAGAGTTTGGTCAAGCTCTATCTAAGGCTATCTAGACACCAACCATATACTAGTATAACTAGGATACCTTAACACTATTTTTTATATACATAACAATGTATATACCCAAAGTCTATAGCCATAGGCATATATAGCCTATGCATCACATATCTATATCTATATAAGTACAATATCAACTAATCCATATCACATCTATATATAATATATATACAATATGTGAACTCTCAAACAACAACTCACACTATTCCTCACCTCCCTCAAACCATGTGGCCAATAGCCCATGCCCTCTCCTAGATATACATTTTAAACTCTATATGATACCCTAAGCTAATCAAGCTCATCCTTCACTTCAACATCCATTCCATGACTTAACAAACAACTAACTTACCTATTAGTCCTAGACTTATATAACTCTCCCATATATATACCCATTTATGAAGCATTTCCTACATACTATGAATATACATATGATACACACATATAGGGAATACTAATTTCCTTCTCCCAAAACCTTCACATAGACTCTCTCACAAGGAACCATACATGACCTTACCTAGGACACATCACCCACACAAACACACACAATATTGCCTCCTGCCTGTACAGGCCCCTAGCCGGCATCTAACATTGGCCTATGGCCAATGTTACTGCTATCTACTGCTGTTGCTAATGCCACTGCCTGCACATGCATTGCAAGCTGCTGCAACTAAGGCTCTGCAATGCAAAAGCCAAGGCAATACAATGCTAAGCCAACTGCTGCTTAGCTGCATTGCTAAGGCTGCTGCTGCCTGCTGCTACACTGCAAAAGCCAGACCAAATCAAGGCTTAGGCAGTAGTTCCTGCCTACCCCTAATAAAATTCTAATCAGGAAACTAACACCTATATCTATAATTCCCCCGGTACACACAGCAACCCAAATACCACTGAACCCTCAATTCAAAGTGAAACATTAACCCACAATCTCAGGAAATTGTATAATGATACATAGCAATGAAGGAATCACATGCGAGTGTATATGAAAATATGAAAACAAGGATTGTAGAGTGTAGGAGGGATATTACAACAATATAAGGAAAACAAAGTGTAGGTGAAAACAATGATGTGTAAGGTGTCACATGAAAAATAGCACACACTGAACTCAGGAATTGGATTAACACATGACAGTTCCATGTGTTTCAATTTCTGTGCAACCTATCCCCACAATCTCAGATTTGTGTAGAAATCAAGGACAAGAATATGAACAATGCCAGTAAACTAACATTGGAAATCACATGAATATTCAATTTCAGTAGTGTATAAAACTGGGAGAAAACAGTAATAAATCTCAGGAATTTGAAAAGAGTGTATAGGACATTGCATTGGGTTTAAATCTCAAAACATTCAAAAATAGGGAACATTGTTTCAGTTGTGTGTGGCGTGGAATCAAACTGGCAGTGACCAATGCACATATATATGAATCCATCATTGGAATTAAAACTAAGATTCAGTAAAAGAAACTTTTTAAAAAAAAAACAGAATGAGTTATTTGAAAATCTGGGATTTCAGTCCCTTATTGAATTTGCCCAATTCATACTCAAATTCTATTTTTGTGATAACAAGTTAATCAAACTTTGAAAACCTATCCTAGCATAAACTAATACACATGTGGGAACTAATTCAGTGATTTAAAACATTATTTAAAAATCAATTCAAAGGAACCTAATCTCAGGGAATCCGAAACTGAAGTGTGTATCAGTAACTGGTACAACAGCCCAGCCTTGACCCAAAATCGATTAAATCCTATATCAAAACTTAACCAATCGTGTAAACTAATCTAACATATATAATACAACATAATTAGGATCAAATTAACCATTAAATTCACCAATTAAAACATTCAAACCTAATTCAAAACATGGAACAACAGTACACGCACAGTACATGAGGACAGTCTCGTGCACGCGTGCCAGTCGGTCCAGGACACGACACACGACACGAGACACCTCGTGGTCGTGTCTAGTGGTTCGCCAGGCATAGGGTTAGATGTCTAGGTGCCTGATATGTGTCCACATGGTGCATAAAGTCGTGTCCAAACCCGTATCAGAGCCTAGTGTGTGCGTGTGTGCTGTGCTCGTGCAGTCCAGTGCGAGGGAGTTTTCTCTCAAACTACTCAATGATACCTCCCCAAATCTCGTGGGCACAATGTCAGTCATTGCCCCTACCAGTACCAACTGGTGGCACTCAAAATCGTGTCGTGTCCAGTGAGTTTGGACACGGCAGCAGCAGGGCAAATTACTGTACACAGACAAGTCATATCCTTGTGTCCCCGTGTCAAAATATACATCAAAACACACTAATTCCAACTCAGTCCTATACCATTACAATCTACACATAATAGGCTTCCTAAATATATAATTTGTTTTGAAAATGGAGAACAAAAAGTTTATTGAGGCATTACATCAAATACTTAGCCTAGGAAATGGATACGTGTCCGATACGGACACGAAATGGACACGAATTCCTACCAAACTTGGGCTACACCTAGGGGAACCCTAATTGAATGCATCTATGAAAAAAAATCATGATTTCAATGGGTGTAGATAGGTTTACCTATTGAGAGCTAGAATCTCAATGTAAAGAGCCTCGATTCGATGTCTTCTTCGATTTTCTCCGGTTCAACCGTCCTCGATCCTTGCTAGAAAGCACCCACAAGTACCCTCTACTGTTGGGGATGATGATGCAATTGATTTGACTCAATTTAGGCTCAATTTGGATTAATGGGAAGAGTTTTAGGGAAGAACAAGTAGGGCTTTTTCTAGGTTTTCTAAAGGAGGCAATTATTTCCTAAGTGGGATACTTATAGGAGGGAGGGGGCTTGTATGGCTATTGAAAACCTTAGGGTTAGGGTTTTAGATGAGTGGTTGAGGTTCCTCCACCCAATTTCCAAGCTTCCTATGGGTCCAAGGCTTCTTTTCACAAATATCTCAAAAAGAAAATATCTTTCCTAATAATATCTAGATATTACTAACCTTGGCACTTAGTAGGAATGTTCTAACCCTAATTTTAACCTCATGACTAATCTAGGTTAGGTTAACTTCTAGGTTAAGGCTCCACTAAAAGACTAGCACAATATTTAATTAATATAAATTATAAATTCACAAAAATTGTCAAAATTGAAGAACAGTTTGGCAACTCTAGAGGGGGGTGAATAGAGTATATATAGAAAAATGACCAATTAAAAATAACTCTTTCACCAATAAAAAATAATCAGAGTAAAGTGCGGAAAATAAAAGGAGATTAAAAGAGCATACGCAAACACAGCAATTTTAACCTGGTTTCCCTCGTGGAGGACTAGTCCAAGCCTGAGAACTTTAGCTCAGGATTCAAATCCACTATTTATGAAATAGTAGTTTACAACCGTGCCTTTACTTCTGTAACACCCTGTTTTCTGAAATTGGGAATTTTTGAAAATTTATTATTTCTATTATTTATTAGTGGTATTCTAGTCATGGTATGATTTTCTGGTGGTTTTAGTTGAGTTAAACCATTTTCTAAAGTCATGCTAAGTCATGACTTATGACTTTGTGATTTTGGTTAGTATAACTTAGTGTAAACCCTAGTTTTCTCTAACCTAGAAGTTGCCATGACCATGAGAGCTTAGCCATAGGCTTAGAACACCAAATTAGTGATTTTTAGCCTAAAGGGTATTTTGGTAATTTTCTAGGATTTATTTAGAATTATTTGGATATATGTGTTTTTATTATTGTTTAATTGTTGTTAAGTGTCATGTTAGTCCCTAACCTAGTTTAGCACTAATCTAGAGGTTAGCTACTAACCTATAATGATTAGGGGAAAGATATTTACATTGGGTAAAGGAGGATAAATATCTAGATATTACATTTTAGATATTTTGCTTGAATCACTCAAAAGATCAAGCCTTTAGCACCTAAAGTCTTTGCCTTCTCCATGAAGCAAGCCCAAGGACACCCCCCCCCCCCTAGTCTTGGCCGGCCATAGGGCACCCCCCTAGCCCTACACCATCCTATATTAACCCAATGTATCATTCATGAAGAATTTTACATAAATTTTAACATAGAAAAATCCCATTTCTTCAAACCCTGATAACTTCCTCAAATTTGAACCAAATTCACTCTAGTCTTTTGCATTGGACTCCCCTACACTAGAGGGTACTAGTTAGGGCCTGCTATCAAGGAATTTGGAAGCTTTTGGGCATCACCAAGTGGAAGAACACCCCCCCTACTTGGGTGTTTTCTTAATTTTTCACCAAATAGGTAAATGTCCATAAACCATGTTAATTTTGTGTTTTCTCTTCATATTTGCATGCATCTAGGTACTAGGGTACTGTAGGACAAATTTGGTGAAGGTCTGAGTTGGTTTGGTGTCCGTATCGGACACGTATCCTAGACTAGGAAACTGTGTTTGTTGAAATGCCACAAAGAACTGGTTTTTATTAAAATGTGAAACAAAATATGTTTTTGGGTAGCCCTAGACACCTAGGTCACAACCCTACTTGACTGAACACGACACGGTGTCTTTTTCGTGTCGAAAATCGACTTGGACACACTGCCAGGACACAGCACAGTGCACACTTTAATGCCCTGCTACCTCACCTCTCGTACTCACTGTACAGTGCACTAGGACACGAGATTTTTGACACGGACACGGGGGCAATGTCTGCGAACATGCCCCCAAAATTTGGTGTCGCCTCGTGTCGTGTCGAGTGAGAAAACTCACTCGCACTGGACACGGGCTGTCAGTGCACACGCACGCGAGGGCAACTTCGAGCGTGTCGTGTCGCACGGACACGACACTTGGGTGCCTCGTAATGACACCATCGTGTAGCCCTTCATGTGGCGTACATGTGGACACGAGCACGTGGTGCGTCGTGTCCTGTGACACGAGCACGAGGCACGTGACTCACCGTACGACGCTGTCTGAAACAGCGTGTAACAGTCGAGTTTCCTCGACTGATACGTGTCTCGTGTCGACTCTGTGAGACACGTGGACACCGTGCAGACACACTGACACATACCCCTAGACCTACCCTACCTACTGACACGAGCACGAGACACAATATCACGTGTGTCGTGTCCTAGAGCTAAGTGCACGCGTGCACGACGCTGTGACACTGTGATTTACCCGTTTGGGTTCTTTTGTGTTTGGACACGTTGTGTCATATCGTGGTGCAGTATCAGGGACCCTAGACACTAGAGGACACCTAGGGGCTTAGTTACCAACCCTTTGATTTGGGTCTTAGCTCGATTTGTAGGAGAAATTAGGTTTACCTAGTTATCGAGTAACAGTGCACAGTTTTCAGTTTTAGGATTTTTCCCAGTTTTCAGAAATGAATTTCAAACTTATTTTTGATCTGATATATACATGTATTTATATGTTTTTAGTATATGATTATGTAGTATATATGTATGTGTGAGTGTGGGTGAATTTTGAGGGTATTTGGGTGAGTGAATAGGTAGTTGTGATGTATATATACATATATGTATATATGTTCCTGTGTGTGTGTGTGTGTTTTGGGCTAGAATTTGGTTCCAGGAACCTGGAATTCCCCCCCCCCTGCTGTTCAGCAGTATCATTTCTCTCTCTCACTGCCTCACTCTCTCTCTCTCATTCTGTCTCTCTCTTTCCCTTTGTCTCTCTATATATATATATATAGTATATATATGAGTTATATATATATAGGTATATATATATATATATACATATTGATATATATATATATATTTGTATTAGTTTTCCTATAGTGATGTTATATAAATATGTGTATGTGAGTTGTATAGTATATAGTAAATCCTATTTTGATATATGGGTAGATAGAGTATATATATATATATATATATATATATATATATATATATATATATATATATATATATATATATATATATATATATATATGTATAACTTCTAGTTATAGGTGGTATAGAAACCTATGACCAATGACCTATGACTATGGCCTATGGCCAAGGTTATTGGCCTATGGTTTGGGGCTAGCCCTAATGGCCCAAAACCCAACTTATTGACCCTTGTTGACTAAGGGTTGACCAAAGTCAACCTTAGGTCAAAGTTGACCTAATTGACCTAGATTTGACTAGGACTAACCTAAAATGACTAGTTTAACTAGTCTGACCTAATTACCTTACTGACTGGTCTTTGTTTGACCAATACCTTAGTTGGTCTAAGTTTGACCTAGACTTGACCCAGATTGATCATGTTGACTAGTATTTGACTTGTTTGACCTTGTTTGACTCTATTTGACTTAGTTTGATTCCCTGTGATCTAGTATGACTTCCTGTGACCTAGTTTGACTATTAGAGTTGACCCAGAGTTGACTTTTGACCAGATTGACCTAAAATCATGTAGTATGCATTGTACACTTTATTTTTACCATTGTGGATACATTGTGACTTGTATTGCTCTGATTAGGTGCCATACACCTCTCCTCAGACAGTATATCTTCTTCAGACATTCAGTTATCAGGCGAGTACATTCTCTGACCGTTTTATACTTGTTCAGGCTTTACTTCTCGCTCTAGATTACTTTACTTGATGCTGTCACGTTGGTAACACGGATTGGTACTATATGGATCTTTACATGAGATGTTATCCCCCTCGGGAGCATCGGGTACTTCATGTTATGTGTGTTTCACTATCATCATGTACTCCTATGCTTCCATTATTCATGTGCACTCATGTGATCATGTACTCTCATGTTTACTGAGCCCTCATGTATACTATCATGTGCACCCTTTCATGGGCCCCATGTGATATCATGTACAATAACGTAACTTGTATAGATCCTTGTGTATTGATTGGGGTAACGGGGGAGTAGAAGTGGACATGTGAATAATTCCAAAGTAGTGTAATTATGTGCAAACTCAGTAGTGTAATCATGTATAAATTCTAGCCATTCACATGCCTATCTTGTGCTCTACATCACTAGTCACTTATAGTTCTCTATATACAGTAGATATTTCATTACAGCTATCTCTTTTACAGCGTATATTTCCTTTCAGCAGTTCATGTATCTTACTCTATTGCCTGTATCGTATTTCCTAACCTGCTATGCACTGCGTGAGATGTATTGTGCTCGTTCCCGTCCTGATTGGACCTGTTGAAAATATTACAGAGGATGAGGATGAGGCCCTGGTGACTACCTACTATGGAGCAGGACTAGATGACACTTATGTTGTGGACCCTCAGCAGGATCCACCTGCAGCTGAGGATGTTGTCCCAGTAGTCTAGGCTAGTTTAGCTGGACAGTCTTTCGGTATTATCTTTTTGTCTCACATCTGAGTTGTATTTTGAGATGTTGAGGTATATAGACTCTTAGACTTGTTGTATTATGAGTTGGCATTCTGGATATTATGTTGTACTAGACACTTAGACTTATTCATCTATGATACTGTTCTCTTGAGTTACTATCTATCTATCTGTCTTTCGTTCTTCTACCCTAGATGTGATTGAGATGTATATTGTTATGTCACCTCCATTCGGAGAGTATAAACTGTACAGGTACTTGGTATTGATAGATAATTGACCTAGGACAGCGTTTTACCGCCGACACTGCGGCGTAGGCTGGGCGTTGTTACGTTCTCGTACCCTAACAGTGGGTGCGGGTCGTGACACGTTTTTAGTGGTGGCCCATGCAGGTCGAGTTTATGTAGTGGTATTCGAACTAGAGTATCACTACAGCCTGCGATAGGAGTTGAGGGATAGGCTTAGTGAGAGTGGATACTCAATCACTGCTAGGATACCTTGAGAGATTCCTGGGGTGACCCTTGAGAATCTCATTTGAAATTATGATTTAAACTCCTTTTCCCTTGATTGAATTTGATTTTGGAGGATTCACTGTAGAACTTTGAATCCTGGTGTTAGTTGATGATTTTGAAATTTTTTTAGTTGGTGATTTTAATTTCTTGTGTTAGATTAATATCCTTATTTTAGGGTACTCAATCGCATTAGGAAAACTCTTAACTGGATTCCTGCCATCTAAATTCCTGTTGAAGGTTTGCTTCCTTGAATAACTGTCCACCCTTGAATTATCATTTTATATCTCAGTATTGATTCCTTGTTTGATCTGTCTCCAGGATGGGTATGGAGACAGGATCTCATCGTCTCGATCAGGGAGATACCACTGAGGGGTCTACCACTCCTCGTCCTGATCAGCAGGGCCCCGAGACTGCAGTTCCTGTTGTGCCAGCTCAGGCTAGGATATCTGCAGCCTATGGGAGTGCACCTCTCCCTACTCTGAGACCTTCTTCTGTCGTCTCGAACGTTCTTCAGCAGCAGTCGTCATCAGGATCAGAGGACGTGGCACGGTTGTTCTCCTTCTTCCAGCAGATAGTGGAAACTCAGCGGCAACAGTTGTTCAAGAGGGGACGGAACGCTCGTGGTACCAGCAGCAGTAGAGGCCAGGCCAAGAGGCCCCATGTGCAGTTTTAGCAGACGCAGACCCCAGTGGGAGTTCAGCAAGTGCAGCATCAGTATCGGGGTCAGGACCCGAAGACAATCAGTTGTCCCTATATTGCAAGAAGTCGGGACATGGATGGGGTGAGTGCAGGAAGAGGTTGGGCCGGTGCCTAATATGTGGGGCAGCGGACCACCAGCTGAGGGAGTGTTCCCAGTACACAGGCAGAGTAGCACAGGGAGCAGCACCAGGAGCAGGAGCCAAGGCTACGGTAGGACAGCAGCAGAGAGGACCGTTACAGCCACAACAGCAGAGATTTATGCAGTTTCAGCAACAGGCTGGAAGAGGTTAGCAGGGGCGTGCTTACGCCATGACAGTTGAGGATGCCCAGGCAGTTGGCAATGTGCTTGCAGGTTCTGTTCTTCTAAATTCCATTCCCACCTTACTTCATTATATCTATCTTAAAATCCAATTCTATCTGCTCCTACCTGTTCTTTATTAGTGATCAGTTTTGACCTGGTAGTTCATTGGTTTTGTCGATTGTTTGTTGTTTCTTTATCTCTTACTTAGGAGTAGAAGTAGGAGTAGGAGTAGCTTTAGCTATTAATATAATTCTTGACTAACTCTTTTGTCAAGAATTTTCCTCTTAAATAAATTAAATTATGTGTTATGCCTTTGACTTAGAGTTGATAGAGTAGCTCTGACCATAGAATGGTGACCCTTTTAGCCCTGTGATTTATTGTTTCCTTATCTTTCTAATCTATGCCCATGACCAGGACTATGTATCTTCTTTCATCATTCCACCCTTACTTATATCTTATGCTACAAATTTATCCTTAGTTTTACAAGCTTATCCTTTTTCGAGCTTGATCATGATATATTTTATTGGGTGCGCACCCACTAACATATTGTCTAATCAGAACCGGCGCATGATGGTCTGATCAACCTATTGCATTTTGGTTCGCTTTTTATATATTAATCTACGTGGATGGAGACACAGTTAAACTTACCCTAGAATCTTATCCACAACAGCCTTGACAATTCTCCTTGGAATTATTTTATCGCCTATGAACCTCGTATTCGTATCCAATTGAATTAAAATTTAATCATGACCTGGATCTTCATCATTGGATGCCCGTGCTCATACTTGATTTCATTGCTTTCCCATCTTGCCCAATCTCGATTTATCCTAAAATTGATCAACTTAGATCGTGTCAAGACTAAAATCTATTATGATTGTTTGTACCTAAATTTTTAATTTTCTTTTTATGGAAGGGTAACTTTAATGATTTCCCACTTGTTAATGACCTATTTTCATATAGGATGGTAGACGACCCTATAGCCTTGATGATTGTTGTTTCCTTATCTTCCCAATTAGGACACTTTAGATTGCTTGTACGTTTTGATATCATAGGACAGTATTGATCTAGAATGACTAAGTGCACCTAGATGAGACCACAGACTGTCCCATTTAACCTGTTCCCCCTGGTACCACTATTTCATCACGATTTTTGGTTCAATTTAGGCCATAGACCTTTCCCACTCTAAATTGTGATCATCGTAGGCACATTACCGTGACTTTTAAATTTAGAGCACAAGACTAGTTGTTTTCTCAAAACAGACTTCACATACCAGACCTAGACATGACATACTACAGCCATGACCTTAGTGTCCCACTCAGGCATACCATCATATGCTTCATTTACTTAGTACGATTTTCCTGACCCAAGACTCCATCCTGATTTACCCCATGGAGTTACTTTTGGCTTCGATTTGATTTAAGGACACCCTATGACCTAAAACTGTTAGCTAATTTTTGGACATGACCCAGTATAGGTCTACTACCCATATTTTGCTTGTTGACCTTGTATGTTGCCTAGGTAGTGGCTTCGTCCCTGATTGTTGGAGGTTTGACCTAGGAGGAGTACGACCATCTAAATTTCGAGGACGAAATTATTTTAAGGTGGGTAGACTTGTAACACCCTGTTTTCTGAAATTGGGAATTTTTGAAAATTTATTATTTCTATTATTTATTAGTGGTATTCTAGTCATGGTATGATTTTCTGGTGGTTTTAGTTGAGTTAAACCATTTTCTAAAGTCATGCTAAGTCATGACTTATGACTTTGTGATTTTTGTTAGTATAACTTAGTGTAAACCCTAGTTTTCTCTAACCTAGAAGTTGCCATGACCATGAGAGCTTAGCCATAGGCTTAGAACACCAAATTAGTGATTTTTAGCCTAAAGGGTATTTTGGTAATTTTCTAGGATTTATTTAGAATTATTTAGATATATGTGTTTTTATTATTGTTTAATTGTTGTTAAGTGTCATGTTAGTCCCTAATCTAGTTTAGCACTAATCTAGAGGTTAGCTACTAACCTAGAATGATTAGGGGAAAGATATTTACATTGGGTAAAGGAGGATAAATATCTAGATATTACATTTTAGATATTTTGCTTGAATCACTCAAAAGATCAAGCCTTTAGCACCTAAAGTCTTTGCCTTCTCCATGAAGCAAGCCCAAGGACACCCCCCCTAGTCTTGGCCGGCCATAGGGCACCCTCCTAGCCCTACACCATCCTATATTAACCCAATGTATCATTCATGAAGAATTTTACATGAATTTTAACATAGAAAAATTCTATTTCTTCAAACCCTGATAACTTCCTCAAATTTGAACCAAATTCACTCTAGTCTTTTGCATTGGACTCCCCTACACTAGAGGGTACTAGTTAGGGCCTGCTATCAAGGAATTTGAAAGCTTTTGGGCATCACCAAGTGGAAGAACACCCCCCCTACTTGGGTGTTTTCTTGATTTTTCACCAAATAGGTAAATGTCCATAAACCATGTTAATTTTGTATTTTCTCTTCATATTTGCATGCATCTAGGTACTAGGGTACTGTAGGACAAATTTGGTGAAGGTTTGAGTTGGTTTGGTGTCCGTATCGGACACGTATCCTAGACTAGGAAACTGTGTTTGTTGAAATGCCACAAAGAACTGGTTTTTATTAAAATGTGAGACAAAATATGTTTTTAGGTAGCCCTAGACACCTAGGTCACAACCCCACTTGACTGAACACGACACGGTATCTTTTTCGTGTCGAAAATCGACTTGGACACACTGCCAGGACACAACACAGTGCACACTTTAATGCCCTGCTACCTCACCTCTCGTACTCACTGTACAGTGCACTAGGACACGAGATTTTTGACACGGACACAGGGGCAATGTCTGCGAACATGCCCCCAAAATTTGGTGTCGCCTCGTGTCGTGTCGAGTGAGAAAACTCACTCGCACTGGACACGGGCTGTCAGTGCACACGCGCACGAGGGCAACTTCGAGCGTGTCGTGTCGTGCGGACACGACACTTGGGTGCCTCGTAATGACACCATCGTGTAGCCCTTCATGTGGCATACACGTGGACACGAGCACGTGGTGCGTCGTGTCCTGTGACACGAGCACGAGGCACGTGACTCACCGCACGATGCTGTCTGAAACAGTGTGTAACAGTCGAGTTTCCTCGACTGATACGTGTCTCGTGTCGACTCTGTGAGATACGTGGACACCGTGCAGACACACTGACACATACCCCTAGACCTACCCTACCTACTGACATGAGCACGAGACACAATATCACGTGTGTCGTGTCCTAGAGCCTATGCACGCGTGCACGACGCTGTGACACTGTGATTTACCCGTTTGGGTTCTTTTGTGTTTGGACACGTTGTGTCGTGTCGTGGTGCAGTATCAGGGACCCTAGACACTAGAGGACACCTAGGGGCTTAGTTACCAACCGTTTGATTTGGGTCTTAGCTCGATTTGTAGGAGAAATTAGGTTTACCTAGTTATCGAGTAACAGTGCACAGTTTTCAGTTTTGGGATTTTTCCCAGTTTTCAGAAATGAATTTCAAACTTATTTTTGATATTATATATACATGTATTTATATGTTTTTAGTATATAATTATGTAGTATATATGTATGTGTGAGTGTGGGTGAATTTTGAGGGTATTTGGGTGAGTGAATAGGTAGTTGTGATGTATATATACATATATGTATATTTGTTCCTGTGTGTGTGTGTGTTTTGGACTGGAATTTGGTTCCAGGAACCTGGAATTCCCCCCCTGCTGTTCAGTAGTATCATTTCTCTCTCTCACTGCCTCACTCTCTCTCTCATTCTGTCTCTCTCTTTCCCTTTGTCTCTCTCTATATATATATATAGTATATATATGAGTTATATATATATAGGTATATATATATATACATATTGATATATATATATATTTGTATTAGTTTTCCTATAGTGATGTTATATAAATATGTGTATGTGAGTTGTATAGTATATAGTAAATCCTATTTTGATATATGGGTAGATAGAGTATATATATATAGATATATATATATATATATGTATAACTTCTAGTTATAGGTGGTATAGAAACCTATGACCAATGACCTATGACTATGGCCTATGGCCAAGGTTATTGGCCTATGGTTTGGGGCTAGCCCTAATGGCCCAAAACCCAACTTATTGACCCTTGTTGACTAAGGGTTGACCAAAGACAACCTTAGGTCAAAGTTGACCTAATTGACCTAGATTTGACTAGGACTAACCTAAAATGACTAGTTTAACTAGTCTGACCTAATTACCTTACTGACTGGTCTTTGTTTGACCAATACCTTAGTTGGTCTAAGTTTGACCTAGACTTGGCCCAGATTGATCATGTTGACTAGTATTTGACTTGTTTGACCTTGTTTGACTCTATTTGACTTAGTTTGATTCCCTGTGATCTAGTATGACTTCCTGTGACCTAGTTTGACTATTAGAGTTGACCCAGAGTTGACTTTTGACCAGATTGACCTAAAATCATGTAGTATGCATTGTACACTTTATTTTTACCATTGTGGATACATTGTGACTTGTATTGCTCTGATTAGGAGCCATACACCTCTCCTCAGACAGTATATCTTCTTCAGACATTCAGTTATCAGGCGAGTACATTCTCTGACCGTTTCATACTTGTTCAGGCTTTACTTCTCGCTCTAGATTACTTTACTTGATGCTGTCACGTTGGTAACACGGATTGGTACTATATGGATCTTTACATGAGATGTTATCCCCCTCGGGAGCATCGGGTACTTCATGTTATGTGTGTTTTACTATCATCGTGTACTCCTATGCTTCCATTATTCATGTGCACTCATGTGATCATGTACTCTCATGTTTACTGAGCCCTCATGTATACTATCATGTGCACCCTTTCATGGGCCCCATGTGATATCATGTACAATAACGTAACTTGTATAGATCCTTGTGTATTGATTGGGGTAACGGGGGAGTAGAAGTGGACATGTGAATAATTCCAAAGTAGTGTAATCATGTGCAAACTCAATAGTGTAATCATGTATAAATTCTAGCCATTCACATGCCTATCTTGTGCTCTACATCACTAGTCACTTATAGTTCTCTATATACAGTAGATATTTCATTACAGCTATCTCTTTTACAGCGTATATTTCCTTTCAGCAGTTCATGTATCTTACTCTATTGCCTGTATCGTATTTCCTAACCTGCTATGCACTGCGTGAGATGTATTGTGCTCGTTCCCGTCCTGATTGGACCTGTTGAAAATATTACAGAGGATGAGGATGAGGCCCTGGTGACTACCTACTATGGAGCAGGACTAGATGACACTTATGTTGTGGACCCTCAGCAGGATCCACCTGCAGCTGAGGATGTTGCCCCAGTAGTCTAGGCTAGTTTAGCTGGACAGTCTTTCGGTATTATCTTTTTGTCTCACATCTGAGTTGTATTTTGAGATGTTGAGGTATATAGACTCTTAGACTTGTTGTATTATGAGTTGGCATTCTGGATATTATGTTGTACTAGACACTTAGACTTATTCATCTATGATACTGTTCTCTTGAGTTACTATCTATCTATCTGTCTTTCGTTCTTCTACCCTAGATGTGATTGAGATGTATATTGTTATGTCACCTCCATTCGGAGAGTATAAACTGTACAGGTACTTGGTATTGATAGATGATTGACCTAGGACAGCGTTCTACCGCCGACACTGCGGCGTAGGCTGGGCGTTGTTACGTTCTCGTACCCTAACAGTGGGTGCGGGTCGTGACAACTTCAGAAGAGCACGTCAACTTCTAACAGAGGATCGCAGTGGCGATTTGCTTGGAATTGTCCAAGCGACTTCTTCGACTCTTGCACAAGAATCCTAACTGAGAGATGCTGAGCACTCGAGACTTAGGAGGCTTGTGGCTAGTAGATGGGAAGGGTATGGCTTATTTCAGCTATAAGAGAGAAGAGAAGAGAAGATTGGATGGTTTAGAATGAGAAAATTCATGCCCTATTTATAGTGTTTTTATAGGCAGAATTCGGCCAGAATTCGGGTAGGAAAATTCAAATATTTGGCCGTTGGACAACTAGCAACCAGCTAACCCTAAAATTAGGGTTCCTGATTTCTAGGGGACAGAGTTCGGCCCGAACTCTGTGTGGAGGCAGAGTTCGGCCCGAACTCTGTCTCCAGAGCACAGAGTGGTTCAAAGGGGATTTTTGGGCAGTGTTTGGTTCAGTGGAGCTTGGGATTTTGGGTAGGCTGTAGACTAAGTGTCAAGAGCTCAGCATGACTCAGAGTACACAAGTCTAGACTCAATGAAAATATAAAATACAGACTCAAAAACACACTGAGAACCGGAGACTGAGCTGTCGTCTGTCTTGAACGGAATGCAGACGTCGTGTGTCGTATTGAATTAATACAGACATTATTTAGTCAATGTAGTCAATATTTGGTTGACTGTGACTTTGTGTCAACAATCTCCCCCATATTGATAATTGACAAAATAATATATGTATATTTCAATATTCATACCTGGACACAGTTGATTGTAACACAGCTCCCCCATAATCGATGCCGAACTAGAACGAAGAGCTCCCCCGTGATCAGTGAACGGTGCCGAGCTGGAAGTAATAGCTCTCCCTCGTAAATAATGCATAGAACCTGTGGCCTGATAAATAATATCTTCCAAAAGCAAAAACAAGCACAGATATACGAAACAGATATACGAAAATATACATAGTTCTCCCCCTTTTGGCAGTTAGCAATATAAACTGTAGTATAGACAATGAAGAGTGATGCAACCACACCAAGCAGAGAAGAAACAGTGTATGACTAAACAAAATGAGTCACTAGCATAAAGTAAAACTATGATAAAATATCATCCACAAAACCAAGTGTCAAACACACAACCAGAGTTTTGAGTACATAAAACCAAGGACATAAAACCATAATAAACTAAATAACTGAAATCAAAAAGCATCAACTAAGATCATCAGCAGTAGCAGCAGCAGATCGAGCCAATCTCCATCACGGAGCACGAGAAGGTCCTGGAGGGTCTGAAGGACCAGGGAAGGAGCGACGGGGGTCCAGAAATGCAGCATCCGGATCCATATAACGCATGACCCATGGATCATCAATGCGATGGCCCGCGCGCTCAGGATCCCGCTCCATGGGAATGTGCAGATGATGAGATATGGAGTACCGTATATCATGCAGGGAGTTGCCGAGGGCACTCATCTGTAGAATAGTACGATAATCCAGCTGGGTCCAGCGATCGTCCTCAAGAGTAAAACGATCCCGGAGCATAGTCTGAATAGACTCAAGAGTGGCAGGTGGAAGTGGTGCATCCTGACCGAGTGGAGGGCGTCAGGCTCCTCATCAGCAGACTGCTCAGAAGTCTCAGGAGAGGCGACGACTGCCTGAGAACGTCGTGCCTTGGACAGGAAAGCAGGAGCAGGCAAGAACTGACAGTCATGAATAGGAATAATGAACGCACGAAAAACCATAGAAAGATATAAAGGATAAACCAATGTGCTTGGTTTCTTCCTACAATTGATCATCCAGTCCATCATTGTCCTAGAAAGATTGAAGGGGATACGATAATGAAGGTGATACAAAGCAGATATCTCAAAGTAGGTAACTTCATCAGTGGAGCCAGCTTTTGGCAAGATAGTGTTAAAAATGATTCGATAAAGTTCATAGAAATATGGGTTGAGGTGCTTGGCCATAAGTTTGTGAGGACTTATGTTAGGAGCACATAATTCCTCCTTGAAACCTTCAAGAGAAGTATCGCCAACAAATTGAAGTTGACGAGCTTCCACAAGTTTATCCCAAGCATCGAGATTAAAAAGATCAAGAAAATCCCCCAACTCAGAATCATTGAAAGCAATGTCAATACCGGCAACCCGGGAATAGATGTGGGTTGCATCTAAAGTTAAATTGCAATAAAACATTTGGATTGCGCTACGGTAAATGACAAAGTTTGAGGCAACTAACGCATCCAAACATAGATCACGAAACAATGATTCATATTGAGAAAAGATTGTAAAATTTATCGGATGTCCTCCGAACACCGGACGAGTCTGAAAGTTGCTAAACCATGCATTAGACGCGTCTAGCGACACAAATAATCGCTCGTCATATGTATTCGGATCATGGGGACGAGGCGGGTTGAACAACGGATGAATGGGTTGTTGTTCAACTACTTGCTCAATTGGAGGAGGAGGATTCGAAGAGAAAGCTCCCTCAGTTCGAGTCCTTTTCCCACGATTGGGCAAGCAAGGAGCCATTTGCAAGAAAATAGAGAACTTGAAATGAAGAGAAAGAAGGGGATATACCTGAAATCAACAACAAACAGTGGAAGAGAATGATGAGAAACCCCTTTCCCTTGATTTTGAGAAGTAATAGAGCCTTTTAGATCAAAAACTAGGGTTAGGGTTTGAAGGAAAGAGTTTGGAGAGGTGAGGAAGGAGGTAATAGTGAAGGAGAGAGATGAAAACCCGAAATATAAGAGAGGGTTTTCGTTGGTCGGAAGAAATTCTGACCGTATGATCTAAACTGATCCAACGGCAGAGGCTGATCCCGACGCTGGACCAATAGGGACCGAACTCGGCCCGAACTCTGTTAGGGGCAGAGTTCGTCCCGAGTTCTGGATTAGTGGTCCAGAACAGAAAACAGGCTGAAAAGATGAAAAATTGGTTAAGTGTTGAAAAAATAGAGAGGATAAAAAGTTTTAAGAATTCAATGAAGTGCATAGAGAGGTACACAAAAGTCAGAATGAACTTTAGAAAAATAAATTAGACAATATTAAATCGAAACAACCCATATAATAAACAAGAAAATATATTGTAATTCAATATTTCGAATTTGCCATAGGTTAGCTGCAGGGACCGGATCCCAGCTAGCGGTAGTCCTGAGGACTAGTGCACCGTGTCGTTTAGGCTTTTACGCCTTGTTGTCAGAAGGACCCTTTCGGCTTGTACCCATACCAAATTCGTCGTAAAAGAATCAAAATATACTCGATATTTACGCAGGTGAGTCTCAACTTATAACTGCTTCATCCAAAATTCCGAGTTCACGACAAAGGAAATTGAAGCGCTCTTCGGATAATGGCTTAGTAAAGAAATCTGCTAGCTGATGATCAGTGTCAATAAACTCTAAGTTAATCGTGCCATTTTGCTGATGATCACGCAAAAAGTGGTGTCTGATCTCAATGTGTTTAGTGCGTGAGTGACAAACAGGGTTCTTAGTCAAATTAATGGCACTAGTGTTGTCACAGAATATAGGAATATGCATGAAAGATAACTTATAGTCTTCAAGGGTTTGCTTCATCCACAGAATTTGTGCACAACAACGCCCAGCTGCTATGTATTCAGCTTCTGTTGTGGATAGTGCGACAGAGTTCTGCTTCTTGCTAAACCAGGAGACTAAAGCCTTTCCTAATAAATGACACGTGCCGCTCGTACTTTTACGGTCGACCTTGCATCCAGCGAAGTCAGCATCAGAGTAACCAATAAGGTCAAATGATATGGACTTAGGATACCATAGGCCTACTGTAACCGTACCCTTAAGGTATCGAAAGATACGCTTAACCGCGATCATGTGTGATTCCTTAGGATTAGCTTGATATCTAGCACATAGGCAAACACTGAACATGATATCGGGACAACTAGCAGTTAAATAAAGTAAGCTACCTATCATACCTCGATACTTACGTTGATCAACAGGTTTGCCGCTCTCATCTGGTTCGAGTTTGGTTGAAGTAGCCATTGGAGTGCTGATTGGTTTGACGTTGTCAAGATCGAACTTCTTCAGCATGTCCTTGGTATACTTCGATTGACAGATGAAAGTTCCATTAGCCATTTGTTTCCCTTGCAGGCCAAGAAAGTAGTTGAGCTCTCCCATCATGCTCATCTCAAATTTCGTCTGCATACACTTGGCAAATTCTTGACAGAGGGTTTCATCAGTAGACCCAAAAATGATATCATCAACATAGATTTGAATCAACAGAATAGTGTCTTTAAAAGATTTTATAAACAGTGTAGTGTCAATTTTCCCTTTTGAAAAACCTTTCTCAAGTAAGAAGCTACTTAGCCTTTCATACCAAGCTCTGGGGGCTTGTTTGAGGCCATAAAGCGCTTTCTTTAGCTTGAACACGTGGTCGAGAAATTTGTGATTTTTAAAGCCAGGAGGTTGTTTTACATAAACTTCCTCCTTAATAAAACCATTCAAGAAAGCACTTTTCACATCCATTTGAAATAATTTAAAGTTTTGAAAATTAGCAAAAGCACAAAGCATCCGAATGGATTCTAGTCTAGCAACAGGAGCGTACGTCTCATCGTAGTCGATACCTTCCTCTTGGTTGTATCCTTGAGCTACTAGACGAGCTTTGTTACGTGTGACTGAACCATCTTCATCTACTTTTTTTCTAAAAACCCATTTAGTACCAATTATCGAGTGATTAACCGGTTTAGGAACGAGTTCCCATACTTGGCTTCTCTCGAATTGGTTGAGTTCTTCTTGCATAGCAGAAATCCAAAATTCATCATTAAAGGCTTCAGAAATGTTTTTAGGCTCTACTTGTGAAATGAAGGCAGTGCTAGCAACGGAGTCTCTTAGTGATGATCTAGTAGTTACTCCACGTGAAACTTCTCCTATTACTAAATTTTCTGGATGAGAAGGTTTGAAAGAGAATTTCTTAGGCAAACCCTCCAGAGAATCAATTTCGGTTGAAGTATTCATTGGAGTAGAAGTTGATGGCTCAACGTCATCATCAAGAGTACTTACTGCACTGTTATCTTCATCAAAAGTCACATTTGTTGACTCTTCCACAATAAGTAAGCGTTTATTAAAAACTCTATATCCCTTACTCTTGGCGGCATAACCAAGAAAGATACCATCGTCAGCTTTGGCATCAAATTTGCCTAAGTTATCTTTGGTGTTAAGGATAAAACATCTACAACCAAAAACTTTAAAATAAGAAACATTGGGGGTTCTCCCAAACCAAAGCTCATAGGGTGTTTTCTTCGTAATGGGATGAATCAGCACCCTATTCAAAATGTGGCATGCTGTACTGACAGCTTCTGCCCAAAAGTATTTCGGAAGTGAAAATTTATTCAACATGACTCTGGCCATATCGCCGAGAGTTCTATTCTTCCGCTCCACAACACCATTTTGTTGAGGAGTTCTAGGACAAGAAAATTCATGATCAAAACCATTTGCATTACAAAAATTTTCAAAATCATAATTTACGAATTCGCCTCCATGATCACTTCGAATTCGAGTAATCATGTAGCCTTTTTTGTTTTGAACTTTCTTTACAAAAACTTTGAAAACCGAAATAGCATCGCTCTTATTAGCGAGAAAGAAAACCCAAGTAAATCTCGAAAAATCATCAACAATAACAAATGCATAAAGTTTGCCACCAAGGCTAGCTATTCTACTAGCACCAAATAAATCCATATGAAGTAGTTGCAAGGGTCTAGTAGTACTTACAGAGTTGATGGAATGAAATGAGGATTTAGTTGCCTTGTTTAGTTCACATTCGGCACATACCGTGTCCTTTTTGAATGTGATATCAGGCAATCCTCTCACTAGCTTCTTGGTAGACAGCCTGGATATAGCATCCATGTTGGCATGACCAAGACGCTGGTGCCAAAGTAGTCGTTCGTCTTTGTGGGCATATAGACATCTACCTGCATTGTTAGTATTTATAGAAAGATAGAAAATATATATGTTGTCCTCTCTTTTCCCTTCAAAAGCAATGTCTCCTGTTGACCTATCATAGATGTAGCAACTGTTTTGTCCAAAGTTAATATCATATCCATGATCAGCAAGATGACTAATGCTGAGCAGGTTATGCTTTAACTCGGTCACTAGGCAGACATCCTTTATTACAGGAGAAGGAGGATGACCAATGATACCATTACCTATTATGTGCCCTTTGAGATTGTTACCGAAGGATACATATCCTTCTCTCTTCATCGATAGTGATGCAAAAAGATTTGCGTCTCCCGTCATATGTCGCGAGCATCCACTATCGAGAATCCACTTACTTTCAGTTGAAGAGGGAAGGTCCACCTACATCAAGAGTAGATGTGACCTTTGGTACCCGAGTTCTTGAGGGTCCTGAAAAGTTAGTCTTTGGAAACCAAGTATATATCTTTTTATCTACAAGTCTTCTAAATTTGTACTGTGGAGAGATGTGTCCATGTAATCCACAGTAAGTACAGATAGCATTCTTATTTATACTAGGAGCATGAGAATAATATCTATAAGCAACAGGATGAGGATGGTCATGATGTGAAGAGTTAGCATGGTGATGATGATTATGCATAGAATGAGTGGCATGGTGATGGTGTCTATGAGGCATATCATGATGGTATTGTCTATGATGTGTGATATGCTGATATTGTCTATATGGCATATATGGCATGATAATTTTGTCTATATGGCATATGATGATCTTGTCTATATGGCATTGCATGATGATCTTGTCTATATGGCATGGCATGATGATTCCTATGTGTGGAGTGATGTTGATTGTGTCTTTGTGCATGATGATTGTGTACTGAGTGAGAATTATTCTTACGTGCACGTGGTTTGTGAAAGTTTGTGTATATAAATGCATGGTTATGTGCTGCATGAGAATGACGTGGTTGACTAGCATAAGTGGTGTTGTGCCCATGTGATTGGGTTTGAGGTTGAACAACCTGTTTACCCAATTTGGTTTCGAATCTTTTAGAAACAGCTTGCAGTTCATCAACCTTAATATTTAAGCCATATATCTTAGTCATGGAAATCTTGTGTCTACTCTTTTCTTCAGCAAGCAACGTGTTGAGTGTAGTGATTTCTTGAGTTTGTTGCTCAATACATGCTTCAGCATCATGTAAGCTTAATTTAAGCTTGGATACTTCATCAGAGTCATTAGTGGGTGTCGTGTTTCTAACATTATCAAGAAGTAAGGAAATTCTTTGTATCTCATCTTCAAGACTTTTGATTTTGTCCTTGGCATGTTTGTATTTACCGATGACCTTTTTGTGATCATCGAGTAAATCAGTGAAAGCATCGCCAAGTTCATCAAAAGAGAAGTCATCTAGAGTTTCGTTAGATACCTTGTTGGAAGTTGCCATTAGGCACACATTTGCTGTATCTTGAGGAGCGCCTTTTTCTTCCTCGGAGTCACTCGTTTCACTTTCATGCCAAATTCCTGTGTTGGCATATTTCTTTGATGAGTTCTTTTTGTATGGCTTCTCATAGCGGTTGTTCTTCTTCAAGAATGGGCAGTCTTTTCAGACATGTCCAGTCTTCTTGCAACCGTAACAGGTTGGCTCTTCTTCATCATCTTCTTGTGAATCCTTCTTCCTTCGATTGAAGCGAAGGAATTTTCTGAAGTTGCGAACCATGAGAGCTTGGTCTTCATCATCCGAGTTATCGTCTTCGGTCTCATCGTGATCAGCCCTTCGTCGATGAGCTTTGAGTGCGATCTCCCTGGTCTTCGGAGCAGGCTCTTCGAAGTCCTTGAGGTCAAGCTCGTGAGTCATGAGCTTACCCATCAAGGTCTCCATTGACATTGATGTGAGATCGTTTCCATCTATGATGGCCGTCACCTTAGGGTTCCAAATCTTTGGCAACCCTCTGAGTAACTTACGAATCTTCTCGTGGTTTGAGTACTGCTTACCAAGCGAGGATAGAGGATTGATGATGTCGAGGAATCTTGTAAACATTTGAGTGATCGTCTCATTTGGCTTCATCTTGAAGGCTTCGTATTCTTGAGTGAGACGGCTTATTTTAGATTCCTTGACTTGTGTAGTTCCCTCATGCGTCACTTCTAGAAGTCTCCATACTTCATGAGAAGTGGTGCATGTGGAGACCCTGTTGAATTCATTCCTGTCTATAGCACAGAATAAAGCATTAATAGCCCTAGCATCTAGACTTGCCTGTTTTTTCTCCTCGACAGAATATTTGTCGTGTGGTTTCTCAATGAGGTCACCATCGACAACTATCCTGACGGGCTTTTTGTAACCGTCAGTGACGACAGTCCACAGGTCAAAGTCTAGAGACTTAAGATAGAAGCTCATCCTTGTTTTCCAATATGTATAGTTAGTTCCATCAAATAGGGGAGGCCTATGAGTGGACTGACCTTCACCATGATTGGAAATCAAGGATTGTGTGGTTGCCATGGATCAGCTCTTAGGATGTTAGTCCTTAATAAGAGAACAGAGCTCTGATACCAATTGAAGAACAGTTTGGCAACTCTAGAGGGGGTGAATAGAGTATATATAGAAAAATGACCAATTAAAAATAACTCTTTCACCAATAAAAAATAATCAAAGTAAAGTGCGGAAAATAAAAGGAGATTAAAAGAGCATACGCAAACACAGCAATTTTAACCTGGTTTCCCTCGTGGAGGACTAGTCCAGGCCTGAGAACTTTAGCTCAGGATTCAAATCCACTATTTGTGAAATAGTAGTTTACAACCGTGCCTTTACTTCAGAAGAGCACGTCAACTTCTAACAGAGGATCGCAGTGGCGATTTGCTTGGAATTGTCCAAGCGACTTCTTCGACTCTTGCACAAGAATCCTAACTGAGAGATGCTGAGCACTCGAGACTTAGGAGGCTTGTGGCTAGTAGATGGGAAGGGTATGGCTTATTTCAGCTATAAGAGAGAAGAGAAGAGAAGATTGGATGGTTTAGAATGAGAAAATTCATGCCCTATTTATAGTATTTTTATAGGCAGAATTCGGCCAGAATTCGGGTAGGAAAATTTAAATATTTGGCCGTTGGACAACTAGCAACCAGCTAACCCTAAAATTAGGGTTCCTGATTTCTAGGGGACAGAGTTCGGCCCGAACTCTGTGTGGAGGCAGAGTTTGGCCCGAACTCTGTCTCCAGAGCACAGAGTGGTTCAAAGGGGATTTTTGGGCAGTGTTTGGTTCAGTGGAGCTTGGGATTTTGGGTAGGCTGTAGACTAAGTGTCAAGAGCTCAGCATGACTCAGAGTACACAAGTCTAGACTCAATGAAAATATAAAATACAGACTCGAAAATACACTGAGAACCGGAGACTGAGCTGTCGTCTGTCTTGAACGGAATGCAGACGTCGTGTGTCGTATTGAATTAATACAGACATTATTTAGTCAATGTAGTCAATATTTGGTTGACTGTGACTTTGTGTCAACAAAAATGACCAAAATACCCTTAGGCTAAAAATTGGGAATATGAAATTCTAATCACGTGACAAGGCTCCTTTGGTCATGGTTAGTCTCTAGGCGTAGCAAAACTAGGGTTTAGCTAGTTAACCATCAAAATCACCAATCAACATTTTAAATAGTTTTAAAATAATTAAAAATCACCAAAAATCACAATATGATTTAAATATCACTATTAAATGATTATAATCACAAAATTCAAAATTGCCCTCATTTGGAAAACTGGGTGTTACACATATGGATGCACCAAAATTACTATAAGAGCATCAACGATCTTTATGTTTTGGTGATTGTGATATTTTGGTGATTATAGCCATATTTATATCATGCATCGATATCTATTATCCCATAGGGCACATCTATCCCTTTGGAAGCTTTATTCAGAAAGGAATTTTTGGTGCTTACAGAAAATAGTAAGATCTAAAGCTTAGTCCAGCTTAAGCTATCTATTTGTTATATCTTCGATATATCATAATTTTTGAACCTTTTATCTGTTTGTTTAATGTATTTTCATATATGGTAATTGTGTATCCATGAATTACTGGCATTGTTGCATGTGCATATTACTGATAGTTAACATGTTATCTAGTTCAACACTCTTAAAGTTATATTTAGTCTTTAGTAATCCTATCTTTATATACAGTTAGATTTTTGAATTCAGTTAGATATTAAGGCTTGATTCAAATGTAGCTCTTACTATTTCTACACTTTAACTGATGCAGCAAGAATGGTCAATAAACATGAATTCCAGGGTCGTGGGTTTGACTATTTTTATATATATTGGCATAGGTTAGTGCCTCTTATCAGTAGGTTCTTATGGATGCTTGAAAGCTTATCGAGCGTGAAATGGAAAGATTTAAAGTGTGTGAGAAGGAGACTAAAACAAAAGCATTTTCCAAAGAAGGGCTAGCTCAACAGCCCAAAACTATAAGCACCCCTTCATTTTTTTCCCTTGTATGTTTCATTATATTATCTTTTGTTGGCACACACGCGCGCACACACGCATACCTGAACAAATACACGGACACACAAGTAGAGTAAAATTCTAATTGTGATACTTTCATTGCTCCATATTCATGTATTTGCATTTAAACCAGCCGTATAAACTATAAGGTTGGTTAAAGAAAATAGTTTGTTAATTTTAGTTCATGTTATCTTGCCTTGTTAATTTGTTTTGCTTAGTTCAATTTTGTCCACTCATATAGACTTATACTGTAATATAATAGTGTGATACACCAGAATGTAACCCGATATGCCATAGAAATGATAAAATAGGGTAAGGTTGGATTGGCATGTTGTATAATATGCTATTGTAGAAGTAGCACTCTTGGAAAGAGCTCAAGGAATCTTATAGGATGTGCCTTCTTTTACTATACAATTTTTATACAAAGGAAAGGTTGCAATGATTATTATATACCTCAAAGCATGTATATCTCAATTTCCTAGAGTTTGCTCCTTAAAACACGTGTGACTAGGTTGAATAAAGTGTTAGGATAAGAAAACTATTCTTCAAACTTAATTTATTTCGATGAAATATGTTCACATATGTTTAGTTTTTTACGTTCTTGTACATCTTGTTAGTTTCTTGGCCAAACTCTAGCTGGATGATTCTTATTGGAAATGTCTCTTTCTTTTAAATAATTTGATACTAAAATTTAAGCAAATTAAACCATTTCGTTACTATTAAATCAACTTTGGCATGCACTTCTGCATGATTGTATGATATTGTTACTCTTTCTAATATCATTTAATTGTTCACTCACCAAACTAATATTATCTTTTCTAATATTTGTTATACGTACTCGGCAGGCAGATAGCAGTATTGCCTTTTCTTGATCACCATTAAGCTTTCTAAGTTTTTTTGTACATGTGCTAAAATCTTTTATCATCATTTTTTTTCCTTTTAATAGGACCCAAAAGATAACGCTAAATCAGAGACAAGGGACTGGTTGAATAATGTGGTACATTTTTAGTTTACTCTTTTTGATTGATAATGTTTTAGTTTGTCCATGTAAACTCTATGCATGAGTATTTTATCAGTCAAAGTTAATCTGATCCTTCATATTTTCTCATCAATTTCTTTATTTCTTTAAAGTTGGCATAAATCATGTGCTTTATATGATTGTTATTATTATTTGTTGAGGACAAAACTGTTATTTATGCTTGAAGTGCATTGGATGATGTAAGGAGCATGTGCTCAAGAGAATACTCACAAAGGCTTGTATGCAAATTTTTATTTCACATGTTGCACTGTGGTCAGTGTTAATCATGGTTTACACAATTTGGCATATATTGGTTACATGTTGAGCGCTTATGGATGCACATGTACATATTGTGCCTTATGGTGTTTACGTGGAATGCTTATAGGAAGTTCTGTCACTATGTAAAGAACCTGTTCACTCAGTCCTTTTCTCAGATGATGGTATCTATGAGTGGAATATATTATTGAATGCTACCGTCCTCAAATTTGGGATAAAAGCTTTATTTTCGTCATTGTAAAATATTACTGAATGCTAGTGTCTTGGTTTCCTATATGTAAATAAATTTATTGCTAAACTACTTATTTTGTAACAGTAACTACCAGGAAAATATACACTTCTAGCAAGTTATGATCTCACTGAATGCACTTAGAAATAATCCAGCATATGCTTTTGTATTGTAGCTACCAAATGCATGTATTTTGTTAGATATATTTATGTAATCAGTAAGAATTATGTGGTGGCATGTATACCATATACAACCATGCCTTCTATTTATAATGAAAATTTACACATATCTTACTTCCTTTTTTAGTTTTGATATACTGCTATTATATTTCTGGGAGATTTTTTTGGCTCTTAAAATAGACAACAGACACATTTATCTTCTTTAGGTTAATGTCTTAAATTTCCAGTAGCATTTTTCTGCTTTGTAATTGCCATTCTACCAATCTATAGTTAGTCTCTTCAACAAAGTTTGATGTTTGTTGTGCTTGCTGCACGTCAGCTCTGTTTTTTATGATCTCATCGCACAGAAAATATCATAATTCCATGGTTTTGTAGTAAAGGATATTAATGTAGTTTTATTATCTCAATTTTTTTCTTCTTCTCTGGTAAGTTAAATTTAGATAACAATGAGAAAACTCCTTTACCGTTTACTTAATATAATGGTCAATGAAGTTTTTTTAATTGAATATTCTCTATAATGGCATTAGACTTTTGGTAAGTAATGCTGTAAAATGAAGAGTTGAGCACACAAGTTCCTTTTTTTTTCCTTTTGAAATATTTTTGAACTGTTTATAAGCAATATGGTACTAAGATGACCTGCCTCCTTACAGAAGCACTGAATCTTATTGGCAGTCAGTCTATATTGTCTGCTACTGCACCAGGCCCTTAGGCTATATGGCTCCAGGTAATTATATCACTTATGATTTTCTGTATGCTGTTAGTAACCACTTTCCTTCAATGATACTGGTCAAACCTTTGTTTGGTAATTTTTAAACCTATGTTGCAAATATGCATTTAGCTAATCTTTTTACTCCAAGTGCAGGCAAACAATGGCTTATTATCTTCTACAATTTTTAGTCGAGGACATTTTTTGTATGTCCATTACAATACTCCTTGTCATTTGCCTTTGATGAGGCAACAAACTCTGATCATTTTGATACATACATATGTAGTGCATCTTAGAATATTTTTTTTAAGATAACAAGATTTTGAGGCCAATCACATAGTATTAAGAACAAATATAAGGCATACACCATGCTTTCAAGAAGTTTTCTTATACATCATGACAAAGCTATGATCCATTTTTACCCAAATTTGACTGAACCATCACACACTTTCACATAACCTAACTTGTAGGTAAACTGTCCCTACACTACAAGACTGCATCTCGCTGTTCTGCAATTTGGTACCCCACATACTGGATAGAAACTAGCTAACTGGCTATCCGTACTACTGTCTACTGCAGTTAATTACCCACATAGACACCTACAGGTTTCCTTCTAATTTTACATATAGATTTTATGCACATCCATTTACCCGACTGCCCTATACTCACTGGAATATACCCCTATCCCTGATACGCACACCTATGCACACATCCAGGTAATTCAATGGTGCACAAACACATTGTCGCCCCGTAGCCACCTGTTTGCCATAGCAACTGCAGCTGTTGCTGCTACTCATGCTACTGCAGTTTATACCTACAGAATTACCCAAAAATCCTTCTCCTATACTTAGATACCCAATATTTGACATGGAACCTGCAGGTAACTAGCTGTACTGCAGTTCCTGCACACCCAACTCTGTAGAACTGCACTATTACAATTGCCTTCATTCCCTATTGTCAACAAATTTTAATAGGGAACAAATTTTAATAGGGAAATTCCATATTGACACTCTTCCTTACTTCTTTATATTACCTAATAATATTCATATGATTGTTTGTCTATTTTCTTTTGTTCTACTGATCAGTTGTTACATAAACTATACTATTTGGAAACTCATATTCACTAGATAATTATTATGGTATATTTAAATATTTTAGAGATTTACATCAGAGTTTTTGTTAGCCAAAAAATTAAAGGAATAATATTTTACCTAGTCAAGATGGAAAAATTTCATGATATAGCATTTCAGTTGCTTCCTATTGAGGTTGGGAAGGGAGCTGGTTGTTCAATCATGGATTTTCTTCTCTTAGCATGATAAATTAAGATGACTCTTCGGCTTACAACTTGATGTCTTCTAAAGAATAGTTGATATTTTTTTGCATTTTATCATTGGAATAAATAAATTAATAAAAATATTGAAGTCGTATGATAACTTATAGGTAGTTATGATGTTCGTTCTTATTTTTTTTTACTTTAAAGAGGACATGGCCCTCAATAGAGTTGAATAGAAAAAGCACTCAAATAGCTTATCCGAGAATCTTGTGATAAGTTTCGTTGATATGATACTCTTTTCTTCATTTTGAAGAAAATGGTATCTTGGATATTATTAACTAGATGTTGATGCACTACTCAAAATGCTATCGAAGAAGTTCCTTTTTTGTCCTGCATCATCTTTAATCCTTTTATTGTCAAAATTTGTATTGAGGATCCCAACTTCAAGGGGCCCATCTTATGTACGATTACTTTTAAATAGGAAAGGTGCAATAGGACAAAAGGGAAAAGATGGAGAAAATAGCATAATGTTTAAGTCTGTCTTGTTATCCCAAAATTTTCTAATGTTACTTTATTGCTTCACAAATGACCTTATACAGCAGGACCTTAGTTTAACATCATCGATATTGCCGATCCCGCCGATCCCGATACTTATAGGAATGAACCAATACCGATACTTCGAACCTTGTTCAAAATCAATAAACACTTATACACTTGTCCTTTTCGACACATGCTTTAGTATATTTACATCTTTAAATTCTTTCAAAGTTAGTCTATTGGTACATACTACCAATTTAATTGTTGTTCACATGCTTGAGTCAGCATTTTGATACTTTTATTGTATTTTTTGTACCATATACAAAAGTATTAGTTGACAACCTAAATATTGAAGGATGGATATTCTTTTGAAAGCACTTATTTTGGTTGATTATTTAACCTCAAATTGGCTAACTTGATTATGCAGGACATAGAACTGTAATCAGAGAAGGAACTTGATTCTTCAGGACATTCATTTATAATGCTTTGTAGCCATCATAAAAGGGTATTTTTATTGTATTTCTTTCTTTTGTAGTTTTTGATGTTAACATAAATGTTAATGTTAAGCTTATAATTTCATTGTCGATAAATTTTTGACATCAATGAGATGTTCCAAAGAGACGGAAAGTATGAAGATATTACGGTTGGGAAAATAATTAATTGGCCAAAATATTCAGTTCAATTTGGGAGGTTTTAAATTTTTTTTTCTACTGCACTTGAGATGTAAGCAATCAATAACAATATTCTAGTTTTTTTGTTCACCATGACAACTAAGTCATTGTAAGCTAACAACATTGGGGTTTCATTTTGATTTTGATGGAATATTGCTATGTAAAGTCTATACATTTATTAGTTAATACAAATCTGATTAAGTTTTTTTTATTGTTGATGATTGTTGATGTTTATATGAAATTCTATTTACGTCACTTCTGATATCAGCCCTTCGATGATCTTGTTGTGATGTGCCATAAGGCTTCTTCTCTTCTCTTTTAGTGAATTAGCGCTGGGATTGACCTTTTTGTACGGAGCTTTTAGATGTATTTTAGTTTTATTTAGAGCATGAACATGCTTATATAACTTTGATATGGATGAATTGACTTTTTTTTAATTCAGTTTTCGAAAAACGACAGACCTTAACTGTCAAAAAGAAAAAGACAATGGTCGACCAATTCACAAATTATTTGACAGTTTTATTCTGTTGTTTTTATTTCACGGACAATTACTGTCATTTTTCCAGCTAGGAAACGACAGTCCAAAACTGTCGTTTATATTTTGGGAGCGTTATTAATGACGGATGCTCTGACGAATCAAAACTATCGTTTATCGTAATTTATGACGGTTTTGGTCTGTCAAAAAATGTATGTTTTAGTGTAATAACTTATTGTTCATTACCTATCATCGACATGTATCAGTTTACCTCCTTATCATGTATTGCATTTACTATTACAGTTTTATAGTCTTTATCATGATTATCGGAACTGCTGTTAGAGTTCTGCTCGCTCCACTCCTGAATAGATAACATTTTTCAAGGATTGATCTGGGGGACTGGTGTCCTACTTATTATGGGACCCAGGAGGGTATTGGAGCATAGTTTACTCCTGTAGCTCAGGAGTAGATGAGTGACTTCCGGGAGGTCTAGCCAGATGATCTAGTTATATTAGTTTTCCTTATGAGTATTGTAGTACCGAATTTGTCTCCGACAACTATTGATACCTTGGGTTGTTGTATTGGATTTTGTTATGTTGTTGTTGTCTAGACTTGTCTAGAACTTGTGATTTTGAATTATCATCTTTTTATATTCTATCGTGCCATATTATATCGTGATTTTGATCGAGTATTGTCATTATCAGATATTACTATTTCTTCTTTGGAACTAGTTATCTGTTTGAGATGGTAGTTGCAGTGATTGTCAAGACAGCTTACTACGTCGAAGCTGCGGTGTAGGCTGGACGTGCCTCACACACCCGTACCTAAACATGAGGACACGGGTCGTGATACATTTTTGTGGTAGCCTATGCAGGTCAGGCTTCGCAATTAGTTAAATATCGTGGTAGTACATAGGTTAGTCGTACTGCTGCGAGCCTGTAATAGGATATAAGATTATAGGAAGATTAGAGAATACTCAATCATGACTAGGGATTTCAAATTGATTTGAAATTGTTGATCATATTCATTCTGAAAATTGCAATACTTGAAAATTTATATGCTTTTTTGATATATTATCTTGTGCCATATTGATTTCTTTTTGTATCAATCTGTCCTCAGGATGCACTAGTGACCAGGGTTTATGTTTCAGCTCACTACGCCAAAACCAGGAATTTTTGACTCTTTAGACTCGTAAATAACGACGAACCACCACAGTAGCATTATTTTCGAAAGACGAAAACCGTTGATTTCCTTTAAAACGTACCAAAATATTATAATAAAGGATTCGACATGGCCTCTTTTCCCTAAAAAAATTTGCTGCCTGGTGTTGGAGCCTAAATGAATCTATTTTTCACCTCTCATGTCAAATTCCCGACTGGTGTTGGAGCTATGTAGAAGAATACCTGGTTTTTGCCTAGGTTCTATTTTTATCTCTCCCTCTTCAATAATTTTTTGTCGCCTGGTGATGAACCCTTGTTTTTGCTGGGACCGGAGCTTTGATGAAGACCCCTAATTTTATTTTCATCTCCCTTTTCTTGTTTGGGGTTTTTGAAGAAGAGGGAGATGAGAGGGCTTCAATTTCCTCTACAGCAAGTCAGGCTGCACCGGGATCTCTGGGACATCGTTTCCAAATCCACAGCCTCCGTCACAGTCGCCGATGCCATTTCCATCAGCAACGAAGACGGAATCCCCATGTCTGCGTTCCACCCTTTTTTATTAATGTCCAATCCATTTTGTTTCTTCTGCTCTTCCATAAATATTCAATCTTTCTTTGTTGTTCACTATGTTGCAATGAACATGAATATGTAAAGATAAAATATTTCTCTATCGTGCGTATGACACGACATGACGCTGATGCAGATACAGAGATCGATTTTTTGGGTGTCCCTGGTTCCTAGATTGTCTATGTTTGATTATGCTCAATTGGGCAGTCGTGGATTTATGAGACAATATTAAGTACGCCTTCCATATGTTTGTATTACTGCCCACTTCAACATTTTTTCTGTTGTTCCTAAAGCTTTTATCTTTTTTTTTTATGTTTACTATGTTGCACGGGCACATATAACTATACAAGACACTATATGATCACGGGGAGTCGGCGAGGCTATAGAGTTTAAAGGCACATTCAAAGTTTACCATTATGAATGTGTATCTTTAGAGCCGGCAGGACTTCCTTTCTGAAGTTAGGACTGACAACCGTGACCTCGTTTATCTATACGCAACCATTGATTAGTATCTTTGAAAAGTTTATTTTTAACTCCCTGAATCCGTGGATGCTAATTCGATATAAAAGCAATAACATGTAGAAGTAGTATAATTTCATTCAATTCCATGATTATACTAGCTTGAATCAAACAAGCAAATGTTATTTGTCCACCTTCTAATTCCAGCCAAAAAATATTAATGCTTGACACTTGTATCTATTTTATCATTGTCCATTGATAACTATTTTGATGTATTCTTGTGCATAGTAATATGACTTTCGGAGTTCATCAAAATAATTTTTCTGCTCACTCTTTTGCTCTCAAATTCTCAATCAGAATATCCCATACATGATGGCCATATATATTACGGAATATCCACTCGTATTTATGTCCATGAGTCTTGTAACATTTTTCAATGATTATCCTCCCTGTAATATTATTATATTTACCTTCTAATCAAGCTATTCCATTCTATCTGTGGACTAAATGAAATTCTTTTTTCTATCAAGTTAATAGTTAACTCTAATGAAGAGAACATATGTACCTTCTTAAGCCTTGCAGTATCTATCATTAAAACTGTCTATTATGTACCTTCTTTTTCATTTTGCAACTATTACATAGACAAAGACATGTATAGAGATAATAAATACTTGTAGATATATTTATTCAAGCAACCAGTCACAAAGAACCATGTTTCATGTTGATTAATGCCTATTGACAGACTTCATCCCAATCAGAGTTTAATTAGTCATTTCATTAGTAGATCACTTTTATTTGTATTTGTATTTGGAACATAAATGCCTATTGATAGACTTCATCCCAATCAGACTTCATCCCATGTTTTATGTTGGAACATAAATGCCTATTGATTAATGCCTACTGACAGACTTCATCCCAATCAGACTTCATCCCATGTTTTATGTTGGAACATAAAGCCAGAGCTAAAAGGAATGACATTAACAATTTTATTTGTATTTGGGTGCATAATACGCCCTTTTGTGCACATGAGCATAGGAATATGATTGAAAAGGATCATTAGAGGAAATCACCATACTCTAGGTACATATACGACCGGTGAGTTTGATGGAATTTGGGCCAGCCTCAATCAATTGCTTGAAAGCAGCTCCAACAAATCTGCGTTCCTTTGATCCAGTAGAGCTCCAAGCTTCAACATTCATATCTCATGCTCCTATAATGCACCCCCCTCTTCTGTCATGTATGTACTCAATAGGCCAATTATTGACCAGTTAGTTCGACTATCGGGTGTCCGATTAAGCAAATTCATATGGACACGTAATTGTGATTAATCCATCGTCTAATCTGGTTAATCTGCCTGGATTAAGATCATTAAAAACAGACTCATATAACATTAGTGCAGGTTATGGTGTGGGATCATTACTTAGGCAAGATGCCTTTCTTGGGAATAAGGATAGTAGTATTATTAAGGATTATTTTCATTTTTAATTTTGAAGGGAAAATGGTGACTCTTGATGTTATGTTCTGCGGTGAGGCTCTTTATACATGATGTCCATTAATTTTATTGAATCATTTTATTGTTTGAATTTTCATTAGGAGAGCAAGCTAGCTCTTTATCAATTATCATGTATAGGTGTGTATTTAGATTTTAATGAGTAATGATTTGTCATCTTCTAGTATCTAGTTATAGTACCAGAGCTAAACTAGAATCATTCATTTTTGTGTCAAATAATGGAAATGTTTGATGCCTTAGTTCAGTAACAATGATTTATATGCCTGAGCATATAGGACTTATCCGTCAGATGCAATGGTTTGTTGTGATACTTTGGGGAGGATGTATCATCCTCTGTATTTTTAATAGAACGAAATAAGTGTTGTTTCATAAAATAGAGAGGATCCTGTTAAGTGTCTTTTTTTATTATCATTTTTGGTGCTTGTATGAAGATGTTAAAGTATAGATTTTCCTGTAACAAATGGAGTATTGTTGGCAAAATCATTGTAAGGTTCCTCATGTATTCTCTGTCAAAAGGATGGTGGGCATATAGTAAGTACAAAATATTGGATTCCCTTATTTTGGTGGATATGCTTTTCCTCAGTGTATGAGATATATATATATATATATATATATATATATATATATATATATATATATAACAACAAGTTTACTAGGAATTTCTTGGATTGGCTCTTTAAATTTTATTAATGACTTATACCAGCAACTAAACTCCATGATATATTTAAAAAGAAGATACCAGCATGAAGAAGAGTTTAACAAAAGAAGATAGCCCTCATCTAGATGGAGACATCCATGTTTAATCTCTATTCGAGAATTTATTATGATAAAAGGTGGGCATTACACCTTAGTCCTTAAAAAACATAAGGAACTGTTCTTATTTGTGCTTGCAGACTATCTTACAACTTGTCTTGGATTCTTCATCATATCTCAGTATTGTATTCTTACCCTGTCATAGTAATGAATTAATGTAGGGTAGCATTTTGTTTGAGAACCTTAAACCTAAATCATAAAGTCAGACATCATAATTCTCTCTTATTCTTTTTTATTTAAAATCAACCTTTCTGTTTCTATCTTCAGTTTAAGATAAAGTACGTGGCTTCTTAATTTCATGTTTAACGATTTTTCTGCACTACAATCTCCAGATTTGGGACACTGCAAGGCAGGAAAGATTTCAGAGTCTTGGCGTAGCTTTCTACCATGGAGCAGATTGTTTTGAGTTCATTTTAGGATTAGTAGATCACTTGGATCTCTTAGAATTAGTCAAAGATTCAGTCTATATTAATTGAAGAATCAAGAGCCCGCCTTTTCATTTTGGGTTTTCACTATGATTTTGTGAGTATAATTTTTCCTATTATTAACTGTTTCCTGTGATCTATCTACCTTTCCTCTTATATGTGTATCCACCCTACCTCGATAAAGATATCTCAATTAGTTGAGTTCTATCAACAATACATTATAGAGATTGGGGGTATATTCGGTTTCGAAAGAATTGTATTGAGGTATATATCTGAGTAAAGTTGAAGTAATTTTTTGTTATAGACAATACACAATGATCCAGGTTAAACTTTTAAGAAACTGAATTATATAGGAAGTGCTCCTCTTTGTTAAGAGCTTAAATAAAAAAAGATTTATATGTTGTACTAGTTATTCATGATTTCTTTCAATTACTGAACCTTCCATTTTTTGCTTACAAATGAAGCAAACAAGTGATGGAAGCAACTATAGACAGTAAGAGGTATTGTTTTCAGGTTTATAATATGCATATTTGGGCATCAAATAGAGAAGAAGACTTTAGTCAATGAACTGCTTCTACATAAGGTCGGTTCACTATAGAAACTTTATTCTGATTCATCGATTTTGCCACTTGATTTTCATTAGCAGCCAATTAATCTACGAGCGGCAATGATATTAAAATATGTACACAAGGTCAATTCATTTTTTTATGTACAATGTAGGACATTTTTTTGTACAATGTAGGACATTTTTTTGTGTATAATTTTTTTGTTATAGACTATTTGGATGCCAGTGCTTGAGAATGTGGTGTTTGAGGAGCACAATCGTGAAGTAGATTGTACTGATAAATCAGTTACAGGTATACCGATACCTAAAGCAACTTGTTCATGCAAGAGATGATAAAAGAACAAACAAATGCGTTATTGTCTTGAATGTTATCATTATTGCAGAGAACACTCGGGTGGCTTATCCAATCGAGTACATACCCAAACGCAAAGATACCATGTGTCGGCTCGCACCCTAAGAATGTTATCCTTCTGGCTTGCGACGCATTTTGAGTGCTACCGCCCATGAGCAAGCTGAGCCTCGTTCAGACCATGTACCATTTCATTTGTGGCTACACTGCTCTGGTATGTTTTTACTTGCTCTTTTGGTTCCAGAATCCCTTAATTTCAAGTAGGCTAGGCTAGTTTAATTCATCCTATGTTTTGTTGTATGAAATACCAGGTGGCTGTAACTGAGGATGGTATAAAGGAGCCGTAAGCAACATTCTCAGCCTGCTTTGGTGCAGCATTCATAATGCTCCATCCCACCAAATATGTTGCAATGCTCGTCGAGAAGATACAGAAATACGGTGCCACGGGTTGGCTCGTAAACACCGGTTGGTCTGGTGGAAGGTAAACAAGAGTTATGGTATATCCATTCGTACGAGCGCTTAACTAAAAGATGAAGGTCGATATATAATCTTGATTTTGGACCCTACTTAATTTTTTGCTTCAAGTATGGTGTTGGCAATCACATCAAGCTGCCTTACACTAGAAAGATCATCGATGCCATTCACTCGGCAGCCTTCTGGATGCGAATTATGTCAAGACGGAGGTGTTTATAGTATCATCGTCGAGGAAATATTTGATCGCAATGCATATTTGTTTGAAGGGGATGGAAAGTGTGAAGATATTATGCTTGGTGATTTGATCAATTGGCCAAAAGTGTTCAATTTATTAGAATTTGAATATTTGCTTTTAGTTTTATTATTTTGTATAAAATTCGTATGTATTCTGGAATACTCTTTTCTTCAATTTGGATGTTATGTATGAGAACAATTGCAAGTATTAGATACTACAAAGATAATGTCTAATAATTGATATTTCAATATCAATTCAAATTTTTGAATGATTGGTGGTTAATTGAATTGAGTGTATTCATTTTCAATTGAGATTCATGAATAATTGGTGATTATATTCATTGTGAATTAATTAATTTTTTAATTATATTCAGATTCAGTAAGTGCGTACTGGTTTACAGGAAATTTATTTTAATTAACTAAAAATAATTATTATGAATATTTTACAGAATGTCGACGGATATTGCTTGTCAAAAATAGCCCTTCATGTTGGATTGCTTCAGCGAGATATTCGACTGATGAAGTCCGCCATTTATAATATGATGGACGGAATCCATCATTTTCTCCAACTACTTATCGATGGTAGAAAACCGTCGTTTATACTAAACTACACTTTATTTTTGACGGACCATGTGACAGACCAAAACTGTCGAAATATGCAAATTTTGATGGTTTTAGTCCGTCGAGAACCACGAATTCTGCGGTAGTATACGTTGCAGCAGTTGTCACTTCCATGAGGCCGACGATTTCTCGACCGGCTCCTCGAAGAGCGAATGATGTTGTTCCTCCACCTCCACCGGTTCAGGAGACTGCACCAGTTCAGGAGACTGTACCGGTCTAGGAGACTATACTGATTATTCCAGCTGTCTCAGAGGGTGTCACGACCCGCACCCGAGGTAAGGGTACGAGTGCGTAACAGCGTCCCAGCCTACTCGTAGAAACGACGTAGAACGCTGTCTAGGTCTACTATCTATCAATAGTATAATATCAAACCCTGTCGAGAATGGTCAACTCCGAACGGAGGACAAGCAATGACAATATAATATACTCAATCACAAACTCTAAGAATGACGATAATAATAATGAAAGATAAAGACAACAAGATTTATAAATATTATCCTACAAATCCAACACAGAATAATACGAGTCCAAAATCTCTGAGTCAACAATCTCAATACAAACGACTAACAATAATAACAAGCCAAAGTATCTGGAGACAGAGTCCAGTACTATACTAAAACCAGCTAAACTATCCCAAGGCCTCATCTGTTAGAGCTAGCCCCTGCTGCACTAGGGTATCCAACTCTATACCAACCACGTCATGAGGACCGTAATAGGTAGGGCACTCCTCCTCATCATCTGTTATATTTTCAACAAGTCCAGTCAGGACAGGAACGAGTACAAAATCTCAAATAACAGTTCTAGTTATACAATATTAAAAATGTAGCAGTAGATAGAGAGAATATACTAGGTAAAGTAGAGCGTACATGCATCCTGGCAGAGTATATCAAAACTGTAATGAGATAAGGCAAGATAACAATGTATAACATGTACGAAATCTGGAATTGCTATCTATGTGAGTTTAGTACTAGTTTCAACATGTGATCGGCTTAGAACTTGATACAATGTCTGGCCTGGCTAATCATACGTGAGTGTATGATTAACACTATACAGTGAGGATACAATGGTGATACAATGGTGATACAATGGTGATACAATGCTGGTACTATGGGGTATTGATCACATATCTACGCTAACACTCCCATCCCTGACTAATATAGTGGATCCAGTCATGACATGTCATGACACGTATTCTCTGAGGAGGTCGCGAGCCTACGCAGGAATCGTATCTATACAATGAACAATAAACAATGAAGACTTGTCCAGTGTATACCATATATAAGAGGAATAACATCTTCTGAAGGGATCCAGACAATACCAATCCGCGTGCACCATGTGTCAAGAGAACAAGGATATCTACACTAAATACTAGAAACAAAGACGATGTCATAAAACAGAAATATTATCAGAGAATGTATTCGCCTGTCACCCTGAATGACTGATGAAAATAGATGTCTGAATTGGAGTCACAGAGTTCTATTTAGAGTAAAACAGGTTATTTAAGTACTCAATTTGAATTAATGAAAATTTGCAATGCAAACTACATGATTCTCAGTCAACTAGGTCAAAGTCAACTCTTGGTCAACTTTGGTCAACTGTCTAGGTTGAACTAGGTCAAATAAAGTCAAACTAAGTCATATTAGGTCATACTAGGTCATAGCAAGTCAAAGCAAGTCAAACTAGGTCAATCTAGATCAAGGGTTGACTTACAGGTGACTTTTGGTCAACTGGTCAACTCTGGTCAAATTTGGTCAACTGGGAGTCCAACTTGGTTACCCTCTAGTCTATCTAGGTATTCCCATATTGTACTCATCTATATATATCTACTACCATATAATATATACCCTTATCATAATACACTATATAAAATATTATATATATATATCACTATACTATATGAGGGTAACCCTCAACCTAATCCATAACTTAAACCAACACTCACACACTTATCATCCAACACCATTTATCCAAAACCACTCTATTCCTTACCTATATATATTACACTTAGGAATAAAATGGAAATGTAAGTATGTACCCAAGACATATGGGTGAAACCCCCATACCATGCCATATTACTAATATTTCCTTAATATCCTACATATAGGTTACTCTCCTCATCTCCCAACTTCACTCTAAAAATCTCATACTCTCTAAACACAATACTAAATCAAGATACTCAACCAAAACCAAATCCTAACATTTGAAACTATTATCCAAACTAACTCTAACTCTAAATCCTACTCATACTCAAATTCTAATTTCAACTCTACTCACATACTCTCAAAGTCAACCAAGCCAAACCAAAACCAAGGCAACAAGCAAGGCAAACAGTGGCTGCCTACTGTACTGCCCTGCAGTGCAATGGTTCACTGCAATGGGGCATTTGCTGCTAGTTCCTACAGCTGCCCCCAAACTCAGGAATCTTCCAAACTTATATTCATGTATGTATTCACTCACAATGTAACTTCAGAAACTGGAATGCAAATGAATTCATGTATCAACACATATATGATTTACCCTAACCAAATTTTGAAATAAACTCACAAACATCAAATCCCAAACCTAAACAGAGAGTTCAAAAGTGTCCAATACCACTTTAGGATGTTAAGCAAAGTCTGAAACCATGATATAAACTGAACATCACAACCCAAGCCATTTGGTAAACAAGCTACATTACCCAATTTTATTCGAAGTCACAGGAAGGACTTCCTTGTTCGAGTATCTAAACCCAAAGATCAACTCCAAAACCTTAATATGGATCTCAGTTCACAGACTGTACAGGAAATCAGTCACTATCTCAGGAATTGTGAAATTGAATCCAAATCTCAGGTATTCATTCCCTTCATTAAAACGAACCCAAATCGAATTGAAAAATCAAAAAAACATGAAACCTAATCTTAGAAACAAACTAACCTCGGTAATATAACTAAAAACTTATTTGAAAACCTCAAGTTCGAATTTACTATTTTGAATTACATTTTGAAAACCAATATTTCAGTATCAGACAAATATATTTTCGAACCCAGGTATCAGTGAAAACACAATTTTTCGAACCCAAATCAATTTGAAAAACCCAAGATAATTCGAAACTGAGGTGAGGTAACATATACTCGTGTCAGGAGGGTTGTTCTTGTGTCCAAAAACTGGACACGAATGTGTCCTAACAAAGAGAGCACACACAGACACTTAAAACGTGCAGGCAGCCTTGTGCACGTGTGCGAGTCATGCTAGGACACGACATACGACACGAGACACCTCGTGGTCGTGTCTAGGTGTTCGCCAACTATAGGACTACGTGCACAAGTCTGCAACGTGTCCAAAGATTTTACAGCGTATCAGTGTCAATTTTTCGACTGTGCGTGCAAGGCTCGGTTCAGTGCACACGCGATTTCTCCGTGCACACTGATCGAGGGCTCACGAAATTTCTTGGGCATGGTGTCAGGCATTGCCCGCTCGTGTCCATAAATTTTTGTGTCATAAGATTTAGCGTCGTGTCTGCTATCAGTGTCGAGCAGCAAGGCAGCCGCACGAGCCCCGTGCGGTGTCTCGTGCTGCGTGTTCGAGCCCAATAACCGTGTCCAAACTTGCCTAATTTTGACTCAGTCAAATTGGGTTGTGATCTACACATAATAAGCTAATTTTCTATTCAATTAGATTCTGAAATTAACACAATTTATTTCTAACAAACATTTTATCGAACACCTATTTATTTGGGTTGATACGTGTCCGATACGGACACGAAATGGACACTACCTAGCACCAAACTATTCCTACAGCTAGGGTATACCTATATGCATGTATCTATGAAAATAAAACATGATTTTAGAAGGGTTTCATGGGATTTACCTATTGAGATTGAATCTCAATGAAAAAGGGTATTGATGAGGTTTCTCCTTGAACTCCAATTGACCAAAGCACTTCAAACCCTAGCTAGCAAGCCCCTACTAGCTTCCACTATAGTAGAGGGTGATGTTGCAATTGATTAGAACCAATTTGGGCTTGATTTGGATATTAGGGAAGGAAATTTGGGGAGAAACTATTAGGGTTCTAAGAAGTTGTAAAATAGGCAAAGGTTTTTGCTAAGGGTGTTTTATAGGAATGGGGGATCCAATTGTGGCTGCCATTAGATGGTTTAGGATTAGGTTTTAGGTCTAGATGTGTGGCTAGGAGTTGTCCACCCAATTCTAGGCCTTCCTATTGGTTCAACTTGTCATAGGCTACCTTTTTTCACAAATATCCTAAGAGTAAAATATCTTACCTAGAAATATCTAGATATTACTAACCTTGGCACTTAGTAGGAATGTTCTAACCAAGATTCTAACCTCAAGACTAATCTAGGTTAGGTTAAACTTTTAGGTTAAGGCTTAACTAAAAGATTAGCACAATATTTAATTAATCAAAATTATAATTCCATAAAATTGTCAAAATGACCAAAATACCCTTAGGCTAAAAAGTTGTAATTAGTTATCCTAATCACATGACTAGTCTCCCTTGGTCATGGTTAGTCTATAGACTTAGCCAACTCTAGGTTTACACTAGTCAATCATCAAAATCACAAGACGTGGTTTTAAATAGTTTTAAGTTAACTAAAAATCACCAAAATTATGGAAAACTGAGAAATGACAAAATTATCCTTAATTTTGAAAACAGGTAGTTACAATCCTACCCCCCTTAGAAAAATTTTGTCCTCGAAATTCGAAACAGTCGTACTCTTCTCTAGGTCAAGCACCCAATAATAAAAGTCTACTAAGTTTTATCCTAAGTTATATAACATGCAATCGAGGGAATCAGAGCACATGCATGGTTTTAAATCTCTACAGTATCATGTTATTACAGTCTTCATTGGGGTTTTCTATTTAATCTAGTATGTTCATCACATATGCAAATAAAGGTACTAAGAAAGCAATCATCAATCAATGGACGAAAAGAAACAGGTAGAAAGAAAGTGCAAGACCTAACCTCCTAGTCCAATGCCTGTAGGATCCTCAACTGTCATCGCAAAAGCCCTGTCCTGGCGGGGTATATCCCGCTGCTGGTGTGGGGCGTGATGCGGTGCCATAGGTGGCCTACCCTGTGCTCCCTGAGCTGCACGACGATGGTTCGAAGGACAATCCCTTGCCTGATGCCCCTCGGTGCCACAGTATAGGCACACACCCAAACGTCTCCTGCAAACCTCCCAGAGATGTCTGGACCTCTTACAGTAGTGGCAAGTGGGTGCCTACTACGTCGGTCCCTGTTGCTGCTGTCGGGGCACCTGCTGAGCTAGTGCCCTAACCAGAGCAGACATCTGCTGCGGGCATTACGGAATAGAATGATGCTGGAGTTGAGGAAGCTTAGCAGCCCCCGCGCTGCTAGTAGTCCCCGAAAACAGATCACGATCCCTCTTGGGCTTTAGGCCCCACTCCCTATCCACCTTGCGAGCCTTCGCAAAGATCTCGTTATAGGTCGCATAGAAAGAAGGAATAAGGATCTTGATATCCCATATCAATCTCTCACTAAAGCGGCTCGCCCTGATCTTCGGCTCACGTACCATGTACACTGTGTATCGGCTCAGTCTGCCGAACTCCGCAGCGTACTCCTTTACAGATAAACCACCCTGCTGGAGGTGCTGAAACTGCCTCACCAAATCGATCTTGTCTGTAGGAGAAAAGAACTTCGCCTTGAAGAGGACCTTGAACTCGGCCCAGGTATGGCCCTCCCCTTCAAGGTATGGCTCGTTCCTGAACCAGGTACGAGCAATGTCTAACAACTGTAGCCCCACCGCCTCGACCTTCAGGTCGTCTGCTAAGCGGGAAGCCCTCATCTGACGCTCGATGTCCTCGAGCCAGTCGTCAGCATATACTACACACTAAGTCCTGCTAAAGTCACGAGGCCCCAGTTTCTTGAAGTCCTGGATATTACCCGGCCTCGGATGTGCTCCCTGATGCGGAGTCCTCTGCTCCACGACAGCTAGAGCCAAATGGTGTGCATGCCTCATATCCTGACGCATCGCGTCTGTCTGCCTCTGTTGAGCCTCAGTCTGGACTCGCTGGGCCTCCATCATCTGCCGAAGGAAGGCAAACATCTGCCCCAAATCGGTAGGTAGTGGAGGCGGAGAAGACAGATCCTCGGCTACAGACGGAGGAGTCTGATGTGCAGGAGGAAGAACACCCACGACTGCTCATGCCGCAGCGACCTCCGGGACAGTCCTCATAACTGGTGGAGGAGCGCCCCCGACTGCTGCTGCAGATGCAACGACCACAGGAGAAGTGACTGGCTCAGGTTCACGAGATATGGCGGACCTCTCAGTATCCACAGGCTCCAAATGCTGAGATCGAGTCATCACCATCCTGAAGATAAATCAAAAGAAAGAAGTCAATATGGCACAAGATAGATCATATATAAGGAGGACAATTTAAAGTACAAGTAATCAGCATCAAGAAAGGATAGTTGTATAGAAGCAATTGGAAGTATCCTAATTGTGATTGAGTACCCTTAGCCTATAGCCTATATCTTCTAAAACAATAGCAGGCTCGTAGCGGCACTCTAAGTTGAGCACCACTACGACATCACACTAATTGCAACTTCTGACCTGCCTGGGCCACCACTAAAAATGTGTCATGACCCGCACCCGAGGTAAGGGTACGAGTGCGTAACAGCATCTCAGCCTACAACGTAGAACGATGTGTAGGTTTACTATCTATCAATAGTATAATATCAAACCCTTTCGAGAATGGTCAACTCCGAACGGAGGACAAGCAATGACAATATAATATACTCAGTCACAAACTCTAAGAATGACGATAATAATACTGAAAGATAAAGACAACAAGATTTATAAATATCATCCTGAAAATCCAACACAGAATAATACGAGTCCAAAATCTCTGAGTCAACAATCTCAATACAAACAACTAACAATAATAACATGCCAAAGTATCTGGAGACAGAGTCCAGTACTACACTAGAACCAGCTAAACTATCCCAAGGCCTCATCTGCTAGAGCTAGCCCCTGCTGCACTAGGGTATCCAACTCTATACCAACCACGTCATGAGGACCGTAATAGGTAGGGCACTCCTCCACATCATCTGTAATATTTTCAACAGGTCCAGTCAGGATGGGAACGAGTACAAAATCTCAAATAACAGTTCTAGTTATACAATATTGAAAATGTAGCAGTAGATAGAGAATATACTAGGTAAAGTAGAGCGTACATGCATCCTGGCAGAGTATATATCAAAACTGTAATGAGATAAGGCAAGAAAACAATGTATAACTTGTACGATATCTGGAACTGCTATCTATGTGAGTTTAGCACTAGTTTCAACATGTGATCGGCTTAGAACTTGATACAATGTTTGGCCTGACTAATCATACGTGAGTGTATGATTAACACTATACAGTGAGGATACAATGGTGATATAATGGTAATACAATGGTGATACAATGGTGATACAATGCTGGTATTATGGGGTATTGATCACGTATCTACGCTAACACCCCCATCCCTGACTAATATAGTGGATCCAGTCATGACATGTCATGACACGTATTCTCTGAGGAGGTCGCGAGCCTACGCAGGAATCGTATCTATACAATGAACAATAAACAATGAAGACTTGTCCAGTGTATACCATATATAAGAGGAATAACATCTTATGACAGGATCCAGAAAATACCAATCCGCGTGCACCATGTGTCAAGAGAACAAGAATATCTACACTAAATACTAGAAACAAAGACGATGTCATAAAACAGAAATATTATCAGAGAATGTACTCGCCTGTCACCCTAAATGACTGATGAAAATAGATGTCTGAATTGGAGTCACAGAGTCCTATTTAGAGTAAAACAGGTTATTTAAGTACTCAATTTGAATTAATAAAATTTTGTAATACAAACTACATGATTCTAAGTCAACTAGGTCAAAGTCAACTCTTGGTCAACTTTGGTCAACTGTCTAGGTCGAACTAGGTCAAATAAAGTCAAACTAAGTCATATTAGGTCATAAAAGGTCATAGCAAGTCAAACTAGGTCAATCTAGGTCAAGGGTTGACTTACAGTTGACTTTTGGTCAACTGGTCAACTCTGGTCAAATTTGGTCAACTGGGAGTCCAACTTGGTCACCCTCTAGTCTATCTAGGTATTCCCATATTGTACTCATCTATATATATCTACTACCATATAATATATACCCTTATCATAATACACTATATAAAATATTATATATATATCACTATACTATATGAGGGTAACCCTCAACCTAATCCATAACTTAAACCAACACTCACACGCTTATCATCCAACACCATCTATATATATTACACTTAGGACTAATATTGAAATGTAAGTATGCACCTAAGATATATGCGTGAAACCCCCATACCATGCCATATCACTACTATTTCCTTATTATCCTACATATAGGTTGCTCTCCTCATCTCCCAACTTCACTCTAAAAATCTCATACTCTCTAAACTCAATACTAAATCAAGATACTCAACCCAAACCAAATCCTAACATTTGAAACTATTATCCAAACTAACTCTAACTCTAATTCCTACTCATACTCAAATTCTAATTTCAACTTTACTCACATACTCTCAAAGTCAACCAAGCCAAACCAAAACCAAGGCAGCAAGCTAGCCAAACAGTGGCTGCCTACTGCACTGCCCTGCAGTGCAATGGTTCACTGCAATGGGGCAGTTGCTGCTAGTTCCTACTGCTGCCCCTAAACTCAGGAATCTCCCAAACTTATATTCATGTATGTATTCACTCACAATGTAACTTCAGAAACTGGAATGCAAATGAATTCATGTATCAACACATATATGATTTACCCTAAAAAAATTCTGAACTAAACTCACAAACATCAAACCCCAAACCTGAACAGAGAGTTCAAAAGTGTCCAATACCACTTTAGGATGTTAAGCAAAGTCTGAAACCATGATATAAACGGAACATCACAACCCAGGCCATTTGGTAAACAAGCTACATTACCCAATTTTATTCGAAGTCACAGGGAGGACTTCCCTGTTCGAGTATCTGAACCCAAAGATCAACTCCAAAACCTTAATATGGATCTCAGTTCACAAACTGTACAGAAAATTAGTCACTATCTCAGGAATTATGAAATTGAATCCAAATCTCAGGTATTCAATCCCTTCATTAAAACGAACCCAAATCGAATTAAAAAAATCAAAACAAACATGAAACCTAATCTTAGAAACAAACTAACCTAGGTAATATAACTTAAAACTCATTTGAAAACCTCAAGTTCGAATTTACTCTTTTGAATTACATTTTGAAAACCAATATTTCAGTATCAGACAAATATATTTTCGAACCCAAGTATCAGTCAAAACACAATTTTTTGAACCCAAATCAATTTGAAAAACCCAAGATAATTCGAAACAGAGGTGAGGTAACATATACTCGTGTCTGGGGGGTTGTTCTCGTGTCCAAAAACTGGACACGAACGTGTCCTAACAAAGAGTGCACACACAGACACTTAAAACGTGCAGGCAGCCTCGTACACGTGTGCGAGTCGGGCTAGGACATGACACACGACACGAGACACCTCGTGGTCATGTCTAGGTGTTAGCCAACTATAGGACTACGTGTACAAGTGCCTGCAACGTGTCCAAGTGACTTGTGTCCAAAGATTTTACAGCGTATCAGTGTCAATTTTTCGACTGTGCGCGCAAGGCTCAATTCAGTGCACACGCGATTTCTCCGTGCACACTGATCGAGGGCTCACGAAATTTCTTGGGCATGATGTCATTCATTGCCCACTCATGTCCATAAATTTTTGTGTCATAAGATTTAGTATCGTGTCCGCTATCAGTATTGAGCAGCAGGGCAGCCACACGAGCCCCGTGCGGTGTCTCGTGCTGCGTGTCCGAGCCCAATAACCGTGTCCAAACTTGCTAAATTTTGACTCAGTCAAATTGGCTTGTGATCTACCTATAATAAGCTAATTTTCTATTCAATTAGATTCTGAAATTAACACAATTCATTTCTAACAAATATTTCATCGAACACCTATTTATTTGGGTTGATACGTGTCCGATACGGACACGAAATGGATACTACCTAGCACCAAACTATTCCTACTGCTAGGGTGTACCTATATGCATGCATCTATGAAAATAAAACATGATTTTAAAAGGGTTTCATGGGATTTACCTATTGAGATTGAATCTCAATAAAAAAGGGTATTGATGAGGTTTCTCCTTGAACTCCAATTGACCAAAGCACTTCAAACCCTAGCTAGCAAGCCCCTACTAGCTTCCACTATGGTAGAGGGTGATGTTGCAATTGATTAGAACCATTTTGGGCTTGATTTGGATATTAGGGAAGGAAATTTGGGGAGGAACTATTAGGGTTCTAAGAAGTTGTAAAAGAGGCAAAGGTTTTTGCTAAGGGTGTTTTATAGGAAGGGGGATCCAATTGTTGCTGCCATTAGATGGTTTAGGGTTAGGTTTTAGGTCTAGATGAGTGGCTAGGAGTTGTCCACCCAATTCTAGGCCTTTCTATTGGTTCAACTTGTCATTGGCTACCTTTTTTCACAAATATCCTAAGAGTAAAATATCTTACCTAGAAATATCTAGATATTACTAACCTTGGCACTTAGTAGGAATGTTCTAACCATGATTATAACCTCAAGACTAATCTAGGTTAGGTTAAGGCTTAACTAAAAGATTAGCACAATATTTAATTAATCAAAATTATAATTCCATAAAATTATCAAAATGACCAAAATACCCTTTGGCTAAAAAGTTGTAATTAGTCATCCTAATCACATGACTAGGCTCCTTTGTTCATGGTTAGTCTCTAGGCTTAGCCAACTCTAGGGTTACACTAGTCAATCATCAAAATCACAAGTCGTGGTTTTAAATATTTTTAAATTAACTAATAATCACCAAAATTATGGAAAACTGAGAAATGACAAAATTACCCTTAATTTTGAAAATAGGCAGTTACAGAGGGTCTACCTCCTTCACCATTATTTTCTTTCCCTGGAGGCATGCTGATAGGGCACAGCTGTTTGCTCTTATTCATGGTCCGGTAGATGCTTAAAGAATTCAGGCTGAGGCTCAGAGGGTATATGCTAAGGTATACAAAGCCCAGATTGGGCTGATGAGGGAGGGCATGGTGTCACGACCCACACCCTAGAGTAAGGGCACGAGACGTGGGTACGTCCAGCCTACGCCGCAGTGTCGGCGGTAGAACGCTGTCCTAGGTCAAACATCTAATAATATAAAGGTAACTGTACAGTATATACACTCCGAATGGAGGTGACATAGCAAATACAGTCTCAATCACATCTAAGGTAGAGCATGATAAAAGATAGATAAAACATGAAATCCACAAAAAGATACAGCAGATAGAAGTCTAAGTGTCTAAGATACACAAACCCAGAAAACATCTCAAATCTCAAATACAGTAATCCATAGAGTAAATACAGCTCAAGACAACTGAAAATAAGCTATAAGAAAAATCCTAGCTATCTATACAACCTCTACTGTGTCTCCTCTAGGCCAGCAGGCAACCTCCAAGCTATTTGTAAAATTTATCAACAGGTCCAGTCAGGACAGGAGCGAGTACAGTACATCTCAACAAATCATAACATATAGGAAATATAAACATACTAGAAAGTAAGATACATGAAACTGAAGAACAACTTGATGTAAAAGAGAGAGACTGTTAGTAAATAGCTACAATATATAGAGAACTATCAGTGACTAGTGATTCAGAGCACAAGATGGTTATGCAAACGGTACGATGTTGTACACGAGTAATCTACAGAGATTGTACATGAGTAATCTACTGGATTGATTATATAACCACTTCTACTCCCCCGCCCCAATCAATACACAAGGATCTAGCCAAGATATATTATTGCACACGAAGTATAGTCGTACACGAAGATCATGTGAGCACATGAGTATATACGATTTCATACGATTTGTACACGAAAAGCATGAACACAAGGAGTACACGACGCTCATGATAAAGTACACGAACACGAAATACCTACTGTATCCGCTAAAAGGATAACATCGCACGATAAGATCCATATAGTACTAATCCATGTTTCTAACGTGTCAACATCATGTAAAGTAACAGAGTCCTAGTTATAGCAACACAGGTTATGAAATGATCAGAGAATGTACTCGCCTGATAACCTAAACAGCTGATATGAAAAGATGGCCAACTGGAGTCACAGAGTCCTAGTTATAGCAACACAGGTTATAAAGAGTTCAATTTATATGGTAATTGAAATTATAATACAATCTACATGAGTCTAAGTCAATCTAGGTCAAAGTCAACTCTTGGTCAACTCTGGTCAACTAGTCTAGGTTAGTCAATTCTAGGTCTAAACAACTAAGTATATGCAAATCAAGTATCCAAGATAGCTACTAACTCATAGCCTAAGTCACTTGCTAAACCAAGCACAAAACTAAACCATAAGCTAACAAAGCACACAAACTTAGTCATATAATGTATATATGTTATTCACATTCACATATTCATATACATAAATATATATAGGAAAGCTATATATATAGGCACATACATATATATAGAGAAAGAGAGGTACAAGAGTAAGTGACTATGTGTGTGTTTGGCATGTGTGTGAAAGGATATGTGTTAATATTTTCAGATTTAGTGATAGGTAGGTGTATGTGACATGGGATACATGGTGTCAAAGGGTGTATGAATGCATGTGTGTAAAAGGTTATAGATTAACTCAATTTATAGAAATGCATACATACATACTTATATTGCATACATGTATATATACATATCATGTATACATACATACATTGCATACATGCCTACATACTTATCATATATGCATACTTGCATTCATTCATGCACCTATACATACATACATAGATGCATACATACTTATTTGGATACATTATATACTTGCATACATTATATTCATATATGCATACTCTACATTATATTACATTCATTCCTGCATACATGCATACATATAATATATGCATACAAACTCATATATTCAACTCAAAATATATGTGAATACATACATTATATTATCTTAACGCACACACACACACATATATATATATATATATATATTAAAAAAAATATATATATATATATTTTTTTATATATCATTCATTCATATCCCATATACATGCATACTTCAGTTCATGCATTATATCCATTCACATATCATTAAGTTGCATGCATATACTTATTTTCATTACATACATGTCATTCATGCATATTACATACTTACATGCATCTATACATTATATACATTGTATACAACATGTAAAAATAGAAGAGGAAAAAAAAGGAGAAAAAACTGAAATGGAAAGGGAAGGAAAGAAAAATGTAAGAAAAAAAAATAACAGTGGACATATACATGCTTGCATCATATATTTTACATTACCATACATGCTATCATTATATATTGTCTTACATTATGTATACATTATACATTCATACCTATCATTACATGTATACCTTGTATTCATATCTAGCATTCATTATATACTTTCATGCATACATTGTATATCATTCTTTTATTCATGCATTTATGCATTGCTTACCTACATTACATTGATTGCATTCCTACATGCTTGCATTCAACCATATATATACATTAATGTAAAGAGGGTACTATCATATATATATCATTTCATTCATCTAACATATCATGCATTACATACTCTACATTTATTTAATATCCATACTACATAGGCTCATAGGTTACACAAAATGTCTATGTCGTATAGTCACTTTTCTACTTAAAATCAAAACTGTACCAATTGGGCCTTCACTAAATTCTAGGATTAAAGTATGTCGTAGTCCTTCGTGTTAGCTTTCCGAAACTTTAAACGGATCGCATTTTCGTGTCCGAAAGCTCCCGAAATCGCGAAAATATCGAAACATGTTCGTCTTTCGTACAGCTGACACTTAAATAATTTTACAAAAAGTTCCAGAACGATTTTGGCTTATTAAAATATATATTTGGAAAGCTAACTTCGATACGCTTTGTTTAAAAAAAGGGGAGATTAAAAGAAGTTCTAAGCGAAAAGTTATGACATTTCTAAGTTGCTTTGGTTAATAAAAACGTGGATGAATATTATGACGAATTTGAGTTGTTTTTGACAAAAGAAATACATGTAGGCCAAGATACTTGGATACCAACATAGGTATCCAAATGAAACTCATTCTAACCATCCTAACTAAGATCAATCCACTCTCTAACCATTCTAAAATTGAATTTAAATATTTATTTAAACTATTAACATACAAACATATACATAGGGTGTCCTAATTTGGGATCTATCAAGTAGGACACAAGACACATATCTAAAATCCTCAAGAGAGCTCCAAATGGTCTCAAATTTGAATCTAAAGGGGACACATGCATGAGGATGGATCCTACGGATTCAAAACTAATTTATATGCAAAGAAAATCGATTTAGAGGATGGGTTTTACCTATTGGGAGTGGAATCCCAATGAAATCCTTTAGGACACGGCTCCGAAACGAAGATCCCTCAAAGTGGACACTCCTCCTTGCACTTCTCTTCCAATCCATGGTAGCACCCTTCCCTTGGAGAATGGGAATGATTGAGGGAAGATTTGGTGAAGGAATAATTTGATTTGGAGATCAAATCAAAGGGAAGACTCTCTAAAATTAGGGAAGAACAAAAGGAAAATAAAAGAGGCAAGATTGTAATGAATGAAATGAATCAATCTCCCCTAAAGGTGGCTGCCATAAAGAGTCCACTAGGGCTAATGGAAAATATCCTAATTACCCCTCTCTAGTCTCATATGGTTAAGTCTAGACTAGGTTCAAGTTTGGGATCAAAATGATCTAGTTTGAGTCTCTAACTTAACTATTCTAACATAATAAAAATTAGTTTAACTCACTAACTTAAATGTTGGGTTTTGTGGTCCATGCTTAACTTAATATTGGGTCCCATCTAGAGTTTAAGCTACCCGGGTCACAATACAAGTCGGAACGAGACGAAACTCAAACCCGACTAAACAAATCCAATAAAAACAATATTAAAAATATAAAATTTTCCCAAAATATTAAAATATAAAAATGACCAAAATCATTATAAATTAATTTAAATATTATTAAAATAATCTAAAATTTACCAATTAATTAAAATCCTAAATAATTCAAAAGTCATAAAATGACCAAAATACCCTTAGCCTAAAAAGTTGTAAATAGTCATTCTAATCACATGGTTAGGTCCTTATGGTCATGGTTAGTCTCTAGGCTCAAAAGTTCTAGGGTTCACTAGCTAACACATCAAAATTATAATTCACCAATTTTAAATAGTATTAAATTAATTAAAATTCCCATAAATCATAAATCCAATTATTAAATAATAAACTTATAAAAAGTTCAAAATTACCCTTATTTTAGAAAAGTGGGTATTACACATGGAGAGTGCCCATCAGGTAGCACTAGAGACCTTGGAGAGAGTTACTGCGCAGCATCCCTTTCAGCAGCAGAAGCTGGGTACCATCTTGAACTTCAAGAAGATGTGTACCCAAGTGTTCAAGGGTACTAAGGGTATGCTTTATACTGATGAGTGGCTCGAGGATATGGAGAGGATCTTGCAGGTAGCTCAGATTATAGATAACCTGAAGATTGAGGTGGTCGGTAGGGGTGGGCACGGGTCGGGTCGGTTCGGGCCCAAATTTGTTGGACCCGTGTAGCTTCCCTTCCCGAATTTTTTTTTGAAATATTTTTTTATTTATTTATTTGATTTAAATGGTAATTTTTAGATTTTATAAATAATCATTTAGTTAATTATTACGGTAGAGGAAGTTAGCCATAGTTGAGTTTTGAAGTACAAGACGACTAGGAATCATGGCATGGATAGTACAGTAGCATGCTTTGACTAGTGTTTAGCCATGGTAGGGGAATGCCAAGCCATCGGTGTGTCCTAACTAGGAAAACTAGGCCAAGTTATAGTATGACTATTAGAAATAGTTTAATTAAATTATTATTAGATTTATTGACTTTGCAAAACTAGTTATACATTTTTAGCCCGGACTGGGTCCGAATTGAGCCCAAGCCCATGTAGGCATCCAGTGTACACATAGATTCCATGTAGACATATTTTTTGGTAGATGTAATACCGATTATGGGATATTATAATTCGTCATTGTTATTATTATTATTATTATTATTATTATTATTATTATTATTATTATTATTGTTGTTTTATTACCAATACTATTGAGATTATTATTATATAATATTTATTTATGATCATTGATTATATTTAAAATACTGTATTGCCTGTATAGAATTTGTGGAATAATTGTATATATAAATATGTATAAACACCAGGATATAATATATATATATATATATATATATATATATATATATATATATATATATATATATATATATATATATATATATTGAGTTCTAACTATATTTATAATTTAGTAATATATATACATATGTATATGTGTAAATATAAATATATGTGTGTGTATACGAATATAGATATATATATGTGTATACCAAGATATAATATAATAAGTGTATATGTGTATATGGATATATAAATATACATATATGTGTATAAATGTGTTGGTATATAAATATATGTAAATGCATGTGTGTATACATAGAAATATTTGTATACGTGTATATGTGTATAAATATAAATATTTGTATACGTGTATATGTGTATATATTTATATATATATTTTTTATATATATAATCATATATATATTTATATATATAATCGTATATATATATATATATATATATATATATATATATATATATATATATATATATATATATATATATATATATATATATATATATATATATATATATTTGTGTATAGATGTATATTAAACCCCATACCCAACAACAGCCCCAGGCCCAGGCCCACATGCCTATAGCCGGCCCAACTTTCTGCTCAACTAAACCATCGCCAAACTTCCTTTTCAGCCGAGCCAACCCGAGAGCTTCGCTCGGGTTCAGAATTCTGTGCATATATAGAGTTCGAGAGAAAGGGAAACGCGGCAGCTACAACATAAAACCCTAAACCCCATGCCGCGCCCCCGACCTGGCGACCCTGACGCCACGCGCGCGTCGCCACGGTGGCCGCCGGTCGGCGACAGAGCCACCGCGCGCGCGCTCAGGCGAACAGCGACAACAGTAGTAACCATGCGACGAGGCCACTTCACGGTAAGATTTCTTCCCCGATACTCGATCATTTCTATTTTCGTAAGTTCCTACGGATAGACAAAATAACCCGCTTGAATTCCCACAAAGGAGATTCGAACACGACAGCTCGACCCTCCCGCGATTTCGACGCGAAGTCGATGTTTTCTGTTCAAAAAATAGAGCACGAAATCGTTCCAAACCACCTTCTTTGAAGGCAGATACTTGCCAATCCAACCACAGTTTAGGAAAAACTTTTAAAGGGACTTTTAGACAACATGTAGAGGATTAAAATGCTATAAATACAACTATTTCTAGCATACTATACAACAAGTAATTTCTGTTTAAAGTTAGGGAAAAACCTGTTTTGAAAATTACGAAATCACTCGATACCACGTGCGTCCGGCCAAACCGGGCGACTTGGTCGTGAACCGAAAGCATCAAAAGTTGCGTAACGGCTTCATGATCGTGTGGGCTTTAACGGAATTCAAATTGGTCGCGTGTGCGCGACGAATTTGATGCGTATCCGTCAAAATTCACCGTATCGGCCTCTGTGCAAATTTCTAAATTACTTTGTGCACGCTCGTCAGATCGAGACGAAACTTGTGCCAACAGGACCGTGTCATTTTTTTGGTCCTATATGCCAAGTTTGTTCCAATTCTGAGACAGTCGAATCGGAACGTCGTTTCGCGGGCCCTACGGTCCGACTCAACGGGTGATTTTGTGCACGGCCCACCGAAATCCAACTTTGGACATACGGTTGGGTTCGTATCGGAAAAATGAATCTGTAGACATATAGTTTGACTACTTTAGAGACCTTTGACTCTGGCACGATTTTCGGTGCAAGACGAGTCCAATGGCAGACATCATTTTTGCCCAAAATAACCGTTTTGCCCCTGTGTCCAGAATTGGACTTAAGGACAGGCAATCCTAGCTAATTTGACTATTCTGAGAATGTTGGCAATGTCTGTTTCAGCTTCAGAGACAGTTGTGAGGACTTGGACTTCATGGCTTGGCAGTCGACTGTATTTTTGTTGGATCTGCGTGCAACCTCCAGGCAAGTATACCTTGCCTTCCTCTACAGTTTATTTACATGCATATTTATATTATTATATAGTTTTACTAGTTGATTAGTTATATGTGATTTGTATATCGTGCCTGCTAGTTTTTATATAGCCTTGTTTATAATTAGCTTTGTAGTTCATATTGGATTGGTTTTCTCGTGTATCGTGATTAGGTCGTGTCGTATCATCTCTTGTACTTGGACTGAGTCACATCGTGTCATAGGAGGAATAAGTCATATCGGAACTGCTGTACCTTAAAATTCTTGAAGCTAACATGCGAGTCCACATTAGGGGCGAGGGTTAGTAGTTAAGTTAACTTGCGAGCCCACACCAGGGGCGAGAGTTAGTAAGCTAATCTGCGAGTCCACACTAGGGGCGAGGGCTAGTAGTTGTTCAAACCTACGAGTCCACACTAGGGATGAGGGTTTGAGTATTCGATTGGTTATCCATTGACATCGTGATATCGTGTTCACTTGTTCTTCTCCAGCAGTTCGTTTAGGTGTAGTGGTTCTTCCAGTCGTGTGTGGTCATATTTTCGTGCTGATTGGTCTTTTCCTCGTTTATTTCCTGTATTTTCTTTATTGCATGATAAACTGCTAGATTGGCATATTTTTATGTATCTTGCTATGTCCCCTGAGGACCTGATGATCTCTTCAGGTTAGTGATTGCATGGAGTTAGCTAGTAGTTCTGGATGGCTGAGGATTTGCGGTTCTTGTGGGATTCAGGTACCGTTATGGTGTTTATTATCCATTCGTGCTTTCATACCTTATCATGGGTTATCCTGTTCCTTGATTCAGTTTTAGACTCTTGTTATTTCCTTTAGAGTCTTATCGGGCATTTATGTTAGTGGGCTGCAGACCACGACCCATAGTGTTCATTCATGTTTTATATTATTATTGTGGATTGAGATATAGATTTGTTTGCCATGATTTGGCAGTATACCATAACCTTGACAGCATTTACGTATTCGAGTCGGGCTGGAGTCCGTTCGATACGTAGCTGGGCTTGGACACGCTTCGTATCCGAAAAGCGGGTGCGGATCGTGATAAGTTTTTTTGGTGGCCCATGCAGGTCGGAGCATATCGTATCGGTTATGTAACTGTACTGGTACGAGCCTGCGGCTTGACTAAACCTTAGGAGTCTCAATCCATACTGCCTTGAAACTCTCCTAGAAATTCTCTACGTCCTTGAGAACTCCATATATATTTGCTCTCGATTATACTTCCTTGCTTTCCGTACCATTGATTCTCGTCGCTTCCTATTTCGGAGTGACGAACAATTGTGCTGTCTAGAATTCATTAGAAATCCTTAAATTATAGTACATATCGCTTGACTATTGAGTGTTTGCTTGTTTATAGATATAAGGGACTATATATGCCATATGCCTAGATATCTGTCTAGTAGAATTGTTAGCAACTAGTTAGGAGACCATAAGACTTTAGTGACCGTGTTTTGAGGAGTAGTGTGACCAAAGGTGGGTAGAAGTTCTCGAGACTTCGTAGCTACAAAATAATTAGGAGGAGGATATAAACTATTTTCGAGGAATTAAATTTGAGAAGATTAAGGTGATAGTAGACTTTGAATTTTACGGGATAGTCATGAATTAGAATTTCGAGGACGAAATTATTTTTAAGGTGGGTAGATTTGTAGCTTCCCTTCCCGAATTTTTTTGAAATATTTTATTTATTTATTTATTTGATTTAAATGGTAATTTTTAGATTTTATAAATAATCATTTAGTTAATTATTACTGTAGAGGAAGTTAGCCATAGTTGAGTTTTGAAGTATAAGACAACTAGGAATCATGGCACGGATAGTGCAGTGGCGTGCTTTGACTAGTGTTTAGCCATGGTAGGGGAATGCCAAGCCATCGGTGTGTCCTAACTAGGAAAACTAGGCCAAGTTATAGCATGACCATTAGAAATAGTTTAATTAAATTATTATTAGATTTATTGACTTTGCAAAACTAGTTATACATTTTTAGCCCGGACTGGGTCCGAATTGAGCCCAAGCCCATGTAGGCATCCAGTGTACACATAGATTCCATGTAGACATATTTTTTGGTAGATGTAATGCCGATTATGGGATATTGTAATTCGTTATTGTTATTATTATTATTATTATTATTATTTTATTACCAATACTATTGAGATTATTATTATATAATATTAATTTATGATCATTGATTATATTTAAAATACTGTATTGCCTGTATAGAATTTGTGAAATAGTTGTATATATAAATATGTATAAACACCAGGATATATATATTTTTTTCACCAGGATATATATATATATATATATATATATATATATATATATATATATATATATATATATATATATATATATATATATATATATTGAGTTGTAACTATATTTATAATTTAGTAATATATATACATATGTATATGTGTAAATATAAATATATATGTGTGTGTATACGAATATAGATATATATATATATATGTGTATACCAAGATATAATATAATAAGTGTATATGTGTATATGATATATAAATATACATATATGTGTATAAATGTGTTGGTATATAAATATATGTAAATGCATGTGTGTATATATATAAATATTTGTATACGTGTATATGTGTATATATATAAATATTTGTATATGTGTATATGTGTATATATATAAATATTTGTATACGTGTATATGTGTATATATTTATATATATAGTCGTATATATATATATAAAAATATATATATATATATATATATATATATATATATATATATATATATATATATATATTTGTGTATAGATGTATATTAAACCCCATACCCAACAGCAGCCCCAGGCCCAGGCCCACATGCCTACAGCCGGCCCAACTTCCTGCTCAACTAAACCATCCCCAAACTTCTTTTTCAGCCGAGCCAACCCGAGAGCTTCGCTCGGGTTCAGAATTCTGTGCATATATAGAGTTCGAGAGAAAGGAAAATACGGCAGCTACAACATAAAACCCTAAACCCCATGCCACGCCCCCGACCTGGCGACCCTGATGCCACGTGCGCGTCGCCACGGTGGCCGCCGGTCGACGACAGAGCCGCCGTGCGCGCGCTCAGGCGAACAGCGACAACAGTAGTAACCATGCGACGAGGCCACTTCGCGGTAAGATTTCTTCCCCGATACTCGATCATTACTATTTTCGTAAGTTCCAACGGATAGACGAAATAACCCTCTTGAATTCCCACCAAGGGGATTCGAACACGACAGCTCGACCCTCCCGCGATTTTGACACGGCGTCGATGGTTTCTGTTCAAAAAATAGTACACGAAACCGTTCCAAACCACCTTCTTTGAAGGCAGATACTTGCCAATCCAACCACAGTTTAGGAAAAACTTTTAAAGGGACTTTTAGACAACATGTAGAGGATTAAAACCCTATAAATAGAACTATTTCTAGCATACTGTACAACAAGTAATTATTGTTTGAAGTTAGGAAAAAACCTATTTTGAAAATCATGAAATCACTCGATACTACGTGCGTCCCGCCAAATTGGGCGACTTGGTCGCGAACCGAAAGCATCGAAAGGTGCGTAACGGCTTCGTGGTCGTGTAGGCTTTGACGGAATTCAAATTGGTCGCGTGTGCGCGACGAATTTGATGCGTATCCGTCAAAATCCACCGTATCGGCCTCTGTGCAAATTTCTCAATTACTTTGTGCACGCTCGTCAGATCGAGACGAAACTTGTGCCAACAGGACCGTATCGTTTTTTGGTCCTGTATGCCAAGTTTGGTCTAATTCTGAGACAGTCGAATCAGAACGCCGTTTCGCGGGCCCCACGGTCCGACTCAACGAGTGATTTTGTGCACGGCCCGCCGAAATCCAACTTTGGACATACGATTGGGTTCGTATCGAAAAAATGAATCCGTAGATATGTAGTTTGATGACTTTAGAGACCTTTGACTCTGGCACGATTTTCGGTACAAGGTGGGTCCAACGGCGGACATCATTTTTGCCCAAAATTACCGTTTTGCCCCTGTGTCCAGAATTAGACTTAAGGACAGGCAGTCCTAGCTAATTTGACTATTCTGAGAATGTTGGCAATGTCTGTTTCAGCTTCGGAGACAGTTGTGAGGACTTGGACTTCATGCTTGGCAGTCGACTGTATTTTTGTTGGATCTGCGTGCAACCTCCAGGCAAGTATACCTTGCCTTCCTCTACAGTTTATTTACATACATATTTATATTATTATACAGTTTTACTAGTTGATTATTTATATGTGATTTGTATGTCGTGCCTGCTAGTTTATATATAGCCTTGTTTATAATTAGCTTTGTAGTTCATATTGGATTGGTTTTCTCGTGTATCGTGATTAGGTCGTGTCGTGTCATCTCTTGTACTTGGACTGAGTCGCATCGTGTCATAAGAGGAATAAGTCATATCGGAACTGTTGTACCTTAAAATTCTTGAAGCTAACCTGCGAGTCCACATTAGGGACGAGGGTTAGTAGTTAAGTTAACTTGCGACCCCACACCAGGGGCAATAGTTAGTAAGCTAATCTGCGAGTCCACACTAGGGGCGAGAGCTAGTAGTTGTTCAAACCTGCGAGTCCACACTAGGGATGAGGGTTTGAGTATTCAATTGGTTATCCATTGACATCGTGATATCGTGTTCACTTGTTCTTCTCCAGCAGTTCATTTAGGCGTAGTGGTTCTTCCAGTCGTGTGTGGTCGTATTTTCGTGTTGATTGGTCTTTTCCCGTTTATTTCCTGTATTTTCTTTATTGCATGATAAACTGCTAGATAGGCATGTTTTTATGTATCTTGCTATGTCTCCTGAGGACCTGATGATCTCTTCAGGTTAGTGATTGCATGGAGTTAGCTAGTAGTTCTGGATGGCTGAGGATTTGCGGTTCTTGCGAGATTCAGGTACCGTTATGGTATTTATTATCCGCTCGTGCTTTCATACCTTATCATGAGTTATCCTGTTCCTTGATTCAGTTTTAGACTCTTGTTATTTCCTTTAGAGTCTTATCGGGCATTTATGCTAGTGGGCTGCAGACCACGACCCATAGTGTTCATTCATGTTTCATATTATTATTGTGGATTGAGATATAGATTTGTTTGCCATGATTTGGTAGTATACCATAACCTTGACAGCGTTTACGTATTCGAGTCAGGCTGGAGTACGTTCGATAAGTAGCTGGGGTTGGATACGCTTCGTATCCAAAAAGCGGGTGCGGGTCGTGACAACCCGGACCGGACCCGTTACTTGGCGGGACGGGGCGGGGCAGGACGGGTCCAAAAAATATTGGACCCGACCGGACCCGGCCCGTTTGAAACGGGTCCAAAAAGGGTCGACCAACGGGTCCAAACGAGTCCAAAAAAAAGTTTAAAAATTTTCTATAATAGTAAACATTTACATATGTTATATTGTCTATAAGAACAAAATAAGTCTAATATCTTCCCAAACTTCCAGAATTTATTTAGTAAACAATAAGATATTCTATTATGTATAGACTATAATAACAAAAAATGCTAAAAATTGATATAAATAATATATATTCCTAGAAATGGGTCGGGCCGGGGTCCCGTTTATTTTGAAAATAGGACCCGCCCCGACCCGTTAATGTCACACGACCCGCCCCGGCCCGTCCCGTTTTCAAATTTAGGAAACGGCTTGTTTAAACATTTTACGGTTCGGGCCGGGTCGGAACCGTGGGTCCTAGACCCGTATGCCCACCCCTAGCGGTCGGCCTACAACTCTTTGACCTTGCGCTCACGTAGTTTAGGACTGATTCTCAGTTCTCAGCACCTGGACAGACTTGGAAGAGGTTTAAAGATCTTTTCAAGAAGAAGTTCTACTCTAAGGTGGCTCGAGGGGTCCTGGAGAGTCAGTTCCAGAACCTAGTACAGGGTGGTCTATCGGTGGATGAGTACGATACCAAGTTCGGTAGGCTGAGTCGCCTCACAGGATATATTGTCAAAGATCCAGTAGATCGAGCTCGTAGATTTTGGAGGGGTTTGTCCAAGAAGATCCAAATGCATGTCACTACGAGCAAGGATGCAACTTTTGTTGATTTAGTAGCACTGGCTCAGGTGGCAGAGGAGGACTTGGGTTTCAAACCCAAGAGGGATCGTGATTCTATCGGGGACAACAACAGTCAGGCACCGACGAAGCGTTCCCATATTCTGAAAGGGGTCTTCCAACCTCAATAGGAGTATCACCCACCAGTTAGAGCTCCAATTCAGCAGCAGCAATATGTACCTGCTCGAGCCCCGGTTCAGCAGAGTCCCACTTGTCATTTCTACTAGAGGCCAGGTCATGTTTGGGAGAGCTGCAGGAAGAGGCTTGGACTCTGTTTATACTGTGGCTCTACGGGACACCAGGTGAATGATTATCTTATGATTCCTCACCGTCCAGCTCAGGGTATAGTTTCAGGTCAAGGGGTCCAGCTAGGCCCCCTATAATACTGCATCATGCCCCGTACCAGCAGTGGAGACATCCCATCATGGCGGGGCATTTGTGATGGCGGTCGAAGAGACCAATAATGTAGGTAATGGGCTAGAAGATTATGTTTTGTTCTTTCCTTCTTCCTGTTTCTTTCCATCTATTGATTGCTTGATTGATTTCTTAGTACCTTTAGCTTGTATTTGTAATTTTTATGCTAGAGTAGTAGTGAACCTTGTAGATACTGTAATAACATGACACTGTAGAGACTATAACCAGGCATGTTTGTTTACATTCTATAGAATTGCATGTTATATAACTTTAGATAATATTATGCTAGTCTTTGATTGTTGGGGGCTTGACCTATAGAAGTGTACAACCAACTTAAATTTCAAGGACAAAATTTTTATAGGGGGGTAGGATTGTAACTACCTAAATCCGGAAGATGGGTATTTTTTCAATTCATATTATTTATATGAAGTTATTATGGTTAGTGACTAGCCTAATTGTTAGACTTATGTTACTAAATTGGTTAGGCTAGACACTTGACTAAAGCCCAATAATTAGCATGATATGACTCGTGAACCGACTCATTTGATTAGACTCAATAAGACTCATTAGTTATGACCAATTGATTAGAATAGAGATTAGACTATTGACCGAAATGGGTCCAAACCTTTCCATGTAATTAATTAGCCTTCATGACAACAAAAGACGGGTATTGTAGACATAGGCATGTTAGGGCTCTTTATGGCTGGTCATATTATCTATATAAACCCCTCATTTGGTTCATTAATTAGCCTCTACAAACCCTAATTTGCCTCTTCTCATTTCTCTCTCCATTTGAGAAGAAGACCCAACCTCTACCATTCCCAAATTGATTCCCAATCCATTCCTATTGCCATCTCATGGAGGCTTGAGCTTGGATTAGAAAAGAGGAAGCATTGGAAGGAGGAAAGCTTGAAGGAGATGTCCATTCTTGAGGATTGTGTCCACTGGTGCCATTACATTAGAAATCTATCTCTCAATAGGTAAAATATGAGATTAACCCTTGTTTGATTCTAATTAGTGTAACTAGTCATTTAGAAATCACCCATGCATTAGGACTACCCATGGGGAGAAGCTTCGATTTTACTGAACCCATTTGGAGACTTTTACATAGGTTTTTGTGCCATTTTTGGAGGAATTCCGAGAATGGTGCACAAAGTGTTTGTCATTAGGTTTGTTAAACCTATTTTGCATATATTTGGTTGTGTGTCTAGATCTGTGTCTACAAAAGGATGCGTGTAGGTCGTGTCATGATACGGTAGGACATGGGGTTAATTTGGAGGTTTTGGGCCTCCAACATTTGTGGTGCACATGTCCAAATACACATGACACTTGGCACTAGCTTACAATTATACTAATTATGTTTATAGGTACATTTAGACTTGCCTATGAAGTTTGGTAGGATTCAGATAAGGTTTGATGGAGTATCTTGGACGTATTGTAAGTTTGTGCACCAAGTGTTCGATACATGTCCCCATAGGGATTTTTGTGTCCTTTTTAAGTCAAGATTTGGGATGTGTGACCTAAATAGGATACGTGGTGTCGTGTTACGGTATCTCATGATACGCAAGGTTAGATTTGGGTATGCATGTGTATCAACCTATATGAATATACATATGTGTGTGAATATATATATATATATATATATATATATATATATATATATATATATATATATATATAATATAAAATATATATATATAATATATATATATATAATATATATATATAATAATATATATATATAGGTTGATACACATCTTCTGTCAGGGGAACATGCCTAGCGGTATCTGGAGGACCCTTAACCAGCACTTCAGTATCGAACTGAGTGGCGGATGCTTCCACGATCTAGCGGCCACTTGAGGTAATGCCTCCCACGGACATCAGATCGTCGCAGCGGCCGCCACATGGTCATTTGGAAGAATCGCAACAAACGAGATACGAAGGTCACCTCTTCTCTGCCGACTAGCTCATTCGGGAAGTCTCCCGCCAATGCCGTAAACGGAGCACCCTGTGCTCCCATAGCCCGAGCGCATTTTGGTCCTCGCTCCACCCCTAGCACTGGTCGTCTGTGTTGTTCCCCCCTTTTTTCTTTTGGTGGTATACTTGTATAGGCGTCTTCTTTTTAAGCCTTGTATACGTGTCAGGCTTCGGCATTTTGAGCCTTGATTAATAAAAAGAGGGGGTTTGTTTTTAATATATATATATATATATTATATATATATATATATTATATATATATATATAGCTTCCCGTGCCCGCATGGTTCCAAGACTCCCCCCCTCCGTCCGCTCAAGGCGCCGGGGCAGAGCTCCGTCAGCTCGCCGGTAGCTGCCCCCTGTCCCTCCCCGGCGACGCCCGGATGGGACGCTCGCCTCCCCGCTCTTCTCTCCAGCCGGTCACGGTGAGTGAGTCCCACGGGCTTCGCGGCAGCTACCGGACTGGACGCGCGATCAGCTCTCACTGGTCAGCGTCGCCCCCGGCGGGGTTGCCACCAAGCTTCGGTGGCCACCTCTGAGCCACGATCCAGTCTTCGAGCCCTTCCTTGGCCGTAGAACGGCTCCGCCCTATGGCTGCAGCCGGAATTCCCGCCTCTGCCACCCCCTCGTACCGCCTCCCCCCTCCGGTGGCCCAGTGGCCCGGCGGCCCCCTCTGGCTCCCTCATCCGACTGAGTGCGGAGAGTCAAGTCGCCGTTGAGCCTGTTGCGTCGGGTTCGCGCGGTTCCCGTCCAACCAATTCAAATTTCAAATTTCCCTCCGAAGCTTCCTATGCGCCCCCTCCCCCTTCGGAGAGGGACCATGCGCACTCTTCCCTGCAGGGCTGCTATGCGCCAACAGTCGGCCAAGCACCCCCCTCCGCTATGCGCCCCCGCGTCCCTGTACGGGAGACAATGCGCCAGTGCTGGCACCTCTGCGCCCTCCACCTCAGGTTTCGCCGCCACCCTCCAGCATTCGCCCCCGCTTTCTTGTGGGGGAGGCTATACGTCCATCGTTGTTGCACATGCGCCCTCCTCCACCGGTTCGTGCCACATAGACCAGGCTCTCCCTCCAGCTTCATTCGGGCTGTCCAAGGAGGCCGTGTGCTAGGCTCCTCCTGACGGGGGCCATGCGCCCCCCCAAACAACACCTGGTCAGTTCAAGGAGGCTAAGAACCAGGCGCCCTCCTCCTCTTCTGCCGGAGGCCATGCGCCCACTCCCCGCCCGGGCGCATGTTTCCCCCCCATCAGTGAGTGGGACATCCCCAGGTGGTCATACGCCCACACCCATCGCGGCACATGCCCCCATTATCTCTGGGGTCTCCTCCGAAAAATCTTTTACGGAGATTCTGAGGCCAGATCGAGGGACATAATTCTCTCCCCCGACCAATGACACCGAGCTGCCAGACATCGAATTCCTGAGCCCGTCCGACGGGCAAACCATCTGCGTCCCATTCTTCTCTGCAGAGATATCCTCCCTCTCCGCCAACTTCGCGAGGACATTCGTGTTGAAGTTCCCCTCAGGGTGCCCCAAGATCACCATCGCACAAGAGGCTATCATAGGTTGGAGGCTCACCTTCGCCTACAAGATTGCCCCGCTAGACCCCAAATACCTGCTTCTCCACCTTTTCTCAAACTCTGACTACTCTTTAGTCTGGGCCAAAGGCACCACCCGCATCGGAGCCCACAGTGTCAACATCGCCAAATGGTCCCCCGACTTCAGCCCAACTGTCGACTCTTCGATCATCTCGGCGTAGATCACCCTCCCAAACCTTCCCCTAGTCTGCTTTGCGCCCGCAGCTTTCAAGAGAATCGCAAGCTCTTTCGGTTCTTTGGTGGCCATCGCAGAAGAAACTCGCACCCTATCCAAAGGCAACTATGCGAAGATATGCGTGGAACTCGACCTGTCTTCAGACCCCCCCACCAGATTCAGATCGACCTTGGAGGACTGTCACACTTCCAAAATCTGGAATACGACAACAACATAATCTTCTGCAAGCACTGCCAGTCTAGAGGCCACCTCACTAGACATTGTTTCAAAGCACACTCGGAGCTTCAGAAGAAAGCCCCCCGCAAGCCGCACTCCCGAAAGACGACCCAAATCATTTCCAAATCCCCCATTCTCCTCCTCCCTAATTCTCACTCCCACTTCGTTGATAGCGACAGCTCCTCCAGCCCCCGATCCCCTCACCCTACGAAGAAGGCCATCGCATCCTATGAACCTTCGAGCATCCTTCTCAACAACCAGTTCGACATACTCAACGTTACCCCCCCTGACACTCTCCGGGAGCAACCCCTATCCAGCCCGACCTCTCCCGAGGTGAACGAGAAGTCTACAGAACCACACCAGACAAATAACACTTCTCCGTGCAGCGACGGAGAATATCAGGTGGCTTTGATTATCCATCCCGACCCTCCCGCTTCATCCCCTCTTATCCCCGGGAGAGATTTCGCGATCGACCCGGCGACACTGAGTATAGTCCCGGCTGACAGGCTTCAGGAAGCCATAGATAAAAGCAGGTTTCCTAGACCCCGACAACCCTTTCTGTGCTCTTGCCGAGATAGGAAAGGAAGATGTCTCCCTCCCGAAGGAGGGTATCGGGCACTCCGCTTGCGGCATGTCAGACTCGACGAATGACGTTGCCGGGGCACCACCGTGAGCCTCCAAAAACCACATCAACAAGAAGAAAAAACTAGAGCCCAAGGCCATGACCACTCGGTCAGCCACTAAGCTCAATACCTACCCCCTCCACAAACAACCTAATGCCTAACATCCTCTCATGGAAATTTAGGGGGCTGGCCAACAAACGTACCTTGAGAAGATTAATTAGCCTAAAAAAAATCCATCGAATCGATCTTCTGATCATCATTGAACCCAAAATCCCCCAAAGAAAACTCAAATCCATTCAACTTCAACTAGGCTTCGCATTCGCAGTTGCCGGATGCCATGACATTTGGATCTTTTTTACCGTCGAATGCAGATTCGGCATTGTGAATGACTCCAATCAGGCGCTCTCCTGCTGGGTAGAGCACCCCTCCCTTAATTCCTGAGTACTTATCTATGTTGTTCACGACAGCTGCAACTACCCCGAGCGCAAGAACCTCTGGGATACCCTCATGGACACCCACTAACTCCTTAACAACCTTTCGTGGCTCTGTCTAAGAGACTTCAACACAATCTCCATCGTGAGAAGAAATCGAGAGGGCACCCTCCCCCCCAGCCGGCGATGACTGACTTCAACGCTTTCATCTTCAATGCCCACTTGTCCCCTCTGTCGTTCTCCGGCAACGCTTTCACCTGGTGTAACATGCAAGAAGACGTCCGCAGACAATACTCTCGTCTGGATCGAGTGCTGGTAGACAACCTGTGGGCCGACTTGGATCTCATCACAAACCTCTCTCACCTTAATACCACAGAATCAGACCATTCCCCTCTCATGATGAAGATCGGCAGCAACTCCACCCAGATCAAAAAACCTTTCTACTTTCTGAAATTCTGGAGCCACCACCCTCATTTCAGGAACATCGTAGCCTCCGCGTGGAGATCGACCAGCAATCCTAACCTCCTCGTCCGCGTAGCAGTTAATCTCAAAGCCACCAGGGGTGCGTTATCGTCTTGGAGCAGACTCGCTTTTGGTAATATTTTTCAAGCTATCAAGACATCTGAAGATGACGTCACTCGTGCTGAGATCATGTTCGCTTCGAACAGCTCGTCAGAAGCCCACTCCGCCCTGAACCTTACCAAGGCGCTACTCAAGTCTAGGCTGAAGGTCGAGACAGAATTCTAGAAGCAAAAGCCAGATTAACCTGGGATTCCGAGGGTGACAAAAATTTTGGCTTCTTCCACGCCTGCGTCAAGGGCCGCAGAAATCAACTCAATCTTCATCAAATCTCGAACGACAACGGCATCCTCCTCAAAGACCAGAAAAGCATCAGCATAGCAGCCGCCAACTTCTACACCAAACTTTTCTTCAAAACGGACGTCGTTAAAGATGAGGCCTTCCTGGCTAAGGTCCCCAACCTGATCAGCGAGCTGGAGAACGTAATGTTGTTGATCCCTCCTCCCCGGAGGAAGTCAAGTCGGCTGTTTGGTCCCTAGACGAACACAGTGCTCCCGGACCAGACGGTTTCTCCGAGTCTTCTTCCGTTCTTGATAGGAGATTATCGGGCCTGACTTTTAAGATGCCGCGATGGCATTTTTTGAAGGAGCGAGCTACCCCAAATCAATCTTCCGGGCCAACCTTATCCTGATCCCTAAAAAAGATATCCCGGACACATTCAAAGATTTCATACCAATCAGCCTATGCACCTTCACCAACAAAATCATCTCCAAGATCATCGTGACCCACATGTCCACTTTTCTTTCCAAGATCATTTTCGAGGAGCAGAGCGGCTTCGTCCCCGGTCGGAACATCACCGATAACATCTTGCTCGCTCAGGAGATGATCACTTGCATAAAATTCCCGTATAGGGGGGAACGTTGCCATCAAACTTGATATGGAGAAAGCCTATGACCGTCTGGATTGGCAATTCATGATTTGGGTATTCAGGGCCTTCGGGTTCTCGGAGACTGAGATCGACATCATCTTCAGGTCCGTTAACAACTCTTGGTTCTCCACGGTCATCAATGGACAAATCGACGGTTTCTTCAGATCCACCCGCGGGGTACGACAAGGTGGCCCTTTATCTGCCACCATTTTCATCATCGCAGCAGAAGCGCTCAGCAGAAACCTAAACAACATGGCGAACACCCCCATATTCTATCACTATCACACAACTACGGGCTGCCCTCTCATCACGCATTTGGCCTATGCTGATGACATCCTCATCTTCTCTTCTGGGGACATCGGGTCGGTGCAGGTGGTCTGCAGCACTCTAGAGAAATATACCAGATGCTCTGGCCAATGCAACAACGCTGACAAAAGTGTCATCTACACCCACAACGTCGACCGGAATCACTCGTCCACCCTCACCAACCTAACCTCATTCTCCACCGCACACCCACTGTTCTCCTACCTGGGATGCCCGCTGGTGTACGAAAAATTGAACTCTGGTATTTTCGAGAGTTTGGTGAATAAAATCAAAAGAAAAATTAAAGGTTGGCACAACGCGACCCTTTTCCCGGGGGGCAAGATGATCCTTATCAAACATGTCCTATCCTCCATCCCCATCTACACCCTGGCCGTGTGCTCCCCCTAAGAAAGTCCTCTCCTCGGTCGAGTCCCTTTTTGCCAACTTCATTTGGGGCCACTTCGACGGCAAGGACAAGCACCATTGGGCCAGCTGGGACACTATGGCCAAACCTACCGATGCGGAAGGACTTGGCTTTACCAGATTAGCATACATTATCGACGCCTGTTCAATGAAGTTGTGGTGGAAGCTTCGTACGGACAACTCCATCTGGACTAGGTTCATGAAGGCCAGATATTTCCAACATTCTTACCCCGTGACAGCCGGCGCCAACAATCTATCCTCTGCATCCTGGCGCCGGATCCTCCATGGCCGCCACCTTGCTGAACCCTTCATCATCGAGAACCCTGACATCCTAGAGTGGTCCCCTACGCCCGATGGCACCTTTACGATAGCCTCTGCCAAGACGGCGACGAAAGGCACAGACTTGCCTGCACCGTTGATCACTCCTTTTTGGCACTACTGCATCCCCAACAAATGGTCGATCCTCATCTGGAGAGCATACCGTCGAAAGTTACCTACCGACGACTCCTTACCTCCATTGGCTACAGCTTAGCGTCCAAGTGTCATTGCTGCACCTCACACCAATCAGAAACAACTGAACACATCCTTCTCCATGGCAGTCTCGCTGATCAGTTGTGGTCCAGTCTTTCATGGAGATGCGGCCAGGCCCCCCATACTGGGAGCTTCAACGATCTCCTTGCCAGCCAGGGCTCCTCTCATGGGCATCAGATCGTCACAGCCGCTGGCATTTGAGTGCTATGGAAGAACAGAAACAAATTTAGGTACGAAGGTCACCAATACACCCCTCAACAGCTTTTCAGGAAAGTTCTCCGGCAGTGTCTCTGCATCAGCAGAAGATGTTCCCACCCATCAGAATGTTTTTGGCAGGAGCTGTACTAGTCCGACTGGCACTTTTTGTTGTTTTCGGTCTATTTTGGTTTCAGTTTTAGGTTTCCTTTCGCGCTTGGCGCGCTTACTTGTATAGGCTTCGGCATTTTGTGCCTGATACATCAATAAAGTCCCTCAGTTCAAACACACACACACACACACACACACACATATATATATATATATATATATATATATATATATATATATATATATATATATATATTAGTGTGTGTATTACCTATGGGGGTACCTATGTGTATATATCATGTATAAGTGAGTTAGATAGGGAGATTGGTTGTGTATAAAGAGTGTAAGAGTTTATGGGTTTTGGGGTACCATATGTAACAATTATAGATTAGGGTGTGTGTTTGAATGTGTATAGGTGTATCCCATTTAACTGTGTGTAACATGTATACATGTGTACAGCATGAGTGTATGTTTTTGCAGGGATTGGTGAGGTTAGTTAATAAGAGTAGTAGCACATAGGCCTATACTTGTGTGCTTATGGGGGGTTGGCCTATGTGTGTGTGCAGTCTATGCAGGTTAGAAGGACTAGGCCTGTGAGTGTCAGTCTTAGGCAAAACATGTGTGTGAGTGCATTGTAGTACAGGACAGCAGGGGATGTGTGCGTGTGTTTACCTAAATGATGAAGTGTATTGTGTGGACAGTAGGAAAGGTAGCAATAGTAGAATTTATGTGGAACTAAGAATTGTATATGTATGTAGAAAACAGAGTAGAGAGTGAGAGGAGTTTTGTTATCATAGTTCAGTTCTATAGGAACTGTCTTGAGGGGAGCACAAATCTTACCTGAGTAGTACAATAGGATAGAAGTTTCCTGTGTGCACAGAGTGCTCGAAATATGTGTTTGAGTGTGCCATAGGTGAGTGAACTAGCACTTTGTTCGGAGTGTAAAATTTGTACTGCACACATATGTACAGACCTGTGCAAACTTTGTTTTAAGAACCTGTGTGTGTGATTCTATAGGGAGCATCTGGTACATATTTTGTGTTTATCAGTTTGCACAGGTTATGTACATGAAGCTAGGTAATGAACCAATGGCTAGGTAGTATGCTAGTCCAACAAGTGTGTATTCTATGTGTCATTCATGGTGTATGTGTCAGTTTTAGAAAAGAAGGAATATGTGTTGTTGGTAACAACAATGCATGTTGTCTATAGGTAGTAATAGCAACATTTTTTAACAGGATAGGATAGACAGGGTGTGGAAGATGTGTAGACTGCTGCTTGGTTTTGCACAAGACAAGAATAACATCTGTAGTAGTAAATTTTGCTTGGGCAGTAGCTTGTTGCATTATCAAGCAATAATAGTAGTTAGAAGTGCATTGGACAGCTGCAACAGCTTGCTTGACAACAACAACTGCTTGAGATTAGGTGCAACACCTTAGGATGGGTACCAGCAGCAAGTGTAGGGGTTCAGTCAGGTTATGTAGTGATAGAGAATGGAACCGCAGGTAGCAGCAGCAAGGGTAGGGGTTCCTGTTTCAGTTTTTCCAATAGGATTAGTTCGGGTCCAGTTGAACTATTATAGGGGTAATCTGTGTGTGTGTTTCAGGGGTTTATCTGCTATACATGTGTAGTACAGCGGATCCAGGGGGTTCCTAGTTAAGCATTTTATGATTCCAAATCACACTTTGACATAAAATTCATATATAGGTCACTAGGGCTCCAGTTCAGACACTAATTTTTGTATACAGCTCGGGACGACAGACGAGTACATTCTCTGATAGTTTCCTTTATCTGATGACTACTATGATACATGTACGAGTGATGTTATACTTGATTCTCGACACGATGGTACACGGATAGGTTCATATTGGATCCACAATTATAAGATGCCACCTCCATATTGGACATTGTTCATCATATTAATATTTAAACATTGTTCATTGTGATGATATTAGACATTGATCGTCGTGTTCATATTAGACATTGTTTCATTATTAATATCTTGTGATGTGTCATAGTTGGATATGCTTTATTGGTCGGGGTAGGAAAATGCTATTTAGATATGTGATCAAATCCTAGACATTGTGATAGTGTAGACATTGTGAGTGCTAATTATACATTTCACGTATGATTAGCCAGATCTTATTAGACATTATGCAAGTTTCCAAACCGATCATATATCTAAACTACTATTTCAAGACACATAGATAGTTGCATTATTTCCATTTCAGTTTATATCCTATTTATTGTCACTTGTACTTGCCTACTTATTGTTAATTACCTGTCATTACAATGTATCAGTTAACCTTCTTATCATGTATTGTATCTACTATTATAGTTTTATAGTCTTTATCATGATTATCGGAACTGCAGTTAGAATTGTGCTCCCTCTAATCCTGACTGGATAACATTTTTCAGGGATTGATCTGGAGGATGGTGTCCTACTTATTATGGGACCCATAAGTGTGTAGGAGCAGAGTTGACCCCTGTATCTCAAGAGTAGATGAGTGACTACCAGGAGGTCTAGTCGGATAATCTCTTTGTGAGTATTGTAGTACCGGATTTGTCTCCGACAACTATTAATACCTTGGGCGGTTGTATTAGATTTTGTTATGTTGTTGTTGTCTAGACTTATCTAGAACTTGTAATTAGAATTATCATCTCATTATATTCTATTGTGCCATATTATATCCTGCTTTTGTTGAGTATTGCCATTATCAGATATTACCATTTCTTCTTTGGAATTAGTTAGCTATTTGAGATGGTAGTTGCAGTGATTGTCTAGACAGCTTACTACATCGATGTTGCGGTATAGGCTGGATGTGCCTCATGCACCCGTACCCGAACATGCGGTCACGGGTCGTGACATATTTTTATGGTGGTCTATGCAGGTCAGGCTTCACAATTAGTGCGATGTCATGGTAGTACTTAGGTTAGTCGTACTCTTCCGAGCCTGCAATAGGATATAAGATTAGAGAATACTCAATCACGACTAGGGATTTTAAATTGATTTGAATTTGCTGATCCTATTCATTCTGAATACTAGCAATACTTGAAAATATAGAAAGGTGCAATTATAGATTATATATATATATATATATATATATATATATATATATATATATATATATATATATATATATATATATATATATATATATATATATAATCACAACAAAATTTAGATTTGAGTGTTCATTTGTATTATGTTCTACACATTGAGTCCATTTCATGCAAAGAAAGGTACAATTATAGATTATATATATATATAATCACAACAAAATTTAGATTTGAGTGTTCATTCATTTGTATTATGTTCTACACATTGAGTCCATTTCATGCATAGATTCAATAATTGTGTCCGTAAGTAGGTTCCTACCAAATTCTTTTGCCTATATCCATACTACAATCTCATAAAATTGGATTTGTCAATGATTTTTATAAATTTCAGAATTGAAATTATATTAAATCACAATAATAAAAATCAAATTAGAGCAAATTCAAGAGGAAGAAGCGAAGAGGACTTGCTTTGCTATATGGCTTCCGAATTTCCGAATTCGAAATCGATGTCTTCGATTCCCTAAAATATCTACAAATCCCAACCTAATTTCAAAATTTTACTTATATATATAAGTATTTGAATCTGACCTAGAAAATTAACAATAAGTTTGGGGAAAAGGAAAATGATACCTAGAATTAAGAGAGGAAGAGGAAGTAGAAGTTGGAAAAGAAGGATATGGTAGTGCTGGAGGATGGTGGTGGCTGGCGGGGGCGTGGCCGACAGCGGCGGTGTGGCCGGCGGCGGCGGCGTGGCCGACGGCGGCGTGGCCGGCAGGGAGCAGCAGCGGCAGCCGCAACATCAGTTGCAGCAGCAGTAGCAGCAACAGTAAGGAGCAATAGCAGCAATAGTAGAAGGAGGAGTGGAGGAGTAGAGAAAGAAGAAGGAGAAGAGGGAGAAAAAATGGAGAAGAAGTGGGGGGGTTATGTGGCAAATAAAGAGGTTACCCCTCTTCATGCAAAGAGCCACATGGCTCAAGCATGTGCCACAACAACAAAATGATGACACGTAATCTAGGTGATGTGGCAACACAATGTGCAAATATAAAATTAAATAGGAATGCCTATGTAAGAATATTATTACTATTATTATTATTATTATTATTATTATTATTATTGAGAGAGGAAAAAAAATTGGGCATAACATTCTACCCTCCTTAAAAGAAATTCCGTCCTCGGAATTTGTAAGAAGTAAGAAAGTTGAAATAGCAACACTAAAGTTACCTTGATCATTGAATAGGTAGGGATATTGTTGTAGCATCTCTTTTTCTCTTTCCCAGGTGGATTCTCCAGGTGAGTCTTTATTCCAAGATACTCGAACCAATGAAATAGTCTTATTCTTAAGAACCTTCTGTCTTCGATCCAAAATTTCCACCGACTTCTGTTCTAGACGTAGAGTTGGACCCACTGTGATCTTTGAATGATCGAGTATGTGACTGGGGTCTGGTACATATTTTCGAAGTTGAAATACATGGAATATATTATGGACTCCTTCCAGTGAGGGTGGTAAAGCCAGTCGGTAGGATACATCTCCTACTCATTCCAGAACATCAAATAGGCCTATTGTCACTCCCCGTTCCCGGAATGCGTATTTTTATACATGTACAACTCATAAGTATTTATTTAGTATTTATCATGTATTATCCTGTATTTAAATTCCTTTAAGTTATGTTAATTATCTGCTCTTTAATTTCCATGTTAATTAATTTCTTGCAATTTTATTATCTGTATTTTATTCCCTGCTGTTATTTCCTGCTTTTAGTCTTGCTTATTTGGTTCGGCCTAGGATGGGTTTCTCGGGTTCATGGTGGATTAAACCCGGCCCAATAACCCTACCTACCACCACCCTCCCTATTTAAAGCTCCTATCTCCTTCTCTCTCTTCATTACTCATTCTTACCATTACTTCTTCTTCCTCTCATCACTCTCCACCTACCAGCAGCAGGAGAAGGCAAGTGCAATCTTGCTTCTCCTTCATCCATTTTATGGATCATTACTCTTCCTCTCATGATCCTGAGAGAGTTTAGTACTTGGCATTTTTGATTTCTGTGGCTTGTTTTCTCTAGATCTAAGTTGTTACATTTCGGCTGTTCATGGGTTTGATCTCCCAACTTAGCGTGTCTTCTGGCTGGGAACTTCGTTTTCTGGCTTGGGACGAAGGCTGAGTCACGCACACGTTACTTACGTGGCTGCGTGTATGTTTAGTCACGCACACGTCTCTACGTGTCTGCATGGATTTTGAGTCACGCTCATGTTCTTACATGTTAGCGTGTATTTTTAGTCACGCTAACATTCTCATGAGCGTGCGTGTATTTTTAGTCACGCTGACGTTCTCATGAGCGTGCGTGTATTTTTAGTCACGCTAACTTTCTCATGAGCGTGCGTGTATTTTTAGTCACGCTGACGTTCTCATGAGCGTGCGTATATTTTTAGTCACACTAACGTTCTCATGAGCGTGCGTGTATTTTTAGTCACGCTAACATTCTCATGAGCGTGCGTGTATTTTTAGTCACGCTGACGTTCTCATGAGCGTACGTGTATTTTTAGTCACGCTGATGTTCTCATGAGTGTGCGTGTATTTTTAGTCACGCTAACGTTCTCATGAGCGTGCGTGTATTTTCAGACACGCACACATCCATGAGTGCGTATATTTTCAGTCACGCACACATCCATGAGCGTGCGTGGATTTTTAGTCACGTACATCCTTGCGTGCGTGGATTTCTTGTCAGCTTTTCACGCTCACTTGAGCGTGCGTGAATTTCCCTTCACGCTCACACTGTGCATGCCAGCGTGAATTACTTTTTCACGCTCACGCTGTTACACGCTCACTCCTACTAGACTTGGCGTGACTTTTGGCCTTAGTATAGACTTGTTGGCGTGACTTTCTAACCTGGGTGTTTTTATTTGTTCTATAACTTATTCATTTAAGGATGGCATGATAATTCTCCTATTATATCCTTACGCCTTTTTGCATGAACTTGATAAATCATGATATGTTAATATTGTTAATACAAATTGTTATGTGGAATGTGTCATGTGTCTTGATTGATCCATGGATACCCAGTATGTCTAGAACTTAACTCTGAGGAGTTATAGGCTTGACCCCATGTAATACTAATTGAATTTTATGCCTGGCCACCATTGATAATGATTGTGACATTGACTAATAATTGATCATGTGTTCCTAGTTGGAACTAAGAGACTGGCTAGTCGTCTTATTGAATTGAATGAATGAGACACGTTCATGTAATGAACTATTGCAATCGATTAGCCGATCCCGAATATTGGCATACAGGCACATGCAGGTTTCAAATTATTTATTTATTTATTTAGTTATTTATTTATCTTACAAAAATAGCATATGTACTTTATGGTCAAGGCATGATTACTCCGTGGTTAGATTTGATTGTTGCATCACGCTATGTAAAACCTACAACCTAGCCGTACGGGTATCGTTGTAGAGTTGCACATATCGTACCCTGTACAAAAGTACTCATTTGAATGACCATGATCTACGGCATGGAACTTCACTCAACGTAGGGACTATTAAGTTAAATAAAATAATAATGGCATGGAGAGAATAGATTCCCGAGTTCTTACATCGCAGCCCTCTTGGGACTAGTAGTGCCCGACAGGCCTGCTGGTTCCTACAGATACTGTAAATCTGTCACACGGACAGGGAACAGTATCTGCTTATATTATTGTACATGCTATATTAACGGCGGGCGTCCCGCTGGGACTCGTCTAATTACATGATTGGCGTAATTGATTGATTGGATAGACTAGCCTTGCTCGCACATAGTAAGAACTGAGGAATCCTATTTGCATAATTCCAGGATAACTTGGGACTCACAATAGCAAGCCGTAGTAGTTGATTGGCCAGTTCAAGATGATTTGTTTGTGTACTGTACCTACTCTGTTGTCTAACTGAGATGATCAGAATGTCAGGACATGACGGGCCAACTTCTGTCCTTGTTTGGTTGGAAGGTTGGTTTCGAAGTGTCGTGATGTTATGTGAATCCTAGTGGAAAGCAGAGATCTATTATTATATCCTCTTACTTACTGGTTTAATCCTTTATATCGTCCTTCCTTGTGGTACTTGCTATTGGAGGTCTAACCTCTCTGGTTTTGCATGGCCAGATTTAGAGCCGGTCCCCGAGGATCCAGCTTACTTCTACCTCCAAGATGGTCAAGTACTAGAGGGATGATCGCAGGAGGACTCGAGTGGGTTCCTTACTCCATCGCTCATTTTGTTATTTACTTTATACTTAGCCGTTTGGCACCGACATGTTAGTCGGATTAGTCTTGTACTTACTTTTGCATAATTGTAACTAAAGTCAGACTGCAGCTGATAACAATTGTGTATATGTTACTATACCATCTGGCTATATTTTGTAAAGCCTAGATCTTAAGAATATTTTGACTGAGTGTTTGGGACGCCTTACTGCTTTATCTTACATGTTCTCTATTTCTGTTTCTTGTTTGAATGATTGAGACAATAGATACGAAATGACCATAGTGAGACTTTTATGTAGTATGCACCCCCTCGTCTGGTTAGACAGCATTGATCGTATTATACGATATTCATCTACCCGTAATACGTAGCTGACTGAGTCATTCCCCCGCTCTCCAGTATTCTGGTTCTGGGGCATGACAAGGTTTTAGTGGTGGCCCATGCAGGTATGATTTCAGACTTGTGGGGTGTTTTGATTTGTAGGATGTCTCAATCACACGTGTTTCCCCTTGATCTCATGATTCGTTATTCTCAACCCTTGCTTGACATTCCAGTATCCTTTGACTTCATCGATCCTTCATGTCCGATTGTTTGATTGTTCTCTTGTCCCTTTTCTTAGGGGCACTTCGTCCGCATCGGTCAGAGCTGGGACAGCAACAACAAGAGCAACATGGACAACCTGACCAGGTTGGTCAGCAACAAGGGCCAGTCTCACCTCAGGAGGCTACTCAGGAAGAAGTGATAGTGGAAGCAGCAGCTGGATCGCAGTATCCGGATGTTCCACCGACCACCAACAGTTCCACCTACCCAAGTGGACACACCAGCCCTTCTGAAGATCATAGAGGAATGATGGCTACTCAGCAACATCAGATGTTGGTCCAGCAGCGCATGCACACTCAGCTACAAGAGCAGAATGTGCTACTCAACCAAGATTGTAGACAGCATTGGAAAGAGGAGTGAGGACTGATTCAGGAGCATCAGCCAGGTTTTGCAAGTACAACCCCCGCCGTTTCGAGGGCACGGAGGATGCCATCTCAGCAGATGCATGGCTTAAAGATATTGAGGCTATTCTGACAGCAGCTAAGGTACCGACAGCAGAACGTGTGGATTTAGTAAAGTTGTTACTTCAGGATCTCGTACGTGATTGGTAGGAATCAGAGGAAGTGGGCATCAGACGTCCTGTGGCTTGGGACGATTTCACTGTAAGATTCAAGACCAAGTACTATGGAGTTGTGGCACAGTTTGAGCTACAACAGAAATTTATCAACCTCAGGCAGGCCGGCAAGACTGTAGATGCTTATGCAGCGGAGTTCTGCAGATTGAGTAGATTCGCCCCAGAGATGGTAGCAACAGAGCGCCAGAGGGCCATGAGGTTTCAGCAAGGGTTTCATCTTGAGCTCTTGTAATTGATAGAGGGCCACAATTACCAAACTTTTGACAAAATATTAATGGCAACTCGAAGGCATGAGATAACTATTCAGAGGCTTGCAGTAAGGACTGGGGGTCAGAAGAGATCCCACAGTCAGATGGAAGGAGGGGGGAGCAGCAGTCCCGAACAACGGCACCATCCACTGGCATTCGTATCCACGATGTGGCGATACGAGGACCAGCACCACCACCCAGGCAGCAGCAACAGCAACAGAGGAAGAACCAGCAACCCCCGGCGGGCTGTACATATTGTGGGAAGATGGGACACACTAGAGATGTGTGTCGGACATTGAATAGACTGTGTCTGATATGTGGAAATCCAGATCATCGGGTTACCACATGTCCCATGAATTCGAGGGCAGAAGGACCAGGGCAGCAGTTTCCTGCTCTGCCAGCACCAGGGGCAGGCCAGTATCGAGGACCAGCAGTGGCAGTGAGGCCGTTGGCGCAGCGTCCGCAGGTTCAGATGTTTCGGCAGCAGGGGCCGCCGATGCAGCAACACCAGCATAGACCACCCCAGCATCATCAAGGAAGGGGCCAGCAACAGCATCAGGCTAGGCCGCAGCATGGGAACCAGCAAGGAGGTCGAGGGCAAGCATTCACTCTATCCTTGGAGGAGGCATTGGCATCAAGAGATGTTGTGGCAGGTAACATTCTCGTCGCCTTATATCCCGCAGTAGCATTGTTTGATTCGGGAGCATCCCATTCATTTATATCTGCACAATTTGCGACACGACTAGGAATGGAGTTCGAGGCATTGCCAGGGAGGTTGAATATACTCACTAGGTAATGGGCTCGTAGGAGTTAGTAGAGTTATTTTAGCCTGTAGCGTTGTAGTTTGCGGGCATTCCTTACCCGCCCGGTTGATAGAATTTCTGTTGGAAATTTCGACGTTATCTTAGGCATGGACTGGCTGAAAGACAGTCATGCGACAATAGATTATCGTAGAGGGAGTGTATCTTTTGATATTCCAGGCATGGAGCGGTTCACCTTAGTCAGATCAGAGGCAACTCAGCAAGAGCAGGGAGTAGTAACGGCAATGGAAGAAGTTCAGATTCCGAAGGTAGTTGAAGAATTTCTAGACGTATTTCCTGAAGAACTTCCAGGTCTACCACCAGTTAGAGATATTGAGTTCAGTATAGAATTGGCACCAGGAACTAAACCGATATCAGATCGAGTTTATAGAATGGCGGATTCAGAGCAGACCAAGGTATATCAGCATATAGAGGAACTGAAGGAGAAGAAGTTCATCCAAGCTAGCGTATCACCATGGACAGCACCAGTGGTACTTGTGGGGAAGAAGGATGGGTCATCCAGATTGTGCATTGACTACAGGAAGCTTAACTGCGGTAACAGTGAAGAACAAGTACCCATTACCCAGGATCGACGACTTATTTGATCAGTTGAGCAAAGCTAGAGTTTTCTCCAAGATAGATCTTCGTTCAGGGTACCATCAGGTGAGGGTTCGGAAGGAAGACATTCCCAAGACAGCATTCAGGTTGAAGTATGGGACATTATGAGTTCTTAGTAATGCCGTTTGGTTTGACCAATGCTCCAGCTATATTCATGGATTTGATGAATCGTATCTTTATGCCATACTTAGACCAGTTTGTCGTTGTGTTTCTTGACGACATTCTCGTATACTCTGCTAGTGAAGAGGAGCATGAAGACCACCTCAGGAAAGTGTTGCAGGTTCTGAGAGAGAACCAGTTGTATGCCAAGCTCAGTAAGTATGAGTTTTGGTCGGATCACATTTCATTTTAGGGTCATATCATATCAGGAGTTGGAGTAGCAGTAGATCCCAGAAAGATAGAAGCAGTAGAAAGTTGGCCAGTATCCAATGACCGTAGCAGATGTACGGAGTTTCTTGGGATTGGCAGGATATTATAGAAGGTTTGTGTCAGACTTTGCAAGGCTTTCAGCACCCATGACCCGCTTGACCTGGAAGGATGTACCATTCGTTTGGTCGGCAGAATGTCAGGCATCATTTGAGACTTTGAAGCAGAAGTTGATATCAGCACCTATTCTTACATTGCCAGTTGGACCCGAGGTTTTACAGTATATTGTGATGCGTCAGGTAAAGGACTTGGATGTGTCCTTATGTAACATGGGAAGGTGATAGCGTATGCATCTAGGCAACTTCGGGACCACGAGAAGAATTACCCAACTCATGATTTGAAATTAGCGACAGTAGTATTTGCTTTGAAGCTATGGAGGCATTACTTATATGGTGATCGAGTGGATATGTACACAGACCATAAAAGTCTGAAGTACATCTTTACTCAGAAGGAGCTAAACATGAGGCAGAGAAGATGGTTGGAGTTGATCAAGGATTATGACGTAGAGCTTCAGTATCATCCAGGCAAGGCTAATGTAGTAGCAGACGCTCTCAGCAGAAGAGACGGCACATTTATGTTAACAACACAGAGGCATATCTTAGAAGACCTTCAGGAGATGGGCATCGAAGTTATACTTCCTAGTGATGTAGGAGTTCTATCAAGTCTGCAAGTTTAATCCGACTTGGTAGGCAGGATCAAGGTAGCTCAGGCACAAGACCCAAGGATTCAGAAGCTTAGGGCAGAATATGAGTCAGGACCCAGGAAGGAAATGAGAATTCATGAAGATGGTACACTTAGGTTTGGATCACGTCTATGTGTGCCTAGTGGAGATATCAGACAGGAGGTTATGGCAGAAGCTCACAGTTCTCAGTATTCTATTCACCCTGGAAGGACCAAGATGTACCAAGATATCAAGCAACATTTCTGGTGGAACGGGATGAAGAGGGAGATCGCTAGATTTGTTTCCCATTGCTTGGTATGTCAGCAAGTGAAGGCAGAACAACAGAGGCCGGCTGGGTTATTACAACCGCTTCCTATTCCAGAATGGAAATAGGAGCATATTACAATGGACTTTGTGACCGGTTTACCGAGATCACCAAGTGGTAAGAACGCTATTTGGGTAATAGTAGACCGACTTACGAAGGTATCATATTTTCTTCCTTTCAGAGTAGGACAATCTACAGAAAAGTTGGCAGGAGTTATATATGCAACAGATAGTCAGGCAGCATGGAGTCCCTGTCAGTATTGTGTCGGATCGAGATACCCGCTTTACATCACATTTTTAGAAGAGCTTATATCATAGTCTGGGTACCAAGTTAAGATTTAGCATGGCTTACCATCCGCAGACGGATAGGCAATCAGAAAGAACGATTCAGACTTTAGAAGATATGTTGCGAGCTTGCACTCTAGATTTTGGAGGGTCTTGGGAGAGTCACATGCACTTGGTTGAGTTCTCATACAACAATAGTTATCAAGCCAGTATCCAGATGGCGCCATTTGAAGCATTATATGGTAAAAAGTGCAGGTCACCGCTTGCATGGGATGATATCGGGGAGAGGAAGATGTTAGGCCCAGAAATGATTGTTCAGACGGTTGAAGTGATTAAGGGAATTAGAGAGCAACTTCGAGTTGCGTAGGATCGGCATCAGTCATTGGACGGACCAGCATCGTAGGCCGTTAGAGTTCTCTGTTGGGGACCACGTATTCTTGCGGATCTCACCTACTCGTGGGGTCATTAGATTTGGCGTTCGCGAAAAATTGAGTCCGTGGTACGTGGGCCCATTTGTTATCCTTGATCGGATAGGCGATGTTGCTTATCGTTTATCCCTCCCACCTTTGTTACGAGAGGTGCATGACGTGTTTCATACATCTCAATTATGTAGGTATGTATCGGACCCAAGCCATGTCCTCGATAACTCTGAGCTGGTTGTTGGTACCAACCTGTCTTACGAGGAACAGCCTGTGTCCATTTTGGACCGAAGAGAGAAGATACTCAAGAACCGAACAATTAGTCTTGTCCGTGTTGCTTGGGGTCATCACTCCTTGGGAGAGTCAACGTGGGAACGTGAGGATGATATCCGATCACGGTATCCACACCTATTTGACTCACAAGGTATATCTCTTTCTGTATACCTTGATTGTCCTGATTCTTCATGCTTGTTACCTTATGGGTAGAGCTACTTGATATCATAGATTGTTGAATTTACATATTCAGTACTTGCTTTTGATATGGTAAAATGATTGCTTGCTCACTAGAACTGTTTGTATTAGTTTAGCTCCGATATTTCTACCTGCTGGATTTGAAATTCCGAGGACGAAATTTTTTCAAGGTGGGTAGAGATGTCACTCCCCGTTCCCGGAATGCGTATTTTTATACATGTACAACTCATAAGTATTTATTTAGTATTTATCATGTATTATCCTGTATTTAAATTCCTTTAAGTTCATGTTAATTATCTGCTCTTTAATTTCCATGTTAATTAATTTCTTGCAATTTTATTATCGGCATTTTATTCCCTGCTGTTATTTCCTGCTTTTAGTCTTGCTTATTTGGTTCGGCCTAGGATGGGTTTCTCGGGTTCATGGTGGATTAAACACGGCCCAATAACCCCACCTACCACCACCCTCCCTATTTAAAGCTTCTATCTCCTTCTCTCTCTTCATTACTCATTCTCACCATTACTTCTTCTTCCTCTCATCACTCTCCACCTACCAGCAGCAGGAGAAGGCAAGTGCAATCTTGCTTCTCCTTCATCCATTTTTATGGATTATTACTCTTCCTCTCATGATCCTGAGAGAGTTTAGTGCTTGGCATTTTTGATTTCTGTGGCTTGTTTTCTCTAGATCTAAGTTGTTACATTTTCGGCTGTTCATGGGTTTTGATCTCCCAACTTAGCGTGTCTTCTGGCTGGGAACTTCGTTTTCTGGCTTAGGACGAAGGCTGAGTACATGCACACGTTCTTACATGGCTGCGTGTATTTTTAGTCACGCACACGTCTCTACGTGTCTGCGTGGATTTTGAGTCACGCTCATGTTCTTACATGTTAGCGTGTATTTTTAGTCACGCTAACGTTCTCATGAGCGTGCGTGTATTTTTAGTCACGCTGACGTTCTCATTAGCGTGCGTGTATTTTTAGTCACGCTAACGTTCTCATGAGCGTGCGTATATTTTTAGTCACGCTGATGTTCTCATGAGCGTGCGTGTATTTTTAGTCACGCTAACGTTCTCATGAGCGTGCGTGTATTTTTAGTCGCGCTAACGTTCTCATGAGCGTGCGTGTATTTTTAGTCACGCTAACATTCTCATGAGCGTGCGTGTATTTTTAGTCACGCTGACGTTCTCATGAGCGTGCGTGTATTTTTAGTCACGCTAACGTTCTCATGAGCGTGCGTGTATTTTCAGTCACGCACACATCCATGAGTGCGTGTATTTTCAATCACGCACACATCCATGAGCGTGCGTGGATTTTTAGTCACGCACATCCTTGCGTGCGTGAATTTCTTGTCACCTTTTCACGCTCACTTGAGCGTGCATGAATTTCCCTTCACGCTCACACTGTGCATGCCAGCGTGAATTACTTTTTCACGCTCACGCTGTTACACGCTCACTCCTACTAGACTTGGCGTGACTTTTGGCCTTAGTATAGACTTGTTGGCGTGACTTTCTAACCTGGGTGTTTTTATTTGTTCTATAACTTATTCATTTAAGGATGGCATGATAATTCTCCTATTATATCCTTACGCCTTTTTGCATGAACTTGATAAATCATGATATGTTAATATTGTTAATACAAATTGTTATGTGGAATGTGTCATGTGTCTTGATTGATCCATAGGATACCCAGTACGTCTAGAACTTAACTCTGAGGAGTTATAGGCTCGACCCCATGTAATACTAATTGATTTTCATGCCTGGCCACCATTGATAATGATTGTGACATTGACTAATAATTGATCATGCGTTCCTAGTTGGAACTAAGAGACTGGCTAGTCGTCTTATTGAATTGAATGAATGAGACACGTTCATGTAATGAACTATCGCAATCGATTAGCCGATCCCGAATATTGGCATACAGGCACATGCAGGTTTCAAATTATTTATTTATTTATTTAGTTATTTATTTATCTTACAAAAATAGCATGTGTACTTTATGGTCAAGGCATGATTACTCTGTGGTTAGATTTGATTGTTGTATCACGCTATGTAAAACCTACAACCTAGCGCTACGGGTATCGTTGTAGAGTTACGCATATCGTACCCTGTACAAAAGTACTCATTTGAATGACCATGATCCACGGCATAGGAACTTCACTCAACATAGGGACTATTAAGTTAAATAAAATAATGATGGCATGGAGAGAATGGATTCCCGAGTTCTTACATGGCAGCCCTCTTGGGACTAGTAGTGCCCGACTAGGCCGGCTGGTTCCCACAGATACTGTAAATCTGTCACACGAGCAGGGAACAGTATCTGCTTATATTATTGTACATGCTATATTAACGACGGGCGTCCCGCTAGGGACTCGTCTAATTACATGATTGGCGTAATTGATTGATTGGATAGACTAGCCTTGCTCGCACATAGTAAGAACTGAGGAATCCCTATTTGTATAATTCCAGGATAACTTGGGACTCACAATAGCAAGCCGTAGTAGTTGATTGGCCGTTCAAGATAATTTGTTTGTGTACTGTACCTACTCTGTTGCCTAACTGAGATGATCAGAATGTCAGGACATGACGGGCCAACTTCTGTCCTTGTTTGGTTGGGAGGTTGGTTCGAAGTAGTCGTGATGTTATGTGAATCCTAGTGGAAAGCAGAGATCTATTATTATATTCTCTTACTTACTGGTTTAATCCTTTATATCGTCCTTCCTTGTGGTACTTGCTATTGGAGGTCTAATCTCTCTGGTTTTGCATGGCCAGATTTAGAGCCGGTCCCCGAGGATCCAGCTTACTTCTACCTCCAAGATGGTCAACACTAGAGGGATGATCGCAGGAGGACTCGAGTGGGTTCCTTACTCCATTCGCTCATTTTTTTATTTACTTTATACTTAGCCGTTTGGCACCGACATGTTAGTCGGATTGTCTTGCACTTACTTTTGCATAATTGTAACTAAAGTCAGACTGCAGCTGATAACAACTGTGTATATGTTACTATACCATCTGGCTATATTTTGTAAAGCCAGATCTCAAGAACATTTTGACTGAGCGTTTGGGACGCCTTACTGCTTTATCTTATATGTTCCCTATTTTTGTTTCTTATTTGAATGATTGAGACAATAGATGCGAAATGACCATAGTGAGACTTTTATGTAGTATGCACCCCCTCGTCTGGTTAGACAGCATTGATCGTATTATACGGTATTCATCTACCCGTAATACGTAGCTGGCTGAGTCATTCCCCCGCTCTTCAGTATTCTGGTTCTGGGGCGTGACACCTATATATCTCGGACTTAGCTTTACTCTTATTCTAAATTTGATAATTCTCGAGTTGGCAAAATCTTTAAAAACACATGATCGTCCAGCCTTGAAGTCCAAGTTTCTACGATGCTTATCTGCCCACATCTTATATCTGTCTTGCGCTGCTTGGAGATGACTTCGAATTGCCTTGACCTTGTCTACAGTCTGTGTAACTAGCTCTGGACCCAGGAGTTGACGTTCTCCTACATCACTCCAGCATATTGGTGACTGACACTTCCTTCCATACAACGCTTCGAATGGTGCCATTTAATGCTAGCTTGATAGCTGTTGTTATATGAGAACTCACTTAAATGTAAATGGTCATCCCAGGATTTCCCTGAAGTCTAAGGTACATGCACTTAACATATCTTCTAGGATTTGAATCATTCTTTCCGACAGACCATCGGTTTGTGGATGGTATGACGTACTGAACATCAGGCGAGTACCGAGACTATCTTATAGGTTTTTTCAAAACTTAGAGATAAACCGAGTATCTCTGTCTGAGACGATACTCATCCGGTACCCCATATTGACTAACAATGTTTTTCATGTACATATCTACTAAGAGCTCAGTAGGTTAACCGACCCGAAATGGTAAGAACCTTGCAGATTTAGTAAGCCTGTCCACAATTACCTAGATGGCATTATTACCCTTTCTTGTTCTTGGAAGTACGGATACAAAATCCATCGTAATATATTCCTATTTCCATTCAGGTATAGGCAGGGGTTACAAAAGTCCGATGGTCCATTGATGCTCGGCCTTTACTTGTTGACATACCAAATATTTTGAAACAAATTTGGCTATCTCTTGTTTCATTCCGTGCCACCAAAAATTCTGCTTCAGATCCTTATACATCTTCGCACTCCCAGGATGAATGGAGTACTGAAAACTATATGCATCAGATATTATCTCGGTCCGTAGTTCTCCATATGGCACACACAATCGATTTCCAAACCTCAAAGATCTATCGGGATGCTTAATCAGTCCAGTTTGTGTTCCAGTCTCAGTCTTGCTCCAAAGTCTATGCAGTTTCATATCATCCTTTTGTGCCTCTTTAATTCTTTCTATTAGGGGTGATTGTATTTGTAAGTTTTTCCGTATTCCATCTGTTACTGGACATATTACTTCAATCCCCATCTTCCTCTGATCTTCCAATATTTCTTTAGGTGTATTCATAAGGAAATTTGTAGGTCTTCTACTTAAAGCATCGGCTACTTTGTTTGCCTTTCCCGAATGATATTCCAACTCCATATCAAAGTCCTTAAGCAAATCTAACCACCTTCGTTGTCTCATGTTTAACTCCTTTTGAGTAAATACATATTTCAAACTTTTATGATTTGTATATATCTTGATTTGTTCACTATATAAGTAATGTCTCCATAATTTTAATGCAAATACCATAGCTGCCAGTTCCAGATCATGAGTTGGATAATTCCTTTCATGAGTCTTCAGTTGGCAAGAAGCATAAGCGATAACCCTTCCATGTTGCATTAATACAAAGCCCAATCCTTTTTCCTGAAGCATCACTATATATCTCATAGCCTCCTGATCCTGATGGTAATGCCAGTACTGGAGCTGTGATGAGTCTTTCCTTTAGTTCCTCAAAGGCTGCTTGACACTTATCAGTCCAATTAAATTTTTTATTCTTCCGGGTCAATCGAGTGAGTGGCTCCGCAATTCTTGAAAAATTCTCCACAAATCTCCTATAATATCCGGCTAGACCAAGAAAGCTTCGAATTTCTGCTACATTCTTAGGAGTAGGCCATGACTTGACAGCTTCTATTTTCTTAGGGTCTACCGATATCCCTTCTCCGCTCACTATATGACCTAGGAAGGAAATTTTGTCCAACCAGAATTCACACTTGTTTAACTTTCCATACAGTTTCTCTTGTCGTAAAGTTTGAAGCACTATCCTCAAATGTTCTTCATGTTCCTTTTCATTCTTTGAGTAGATCAATATATCATCAATGAATATAATCACAAATTTATCCAAGTATTGAAAAAATATTCTGTTCATCAGATCCATAAATATGGCTGGAGCATTAGTTAGCCCAAGAGGCAAAACTTGAAACTCATAGTGCCCATAACGGGTTCTAAAAGTTGTCTTTGGTATATCCTTTTTCTTACTTTTACTTGGTGATATCCCGATCTGAGAACAATTCTGGAAAATAATGTTGCTTCTCCTAATTGGTCAAACAATTCCTCAATCCTTGGCAACGGGTATTTATTTTTTATAGTTACTTCATTTAAGGCTCTATAATCTATCACTAACCTCAGACTTTCGTCTTTCTTCTTTACGAATAGCACAGGTGCTCCCCAAGGAGATCCACTAGGCCTGATAAATTTCTTAGCCAACAATCCCTTGATTTGTTTATTCAATTCAACCAATTCTTCCTTGTTCATTGGATAAACTTTCTTTGCAACAGGTGCAGCTCCAGGAATTAGATCGATACAAAATTCAATGACCCTGTCAGGTGGTCATCCTGGTAGTTCATCAGGAAATACATCCTTAAATTCGTCTATAATCTTGGGCCATTCTATTACTTCTTGGTTCTGAAAATTTCTTCCTGATGGTAATTCGAATTTTTCTAATTCTTTTCCATCAAATTCCTTCTGACTCTGGTAAATTCATGTATATCCTTACCGGGTAATGAAAATTGCACCTTTCTTTGTCTACAATCTATAATTGCTAAGGTCAAGGTTAACCAGTCCATCCTAAATACCACATCATAGTTGTTCATGGGCTCTGTAAACTTTCTTTGCAACAGGTGCAGCTCCAGGAATTAGATTGATACAAAATTCAACGACCCTATCAGGTGGTCATCCTGGTAGTTCATCAGGAAATACATCCTTAAATTTGTCTATAATCTTGGGCCATTCTATTACTTCTTGGTTCTGAAAATTTCTTCCTGATGGTAATTCAAATTTTTCTAATTCTTTTCCATCAAATTCCTTCTGACTCTGGTAAATTCATGTATATCCTTACCGGGTAATGAAAATTGTACCTTTCTTTGTCTACAATCTATAATTGCTGAGGTCAAGGTTAACCAGTCCATCCTAAATACCACATCATAGTTGTTCATGGGCTCTGTATACAAAATTACTAGCAATACTTGAAAAATTTTGTCCTTCCTTGATATCTTATCTTTTACCATATTGATTTCTTCTTGTATCAATCTGTCCTTATGATGGCACCAGTGACCAGGGTTCATATTTCGGAAGTAGTTGCAACAGCTGTCGCTTTTGGAAGGTTTATGACTTCTTGACCGGCTCCTTGAGGAGTGACTGATGTTGTTCCTCCACCTCCACCGGTTCAAGAGACTATACCAGTTCAGGAGACTATACCGATCCAGAAGACTGTATCGACTGTTCTAGCTATTACAGAGGGTCTACCTCCTCTACCACCATTTCCTTTTCCTGGAGGCTTGCCCACTGATGGGGCACAACTATTTTCTCTTATCCAAGGTATGGTGGATGCTCATAGGATTCAGGCTGAGGCCTAGAGGGTACAGGATGAAGCACACAGAGCCCAGACTGAGCTGATGAGGGAGGGCATGGAGAGTTCCTAACAGGTAGCACTGGAGACCTTAGAGAGAGTTACTATGCAATAGCCCGTTCACCAGTAGAGGCTGGGTACCATCTCGAACTTCAAAAAGATGTGTACCCAAGAGTTCAAGCATACCGAGGGTATCCTTAATACTGATGAGTGGCTCGAGGATATGGAGAGGATCTTGCAGGGCAGCTGAGATTACAGATGACCTGAAGATTGAGGCGATCGGCCTACAACTCTTTAACCTTGTGCTCACGTGGTTTCGGACTGATCCTCAGTTTTCAACAACTGGACTGACTTAGGAGAGGTTTAAAGATCTCTTCAAGAAGAAGTTCTACTCGAAGGTGGCTCTAGGGGTCCTGGAGAGTCAGTTCCAAAACCTAGTACAGGGTGGTCTATCGGTGGATGAGTACGATGCCGAGTTTGGTAGACTGAGTCGCTTCACAGGGTATATTGTCAGAGATCCTGTAGATCGAGCTCGTAGATTTCTGAGGGGTTTGTCCAAGAAGATCCAAGTGCATGTCACTATGAGTAAGGATGCGACTTTTGCTGATTTAGTAGCACTGGCTCAGGTGGCATAGGAGGACTTGGGTTTCAAACCCAAGAGGAATCGGGATTCTATCGGGGACAACAGCGGTTAGGCACCGACGAAGCATCCCAATATTTAGAAGGGAGTCTTCCAGCCTCAACAGGAGTATCACCCACCAGTTAGAGATCCAATTCAGCAGTAGCAATATGTACCTGCTCGAGCCCCAGTTCAGCAAGCTCTCACTTGTCATTTCTACTAGAGGTCAGTTCATGTTTGGGAGAGCTGGAGGAAGAGGCTTGGACACTTGTTTACATTGTGGCTCTACGGGACACCAGATGAAGGATTGTCCTCTGATTCCTCATCGTCCAGTTCAGGTACAGTTTTAGGTCAAATGGTCCAGCTAGGCCACATGTAGTACCGTATCATATCCCGTACCAGCAGTGGAAGACACCCTATCAGTGCGGGGCATTTGTGATGGCGGTCGAAGTGACCAATACTGCAGGTGATGGCTTGAAAATTAGGTTCTGTTCTTTCCTTCTTCCTATTTCTTTCCATCTATTGATTGTTTGATTGATTTCTTAGTACCCTTAGCTTGTATTTGTGATTTTCATGCTAGAGTAATAGTGAATCTTAGTAGATACTATAATAACATGACACTGTAGAGACTATAACCATGCATGCTTGTTTACATTCCATAGAATTGCATGTTGTATGACTTTAGATAGGATTATGCTACACTTTGATTGCTGTGGGCTTGACCTAGAGAAGAGTACATCCAACTTAAATTTCGAAGACGAAATTTTTCTAAAGGGGGCAGGATTGTAACTACCTAAATCCGGAAGAAGGGTATTTTTTAATTCATATATATATATATATATATATATTTTTTTAATTCATATATATATATATTTTAATTCATATATATATATATATATATATATATATATATATATATATATATATATATATATATATATAAAATATATATATATATATAAAATATATATATATATATATATATATATATATATATATATATATATATATATAAAATATATATATATATATATATATATATATATATATATATATATATATATATAATATTATATGTGTGTGTGTGTGTGTGTGTGTGTGTGTGTGTGTGTGTGTGTGTGTGTGTGTCTAATTATTTATTTTATATGCCTAATTATTTATTTTATGTTGTGTATATTTATTTATTAATATTATGTTAATTATTACGGTTAGTAGCTAGCCTAATTGTTAGACTTATGTTAGTAAACCGGTTAGCCTAGACACTTGACTAGAGCCCAATAATTAGCATGACATGACTCGTGAACTAACTCGTTTGATTAGACTCAATTAAACTCATTAGTCATGACCAATTGATTAGAATAGAGATTAGACTATTGACCGAAATGGGTCCTTGCAATTAATTAGCCTTCATGACAACTAAAAAGGGTATTATGGACATTTCCAATAGGCATATTAGGGGTTTTTATGGCTGGTCATATTACCTATATAAACCCCTCATTTAGTTCATTAATTAGCCTCCACAAACCCTAGTTTTACTCTTCTCATTTCTACCTCCATTTAAGAAGAAGACCTCTACCATTCCCAAATTGATTTCCAATCCATTCCTATTGCCATCTCATGGAGGCTTGAGCTAGGATTAGTAAGGAGGAAGCACTGGAAGGAGAAAAGCTTAAAGGATGTGTCCATTCTTGAAGATTGTGTCCACTAGTGCCATTGTATTGGGAATCCATCTCCCGATAGGTAAAATCTTAGATTAACATTGTATTTGATTCTAATTAGTGTAACTAGTCATTTAGAAACCATCCATGTATTAGGACTACCCATGGGGAGAAGCTTGGGCTTCATTGGACCCATTTGGAAACTTTTACATAGGTTTTTGTGCCATTTTTTGATAAATTCCAAGAATGGTGCACCAAGTGTTTGTCATTATGTTTGTTAGACCTATTTAGTGTTGATTTTGTTGTGTGTCTAGATTCATGTCCACAAATAGATGCATGTAGGTCGTGTCATGATATGGTAGGACACGGGATCAATTTAGAGATTTTTGGCCTCCGACACTTGGGGTGCACATGTCCAAATACATATGACACTTGACACTAGCTTAGAATTGCACTAATTATGCTTATAGGTATAGTTTAGACTTGTCTATAAAGTTTGGTAGAATTCGGACAAGGTTTGATAGAGTATCTTGGGCGTATCGTAAGCTTGTGCACCAAGTGTTCGATACGTGTCCCTATAGGGACTTTTGTATCCTTTTTAGTCTAGATTTGGGATGTGTGTCCTAAATAGAATACGTGGTATCGTGTTATGGTATCTTATAATACGCACAGTTAGATTTGGGTATGCGTGTTTATCTACCTATATGTATATACATGTGTGTATCTATTATGTATATATTATAGTGCGTGTATTACCTATGGGGGTACCTATGTGTACATATCATGTATAAGTGAGTTAGATAGGGAGATTGGTTGTGTATAGAAAGTGTAATAGTGTATGGGTTTTGGGGTACCATATGTAACAATTATAGATTAGGGTGTGTGTTTGAATGTGTATAGGTGTATCCTATTTAACTGTATGTAACATGTATACATGTGTAGAGTGTGAGTGTATGTTTCTACAAGGATTGGTGAGATTAGTTAATAAGAGTAGTAGCAGATAGGCCTATACCTATGTGCTTGTGGGGGGTTGGCCTATGTGTGTATCTATGCAGGTTAGAAGGAGTAGGCCTGTGAGTATCAGTCTTAGGCAAAACTTGTGTGTGAGTGCACTGGTAGTATAGGGCAACAGGGGATGTGTGCGTGTGTTTACCAGAATGATGAAGTGTGGTGTGTGGATATTAGGATATGTTGCAACAGTAGAATTTCTATGGAACAAAGAACTTTATGTATGTGTAGGAAACAGAGTAGAGAGTGGGGGGGAGTTTTGTTATCATAGTTCAGTTCTGTAGGAACAGTCTTGAGGGGAGCCCAAATCTTACCTGAGTAGTACAGTAGGATAGAAGTTTCCTGTGTGCATAGTGGTAGAAATTTGTGTCCGAGTGTGGCACATGTGAGTTCACTAGCACTATGTTCAGAGTGCAAAATATGTACTGCACACATATATACAGACCTGTGCAGACTTTGTTTTAAGAACCTGTGTGTGATTCAATAGGGAGCATCTGGTATAAATTTTGTGTTCATCAATGTGCACAGGTCCTGTGCAAGAAGCTAGGTACTGAACCGATGGCTAGATAGTGTGCTAGTCCAACAGGTGTGTATTCTGTGTGTGATTCATGATGTGTGTGTCAGTATTTGAAAAGAAGGAATATGTGTTGTTGGCTACAGCAATGCATGCTGTCTACAGGTAGTAACAGCAATATTTTGTAGCAGGATAGGATAGACAGGGTGTGGAAGATGTTTAGACTGCTGCTTGTCTTCGCACAAGACAAGAAAAACATCTATAGTAGTAAATTAGGCTTGGGCCGTAGCTAGTTGCATTATCAAGCAATAATAGTAGTTAGAAGTGCAATGGACAGCTGCAACAGCTTGCTTGACAACAGCAACTACTTGAGATTAGGTGCAACACCTTAGGATGGGTAGCAGCAGAAAGTGTAGGGGTTCAGTCAAGTTATGTAGTGACAGAGAATAGAACCGCAGGTAGCAGCAACAGGGGTAGGGGTTCTTATTTCAGTTTTTCCAATCGGATTGCTTTAGATCTAGTTAAACTGCTATAGGGGTTATCATGTGTATGTGTTGCAGAGGTTTTCATGTTGTACATATATAGTACAGAAGGTCCAACATAGAATGAAATAGAGGTGGGTAGAAGAGTGGCTGAATACCTGGGTATCTATATGAGAGGATGTTGGGCAGAATAGTAGTATAGGAGAATTAGGAATATGTATATGACAACAGTTTTGGGTAATAGGATGTAGTATAGTTAGTCTAGTGTGGAATTGCCTTAGGCAGGTGTATTATGTGGGTAGACATGTGAAATTAGTTAAAGGTATTTTTATATGTAGGTATTTGGCCTATAGTTGGGTAATTGATAAATGTATAATATTGCATAAGTATTCATAGGGATATGAGTATTAGCTTAGATATGGATAGTATAAGGGTATATGTGATAGGGTTATAACATATAGGGTTGAAATATATGGACATGTCGTTGTATGGTTATGGTATATACAATTAGGGATATGGTATAGGCTTTAAGAAACATATTTGTACATGGGTACATAGAAAGGCTTTAAGGTTAGCAGCAGATTAGGGGGCAAGAGAATTCTACATATAGTGTATATAGGGTATCATGGTATATAGAGATACCTACGTATCATATTGATACAAGTGTATATGTATAGGCGGGGATAGAGGGTAGCATATTACAAGTACGTAATATAGGGTAACTAAATGACAACCTATCTAGTTAGACAACCTAAATTGGTTTAGAATTTACTAGAAAAGCTAGAATCAACTTGATATGTCTATATAGGCCAAATAAAAGGGGTTTTGACCTAGTTTACCCAAGTGAACTAGAATTTGTCCTAGAAACCTAGTTTAAGACTAGTTAAGCATTTTTATGATTCCAAATCACACTTTGACATAAAAATTCATATATAGCTCACTTGGGCTCTAGTTCAAACACTGATTTTTGTACACAGCTCGGGACGACAGGCTAGTAAATTATCTGATAGTTTTCTTTATCTGATGACTACTATGATACATGTACGAGTGGTGTTATACCTGATTCTCGACACGATGGTACACAGATTTGTTCATATTGGATCCACAATTATGAGATGTCACTTCTCATTAGACATTGTTCATCGTATTGATATTTAATCATTATTCATTGTGATGATATTAGACATTGATCGTCGTGTTCATATTAGACATTGTTTCGTGATTCATATATTATGACGTGTCATAGTTGGATCCATTTTACTAGTCTGGCTAGGGAAATGCTATTTAGATATGATCATATCCTGAAAATTGTGATAGTGTAGACATTGTGAGTGCTAATCATACATTTCACGTATGATTAGCCAGATCATATTAGACGTTGTACAAGTTCCTAGACCGATTATGTCATGCCCCGGTTCCAAATAGAATTTTCGGAGCATTGTGATACATCTCCAGGCTACGCACCCTTATAACACATGTCATGTCATAGCTGTGATTGTCGCCTGTAAATGCTTGGATAAAGTATAGACATCAAGAGACAATCTAAAGTAATTTACATTTAATTAAACAAAACTTGCATGTTCGATCACATATTTACAATTTTCTTACATCCAAAAAGTTCATAGCAATACATAGAACAACAAACGACAACTACTCATTCCAACATCTTTCATTTTCCTTGTCTTATTCATAAAGCTCATTCTCATTGTAAAGCTGCACTCCTTCCTGGCCTTCAACAAACCCTAGTGAACAAAACTAGGTCGTCAATACGACGAACAAGTCCTCGGTCAAGGAACATGATAAGTAAAATAAGTTTATAAAAATTTATTGAGATAAATTCGGAATAAAGAAAATTTAAGGATAAGTTTTGCTAAATTAAAATCTACTTAAAATATTAATTATCTTTCTGAACATTCTAAGACTACGGTTGTAATACAGGAATAAATAAATAATAATAAAAACCTCTAACAAGTCCTAAATGCAAAATGCAATATTTAGAGAAATACTTCTGGATCACACAAATTCTATTATCTCAACAACAATCCCATTTACCCGGGATCAGGTTTATACTTAATGGGCAATGCTTAGATTTATCCGTCCCATTAGTATCAAGATCACATATTGATGTGATATAGTCAGGATAACACATGAGTGGTTTTCCTAGTTATCGAAATCAAGTGTTATAACAATTGTCGTATGACTTGAAATTTTTTAAGATTATTGGAACATGCTACGTTGGATATTACATTGCCGAATTCAGGGATTCAAAATCCAATAGAAAATATGAAACAAGAAAGTGAGCTAAGCCTCACCTCGGACATCGTATGGCCGTACGAATGCCGATAACAGAAACTGATCAGTTTTGTAAAATATAATATTATAAAGATTTTGAAGGTGTGATCCAGATTTTTCTCTTCCATCCCAATGAAATCCTAATCTACAACTAAGTCTAGGTTTTGTCTTTCCAAAAATCTCTCTTGGAATTTTTGAAAATTTCGGCAGTCTCCTTTGTATTTATGACTCCGAAAAGTTCATAAGAGTTATAAAATAAGGAAATAAGAACTCGGGTTCGTTGACCCCTTCGGTGGAGCAACTCTTAACACCGAAACCATGTAATATAATATCCCGGGTTCATCGACCCCTTCGGTGGAGCAACTCTCAACACCGGGACCACATATTTAAGTATATATGCAATCTAAATAAAACTTTCTTACCATAGCAAGCAAATAGGCAATCAAGCAATTTATTTTGGTATTTTCCTTTCTAAAAACTTATCCAAAACGAAATGGTTAGTAATACAATAATACCAAGTATAAAAATTTCAATGGTTATCACATACCCAATAATTTTTATATACTTGTGATATTGGCTAAATTGAATCTAAAAGTTCAATTTAAATATATGTCGCTATATACCAAAATTTGGCTTCTTGAATATGAAAGAAGGTTAAGATTGAAGACTTAAAGGTGTGTATGGTTACCTTAACATATAGGAACCTATAAACTCCTATTTTGACTAAATAATGAAGTCCAAATATATTAATTAGAGATAATTTCTGATGTGGACATCATTGACTTAATATGTCAAAATCGAAACTAACTCATATGTATACAAATTCAAGCAAGAAAATATAGAATTCATATATATATATATATATATATATATATATATATATATATATATATATATATATATATATATATATATATGCAAAAAAAAAAAATATATATATATTTATGGACACTTGTAAGCCTTGGCATATTTTAGGGACCTAACTTATACTCTTAAAAAGGATATATATATATATATATATATATATATATATATATATATATATATATATATATATATATATATATATATATCCTTTTAAGAGTATAGGTTAGGTCCCTAAATTATTCCAAGGCTTACAAGTCACTACTAAAATAACCCAGATTAGCGACGTCAGGAGACGTCGCTAAATACAGAAAATACGTCGCTAAAAATGATTTGCGACGTATTTAGCGACGAAAAATGTACGTCGCTTATTGGCAAGTCGCAGATGATACTTTCGTCGCCGAACGTCGCTATTTGCGACGCGGCGTCCATTGTCGCTAGACGTCGCCACATGAGCGACAGAGAGCGACGTATCAGTACGTCGCCAACATTGCGACGTAAAGCGACCACTAGCGACGCTTCAAAAGTTTATAAATGATGACGAGGCATGGCATCCACGTGGCCACGTGGGCAACTTAGCGACGTATATTAGCGACGTCGAGCGACGTAACGTCTCTAATTAGCGACGTATAGCGACGTCTATTTGCCGTCGCAATACGTCGCAGAACGTCGCTATACGTCGCTAATGTTAAAAAAAATTTAAAAAAATATAATTGATATTTTTGTTATGCTGTGTTTCTGTGTTTACAGTGTGTGTGAAGTGCAGTGTTCGAACCATCGACAGTTTTGCTTACTGTTCTATGTTTTATCTTGGATAGAAAGAGCAACAGTTCAGGGTGCACTTCTCAGAGCTTCCTCTTCACGTCCTTCACCTTCTCGGGAACCTTTACGACGTCCGAGAAAGTGAAGGACGTGAAAATGAAGCTCTCAGAAGTGCACCCTGAACTGTTGCTATTTCTATCCAAGATAAAATATACAACAGTAATCGAAACTGTCGATGGTTCCGAACACTGTATTTCACATTCACTGTAAACACAGACACACATCATAACAAAAATATACAATATATTTTTTTTAAAATTTCGGCAGCACCTCCTTTGTATATCAGATCATCGCTTATAACCCAGCGTAGGTATATTTGTCATCCCGTCGCAGATATCACAAAGTAAATATCACAATAAAAATAGGAGGCAGTGCAAAGTAAATATCACAGACACACATCCTCACAAACATCCAATAGAGTCAAATAAAAATGAAAGATGATAAAAAGTCTCCAACCAAGTGTATAAACAACAGTGTATGAATAAATAATTTGCCCATAGGGCCAATACATACAAGTCATAAAAAAACTAATAAAATCACTGCGGACCCCTGCCGCGCAACTGGGATAGAATGTAGTCATACTGCTCCCGGGTGAGCTATACCGTAGAGGCAGTAGGAGGCAGTACAATGTCTGGAGTCGGTGCCGGAGGCAGTGCAGTACCTGGAGTCGGCGCCGTCGATGGACCCGGAGGACGTACCTGCTCCAGCTCTCGCAGTCGCTCACCATGCGCAGCAAGGGTACTCACCACCTTCTCAGTATACTGAGCGAGTGAGGCAGATAGGCTCCTCTGCGATTCCTCCAGCTCGACCTGTCTACGCTCTGTGCGCTGCGTAGACTCGGTGAGCGTCTGCAAGTTGGCAGCTGCAGCCTGATGCAGACTCATCAGGTCCTGTATACTGCGCTCGATCGCATCAAATCGTCCGGTGACGATTGGAGGGTCGGATCGTCGCTCGACCGCATCAAAAATCTGCTGCTGCAACTCGCGATGCAGCTCCTCGATCTGACGACGAACATCCTCAGCTCGTGACGACGCCTGCGTAGCCGGAGACTGCGTACTGACAGAGGGGGCCCGAGATGACTCCGAAGCCAAATACGCGACGTAGGATCCCGTACCGTAGTACGTACCCTTCTGAAGACCGCCAACGGCGGTCATCCAGAGCTCGTCCGGCGGTAGGTTATACGGAGTGACAATCACAGGCCAGCACGAATACTGGGATCTCGAAAGACCAAAAGGAGTAAAACCGTCAGAAGATAGTCCCAACCTGACATTTCGCGGATCTGAAGCAAAATTTGGATACACTCGATCAAAGTGCTTCCACGCTTCTCCATCGGATGGGTGATCCAACACTCCTTCAATCTGTTCTCGCATGTGCCAACTCATATTTTCGGTCGTCTCTTTCACCATAAATAATCTTTGCAACTGCGGCGTTAAAGGCAAGTAGTGCATTAAATCGGTCGGTCTTCTTGTACCGGTAGACCTTCCTGTACTAGTTGTCTTATAGCGATCAGCACCACAAAATCTGCACATATCTGCGTCCTTGTCGTCTTTGTAGTACAGCATGCACCCATTGCGACAGGAATCGATTTTCTCGTATCCCATCCAGAGCGATCTCACCATCCTCTTAGACTGGTAGAAGTCTTTAGGCAACTTAGCACCCACCGGCAAGATCTCTATAATCAACTCCAACACTCGGTTGTAGCATTCTTGCGACATGTTAAAATCTGACTTAATGCTCAACAGTCTTGTAACCACCTCCAACGGTGAATGATCCTCACAACCAGGATACAATGGAGTCCTTGCATTCTCCAACAACTCCATGAACTGTGCAGCATCGGCGTTCGGTGCCTCCTCAGGTGCATCATGAACGAAACTAGGCCCCACAGCGTCGAAAACTATGTTCACGCACCCGTCGTCGTATGCATGATTATCTGAAACAAAATTAGGTCCCGCATGCATATACGGCTCAACATAAGGCTCCGGCTCTGATGCTAAAGACACAAGTTCTCCGTGTGCGGTCCACTGATAGTAATTAGGCGTGAAACCCCTCGAGTACAAATGATATGTCACTTCCACTTCTGGATAATATTTCACGTTATGACATTTCACACACGGACACTTAATTTTGGTGCCGTCCATGTACTGAGGGAACGCCTTAGCAAACTGCAGGAACTGCTCTACTCCCGCTATGTATTCATTCCGCACACCACACATATCATCAGGACGACGATTGTACATCCATGAACGATTCCGCAAGTAGTAATTCATATCCATTTGGAAATAATTCTGCAAAGATGGACACGCATTATCCAACAGGCACAAATTCGTATATTATGTCTTATTATGGGACACACATTAGTAGCGGACAGTTACTAATAACAATGATATGCAATCTAGGTCAAACTAGGTTGTACTAAGTCAAACAAGGTCAAGCTAAGTCAAACAAAGTCAAACAAAGTCAAACAAGGTCAAACTAGGTTGTACTAAGTCAAACAAGGTCAAGCTAAGTCAAACAAAGTCAAACTAGGTCAAATAGTCAACCTTGGTCAAACAAGGTCAAATCTAAGTCAAATATCATATTTCTAGTCATGACCTACCAAGGTACCCTTTACCTTATCGCTATTGGTATCCCAATACTAGCTAGCACACACCATTCAAGGCTATACAAGCCTAACCTATAATTCAAGTACCAATAATAACCAGAGTCAACTCAAGCTATCTCATACACACAAGTAATATCTGGGTGTCATTTGTTTAGTCTTAAAAAAACACAATCAACTAAAACTAGTACCAAGTAATGAGCAATAGTGAGTTACCAAAGCAAACTGAAACTAAAACTAGTATCTGGGTGTCATTTAAACAACTAAAACTAGTATCTGGGTGTCATTTAACAAACATGAAGACAACAAAGTCAAACAAGGTCAAGCTAAGTCAAACAAAGTCAAACAAGGTCAAACTAGGTCAAGGGTTGACCTATAGTTGACTTTGTCAACTCTTAGTCCAATCTAGGTCAGATGTTTACTCTACTTTGACTTTCAGTAAAAATAGTCAACCTTGGGGGTGACTACTATTTTATATAATTTTAAAGTATCGGCCGATACCGATCCGATACGGCCGATACCGATACGGTTTGGCATGTTCCGATCCGATACCGACCGATACCAAATATTGACCGATACCGACATTGGGGGTCTTTGTTCCGATCAATTCAAGTACCAATAATGACCAAAGTCAACTCAAGCTATCTCATACACACAAGTAATATCTATATAGATATATACATATAATATATATATATATAGGCATGTATATACTATATGCCTATATTACAAGATAAGGCAACTTTCATGCATTCATATATTTAGACACTCTAACATAGGCTATATGCCTATATCACATATGAGTTACATGATATAGTTATGTATATATGTATACAATACCATCTATCAAACATATATATATAGAAAGAGAGAGAAGTAGAGAGTGGATGGTGTGTGTACATGCACATGTGAATGGGGGGTGAGTGTGTTGACTGTTACATGTGACAGTCACATATACGTGTATATGAGGGAGGCTAACATGCTTGTATTAGGCTATATGCGTGTGTGTACCTAGGCAAGAGTGAGTGAGTGAGTGAGTGAGTGATATGAACTATAGGTCAGTCCAATCTGGATAGTAAGGGGATTTACTGTGTTCAGTCAAATAGGAAAGGAAAAGAAAGGAAATTAGTTCATTTCACACAACATTACATACTCCTATAACATATTTCAGACCCATTCACCTCAAACCCAAATCGAGAACCAAAACTCTAACCAAATCACCCCAAACTTGAAACTAAGTCAGCACACATATAGATACACTACACTAGGGTTTTAAACATCTAAATTAAAGCATTAAACTAGGTTAAAATGGTTGTCAAAACTGGGTGTGTCCATCTGTGTGTGTGTCCGTGTGATCCGTGTGTGTGTGTGTACGTGTGATCCGTGTGTGTCTCTGTGTGTGTGTGCGTGTCCAATATAGTGTCTCGTGTCCACCACAACATGATACAGTGTGTCCAGTGTGTGTGTGTGTCCATCTCTGTGTGTGTCCGTGTGATCCGTGTGTGTGTGTGTGTGTCTCTGTGTGTGTGTGCGTATGTGTCCGTGTGTGTGTGTGTGTGTGTGTGTGTGTCTCTGTGTGTGTGTGCGTGTGTGTCCGTGTGTGTGTGTGTCCGTGGGAGAGGAGGAGAAGGAGGAGGAGGAGGAGGAGTTAGGTTAGGGTTTACCTGAGCTCGAGGAGGAGGAGCTCGATGGGGGGGTACGGGTCGCCGGAGAGGGAGGGAGTCGCTGGGGGGGGGAGGGAGTCGCCGGGGGGGGGGGGGGGGAAGGGGTCGCCGAAGGAATCGCCGGAGGGGGGGAAGGAGTAGTGGAAAAAATTGGAAATTTCGAATGAGTGGGAAAAACGAAACGCTGTGCCCTAAGTAAAAATATTAGCGACGTCACATGAGGACGTCGCTAAACGTCGTAAACTGGCGACATATTTTAATAATCCAGCGACGTAACGTCGCTATTCAGCGACGTAATTTTATACCTATCGCTGAACGTCGCTGTTCAGCGACGTTTTGCGATGTTTATATAAAGGAGTCGCTGACTTCCATATATAGCGACGTAATTTTACGCCGTCGCTAAATTACGTCGCTAATAGATCATATTTTAGTAGTGAGTGTCCATAAATATATTGCATAATATATATATATATATATATATATATATATATATATATATAATCAAAAAAAAAATAGATATATATATATATATATATATATATATATATATATATATATATATATATATATATATATATATATATAATCCTTTTTAAGAGTATAGGTTAGGTCCCTAAATTATGCCAAGGCTTACAAGTGTCCATATATATATATTTTTTTTTTTTACAAGTGTCCATATATATATATATATATATATATATATATATATATATATATATATATATATATATATATATATATATATATATATATATATATAAATATATATATATATATATATATATATATATATATATTTTATATATATATATATATAAAATATATATATATATATATATATATATATATATATATATATATATATATATATATATATATATAATATATATATATATGTATATATATATATATATATATATTATATATATATATATATATATATATATATATATATATATATATATATATATATATTATATACATCTCATGGGTTGTATACAATATCCTTCTTGTTATATATATTTTTCCTTTTCATGCATAATTATTTCACAATTCTTAATATGAGGTTGAAAATAATTAATGACTCAGGAATACTTAATTGCCTAGTAAAGGAAGATAAATTTGCAAAACTAAGATCAATTGCAAATCAGAAAGATCAGATACAAATAAGCATACTTTTATTTATTTCACAAGAGTATAATATGCTTTCACAGAATCATCCTTACATACTAACACATTTCTACCCTTTTTAACCTTACACATCATAGTTGTTGAATTTAAGGATACATCTCATTGAGTCCATTTCATGCATAGTTATTTCACAATTCTTAATATGAGGTTGAAAATAATTAATGACTCAGGAATACTTAATTGCCTAGTAAAGAAAGATAAATTTGCAAAACTAAGATCAATTGCAAATCAGAAAGATCAGATACAAATAAGCATACTTTTATTTATTTCACAAGAGTATAATATGCTTTCACAGAATCATCCTTACATACTAACACATTTCTACCCTTTTTAACCTTATACAGAGCTATTTTCATCTGCTGATTTACAAAAGTAGTAAAACAGACAAAATGATTCCCTTACTAAGCCATTTCTTTCTATTAAATGCATTCTTCTTCCAGCACTAATAATGTCAAGTACCTTATCTTAGGGTTCTTGCTAGACTTCCTAAGAATACAACTTAGGATCTCAACCTATATAGGTCTCTAAATCTGACCTGTATGGGCCACCACTAAAAGACGTATCACGCCCCGGTTCCAAATAGAATTTTCGAAGCACTGTGATACATCTCCAGGCTACGCACCCGTATAACACATGTCATGTCATAGTTGCGATTGTCGCCTGTAAATTCTAGGATAAAGTATAGACATCAAGAAACAATCTAAAGTAATTTACATTTAATTACACAAAACTTGCATTTTCGATCACATATTTACATTCTTCTTACATTCAAAAAGTTCATAGCTATACATAGAACAACAAACGACAACTACTCATTCCAACATCTTTCATTTTCCTTGTCTTATTCATAAAGCTCCTTCTCATTGTAATGATGCACTCCTTCTTGGCCTTCAACAAATCCTAGTGAACAAAACTAGGTCGTCAATACGACGAGCAAGTCCTCGGTCAAGGAACAAGATAAGTAAAATAAGTTTATAAAAAATTATTGAGATAAATTTGAAATAAAGAAAAATTAAGGATAAGTTTTGCTAAATTAAAACTTAAAATATTAATTATCTTTCTGAACATTCTAAGACTACGGTTGTAATACAGGAATAAATAAATAAATAAATAAACCTCTAACAAGTCCTAAATGCAAATGCAATATTTAGAGAAATACTTCTGGATCACACAACTTCTATTATCTCAACAACAATCTCATTTACCCGGGATCAGGTTTATACTTAATGGACGGTGCTTAGATTTATCCGCCCATTAGTATCAGGATCACATATTGATGTTATATAGTCAGGATAACACATGAGTGGTTTTTTGAGTTATCGGAATCAAGTGTTATAACAATTGTCGTATGACTTGAAATTTTTCAAGAATATCGAAACATGCTACATTCGATATTACAGGGCCGAATTCGGGGATTCGGAATCCAATGGAAAACAGGAAACAAGAAAGTGAGCTAAGCCTCACCTCGGACATCGTATGGCCGTACGAATGCCAATAACATGAACTGATCAGTTTTGTAAAATATAATATTGCAAAGATTTCGAAGGTGTGATCCAGGTTTTTCTCTCCCATCCCAATGAAATCCTAATCTACAACTAAGTCTAGGTTTTGTCTTTCCAAAAATCTCTCTTGGAATTTTCGAAAATTTCGGCAGAGCCTCCTTCGTATTTATGACTCCGAAAAGTTCATAAGAGTTATAAAATAGGGAAATAAGAACTCGAATTCGCCGACCCCTTCGGTGGAGCAACTCTCAACACCGGAACCACGTAATATAATATCCCAGATTTGTCGACCCCTTCGGTGGAGCAACTCTCAACACCGGACCATACATTAAATTATATATGCAATCTAAATAAAACTTTCTTACCTTAGCAATCAAATAGGCAATCAAGCAATTTATTTTGGTATTTTCCTTTCTAAAAACTTATCAAAAACGAAATGGTTAGTAATACAATTATACCAAGTATAAAAATTTCAATAGTTACCACATACTCAATAATTTTTATATACTTGTGATATTGGCTAAATTGAATCTAAAAGTTCAATTTAAATACATGTCGCTATATATCAAAATTTGGCTTCTTGAATATGAAAGAAGGTTAAGATTGAAGACTTATAGGGGTGTATGGTTACCCTAACATATAAGAACCTATAAACTCCTAATTTGACTAAATAATGAAGTCCAAATATATTAATTAGAGATAATTTCTGATGTGGACATCATTGACTTAATACGTCAAAATCAGAAACTAACTCATATGTATACAAATTCAAGCAAGGAAATATAGAATTTATATATATAAATATATATATATATATATATATATATATATATATATATATATATATATATATATATATAGTTAGGTCCCTAAATTATGCCAAGGCTTACAAGTGTCCATAAATATATTTGCATCTACATATTATGTCAAAGTGTGTATAGGTATATATTTATACATGTCAGCCCCTGTTTTTAAAGTTTAATTTAATTAGTGTTAATTAGTTTCTAATGACCTATTTAGCTTTAAATTAATTTATTATGATTTTTAGAAATTTTTTAGAATTTTTAAATGATTTTTCAATAGTTTTTAAACCAAAATATATCATTTTGTAATATTTAAAATTGTTTTAATATCATTATGCAATTTATTAGATTGTTATTATATCGGTTTGTAATTTAGTAAATTGTTTTAACTGGGTTTTGCAAATTTACTTTTGCATTAGCATAGGGGAGGGACCTATATGTAATTCCTAATAGTTTGGGGAACCTAACTGCTAAACCCACTTCACCCACCCCCGACGACCGGCCAGCTGCCCCCCGATGACTACCGACTTCCCTACCATTTCCGGCCAGCCACGACGACAACCGACCTCATTTTTCACTATAAATAACCCCTAGCCGAAACCCTAACCCTAGGCTAAATCCCGACCACCCCGACCACTGTCTCCCCCATTTCTCTTCACCGTAACCCTAACTTCGGCCATACCCCACCGCCACCTCCACAGCAGATATCTCCACCATCAAACACCACCGAAGAGTTCGCCGCGCTCCTGCGAGTGCAGCGCCACCCGAGCGCCTCGACGATGACGCCTCTAGCCGCCATCGGCACCCTCCACGACCCCCAGTTCGTCGATACATACGTGTAACCCTATTTCATGTCGTAGTGTCTCATCTTCACATATATGACTCGTCAGGACACATGCGACGTGATGGGGAGTCTGGACACGTAAAACTCGACCCGTGCGTATCGTGCATAGCACGGACACGACTCGTGTGTCCTTAACTGTCAGGACACAGAGACCAAGTGCTATCGGGTTTAGACCCATTAACCTAATACTAACCTAAAACTAACCCAATTCCCAAACAATGGCTCGGGCTGACCCCTGGCCAGCTCGACCGAGCCAAAGAACCCGACCCCTCTGGGCCGAGTTCGAACCCCCCCGTCCATGTTTTTCTTTTTTTTCTTTTCTTTGTTTTATTTGTTTATTATATGTATATATATGTATTATATATATTATATATATATATATATATATATATATTATATATATATATATATATATATATATCTATATATATATATATAGATATATATATTTTATATATATGTATATATATATATATATATATATATAAAATATATATATATATATATATATATATATATATATATAGATATATATTATATATATATATATATATATTATATATACACTGTTATATGTATATATATACAGTAATTGTATATATATATTTTATATTAGTATTTTACTATATATATGTATATGTATATATATATATATATATATAATATATGATATATATATATATATATATATGTATTATATATTATTATATATGAGATATATATATATAGATATATATATTATATATATATATATATATATATATATATATATATATATATATATATATATATATATTATAATATATATGTTTATGTATTTATTATTAATATATACTGTTAATATATATACAGTATTATATATATATATATTATATATATATTATATTATATATATATATTATATATATATATATATATTTTTTTTTTTTTATATACAGTATTTGTATATATAGATATATATATATATATAGATATATATATATATATATATATATATATAGAGATATATATATATATAATATAATATATTATTAGTATTTCTATATATGTAATGTATATTTTTTTTAAAAATATATATATGTATATGTATATTAATATGTATATATATATATCCATTATTATGTATATATATATATCTATATATTATATGTATATATATAAATATTGTTGTTATACATTTATATATGTATTTCAAATTCTACCTTGTACAAAATATTGTTATGTAAAATTTCACAAGGTTATTTTATTGTATATTTTGTGACTTATATATTTTACCACTCTAAAAATATATTATTATATTATTTAAATTCCTATTTTATTTGTTATGACCAATTGATGTCCAAACCTAGCATAGGTTTTTGGGTCCAATTGTGTCTAATACATTCAAAGTCTATACAAGTCATATTGGACTTGAGTCATGGCTCTGGGTCCTGTATCTGGACTTCGGTTCAATTCGAATACATATACAAAATAGTAAATAATTAATTAATTAATTTCTAGAAACTGTTGCATGCTATTTTTGAATTTTATATATATTTTAATTACTGTAAAAAATTGGAAAAAATTGTATTTAAATACTATGTTAATTTAGACAATTATTTATAATATTTCTAGCATTTAATAAGTGCTTTTGGTATTTTATAAAAATAGGAAAATAGAACTCATTTTCAGTATATTTATGTTTGCTGATTTTTAATAAATATTTATGAGGGTTTATAAATTCCAAAAAAATTAGTATAAAGTTCTATAATTAACAAGGATCATTTTGGTATTTTATTTATGTAAAATTAAGCTTTTATCTATCTCAAAAATTGTTGGAACACAATGTACAGTTTGATTTATTTATTGCCTAATTACGACTTGTAACTTTTTGTATTGTTTTGCGTTATAGTCGTATTGAACCTCACCCCGCACTAGTGTAAAGACCCTAGAAAGTTAGTTTGAGTATTGTATCACCCCACATTAGTCTCCTATGCTAAAGTCACCATTTGGCTAGGTGTCCAGTCAGAAAGTCGTGTTGCACCACTAGTGTCTTAGTGTTTAACTTACTATAAAAACTAAGTTTATGTATTTATTTCTAAAGCGACGAGTTACCCGGCATCTATAGCATTTTTATCGCTGCTTTGCTTTGCTAAAGGCAAGTACTTCTACAAACTTTACATACTGTTACATCAATGAACTGCGAATCCAACCATGTTAAATGCTGATCCTTGGGGTAGCAAGTTAAATCTTTACATGTTGTATTTACCTTCAGTTACTACCATGTTTAGAACAGTTTTATATCTCTCACATGATTAGAATCTGGTTGATAGGGAAACTGATAGTTGAGTACGTGATCATGCCCCCTTTATCGTACCGAACAAAGTTTTATTTTACATGTTACTGCACCGTAGGCTATTATCTCGCATTTCTGTACGGATGTACACCTATGCTTGTGCACTTGTACGTATGTACATTTTATTTACATGTGCCTCAGTACATTGTACACCTATTGATCGATCACGTACCTGCTACAGTTTTAAACATTGCATATACATTTGTCTCTATGACATATGTGTCCTTGCCATGATAGATTATGAAATGCCATGATTCCAGTTTATTCCTCTTATGTTCATTTCATGTTTCGTTTATTAGTTTGCTAGAAACAGTGCTTGCTCCCGTCCTGACAGGATAACGTTGTAGGTATTCTTACTGAGGAGGAGTTGCTCTGTGACTCATATTATGGAGTTACTGCCGAGGACTAGGCTTTGTCTTACGAGGATGTACCTGCGGGGAAACTCGTCTAGTTTGTGTAGTTGCTCGAGATATTTAGTGTAGTCATGTATTAGACTACGTATTTTGTAACTGGACCTGTATCCAATTTTATATTTCAGACTTGTACTTGGACTTATTATTATATGAGAGGACTTTGTGTTTGGAGCATTTACGACTCTTTATTACTTATAGAACTGTTAGCACATTTAGTCTTATCTTGTTATCTCTAGAACAGCTTACTGCGCTTTATCTCAAGCGTAGGCTGGACATGACTCGGCCCGGCCCAATAATTTGGGTAGCGGGTCGTGACATGTTTTTAGTGGTGGCCCATGCAGGTCCTGACTAAATTGTTTGGTTACGTTATTGTACCAAGCATGCCTACAATTAGGAACTTAAGGTAATTAGACAATATTAGGAATGACGCTTAGAACATCTAGAGGTATACTAGGATTGTAACATAGGAAATACATCACATGCTTGCTATTATAATTAGATTTTCTTGTTTATGATTGTTTACTTTAAAGAGTCCTTATAAGTCCTTTTTATTTTTTATTTTATTTAGATGGTGCTCACCCGCTCATTCCAGTATGTCACACCTGAGAATGGCACACTCCCTATCCAGTCAGTTGACCAGTTGACCGATACACCTCCACCTCCACCTACTATATTCTCCCACTCCACAAATCCACAAACACAAATGCCTCCACCACCTTCCACATCACAGTCCCAGCAAGACCCGATACTCCCACCACCACCTATCACTATACATACCCAGGCTTCCGTCACACTCGACGGGAACCAACTGCTACTCTGATCCAGGGGTTCCTAACGACCCATCAGGAGCAGTGTAGCTCCCCTTCCGAAATATAGAAATTTTTATTATTATTATTTTATTTGAATAGTATTTTTTTAAAAGTTTTATAAATAATTATTTAGTTAACTATTACGGTAGATGACTTTAGCCATGTTGGAGTTTGGAGTGCAAGGTGACTAGGAATCATGGCACGGATAGTGCATTGGCGTGCTTTGACTAGTGATTAGCCATGATAAGGGAATGCAAAATCTTATGAGTATCCTAACTAGGAAAACCAGGCCAAGTTGCGACTTAACCCCTACCGAAGATTGATTTATTATTTAATGATTTATTATTAAAGTTATTGACTTATGGAAGACCCGGTTGTACTAAACCAGTCTGTACTGGGCCCGAACCCAAACCGAGCCTACGAAATCTCGTATTAAGGCCAAAGACGTCCATGTAGACGTACATATTGCATTTATTAATTTTGATATTCCAAATAGGCATCCATAGATAAAGGATTTAATATAATATATATATTTTATTGCTATTGAATTGATGTTCTATTTTAGAAATAGGACAATTGTGCAGTTAGCAGTATCTAGGACATACCAACACATTCAGGTACCTCCGGTATTCAATTGCTGTGTTCTGTTCTCCTACACTTCGTTAGTATTATTGTTAAGAGTAATTGTCGTGTATAGATACATATATAATTATTATTGATTTTTCCTAAGTTTGATAATAATATATTTTATAGACTGTGTATATATATATTGTCTTCATAGCTCTGTACTAAGAAGATATATATTAGGATTTTTGGAAAGATTAAATAATATGTATAAATATATATTTACTTATATAGGCTTACAAATATATATTTATAATTTATTAAGGTATATATACAAATATACATGACAATTATATATAGGTGTATATACATATAAATAAAGGTGAATATGTGTGGTATGTATAAATGTAAATATGAATATGTGTATAAATGTATACATGTATAATTGTATATAGATACTTATATATATATATATATATATATATATATTATATACTAATAAGAAAAAAAAAGAATAAGCAATAGCAGCCAAGGCCCAAGCCCAAGCCTCAGGCCCAGGCCCAGGCCGACCCCTGAGCTCTGGTTAAAAACCGAGCAGTCCCGACCTTCACCCGAGCGGTCGACAGTGTTTATATACTGCGTATATATCGAGAGGAGCGAAACCCTAAACCCTAACGAGCGCCACCCCCAGAGGAACGTCGAGAGTGGGCGACCCTTCCCCGGCCTCCGCACGCCTCCGCGCGCCGCCGGCCGGCAGCAGGCCAACCACCGTCGCTGTGCGCGCGCGCGCGTGACGCGGAACAGCGCAACAACAGCAGCCTTGAGCCCTACTTCGTGACGCGATTCCCGTTGCCTCGTCGCAACGTTTTGCGCGCCGACTTCGCAGGTACGTCGAGAACCTATACGTCTTTAATTCTCTTCAAACGCTTCGTGTCTAGACGTACCTTGCTGTCCAAGAAATCGACGCAAAGTTCCCGAAAAACCTGCTCGAAAACAGAGCATTAACGCAGTCCAAACACCCAACTTGGCGTTGATTTTTCCGCCAACCTATTATTCGAATCACCAAACTTTTGAACAGAAGTTAATCACAACATGTAGGACAACAAAACCCTTTAGATAGATTAATTTTTCGTTTACAGTGTAATGAGTAATTAGATTGTAAAGTTTGAGAAAATCTGTTTTCAAATTAGAAAAAATCGCTCCACACGACGTGCGTCACGCCAATCCGGACGACGTGGTCGCGTACCGAAAGGATCGAAAGCTGCGTAACGACTTTGTGGTCGTGTGGGCTTGGACGGAATTCAAATTGGTCGCGTGTGCGCGACGAATTTGATACGTATCCGTCGAAATTCACCGTATCGTGCACGTTGCAAATTCTCCAATTACTTTGTGCACGCTCGTCAGCGAGACGAAACTTGTGCCAACAGAACCGTATCGTTTTTCTGGTCCTGTATGCCAAGTTTGGTCCGATTCTGAGACCGTTGATAAAATCGTCGTTTGCGGGCCCCACGGTCCCACTCAACGGGCGATTTGTGCACGGCCCGCCGGAATCCAACTTTGGACATACGGTTGGGTTCGTATCGGAAAACTAGATTCGTAGACATGTAGTTTGACGACTTTAGAGACCGTTGACTCTGGCACGTTTTTCGGTGCAAAGCGGGTCCAACGGCGGACATCGTTTTGCACGAAATTACCGTTTTGCCCCTGTGTCCAGAATTGGACGTAAGGACAGGCAATCCTAGCTAATTGAACTATTCTGAGATCATTGGTATTGTTTATTTCAGCTTCCGGGACTGTTGTACGGGTTTTGTCTATAGTGGCACATTGAGTAGTTCAGATTGTCTTCACCAGCAAGGACCACAGGCGAGTACAGTTTATTGTCTGCATTTCGATATTGATTTTTACTATATTTCATTGGTTGGTCATTGGTTATGTGATTATTTTTTATTATAAATTGTGGAGTCGAGAATTAGAAGTACCAAAGATATGTGATCTGACCATAGCCCGTGTTAGACATTGTAGCCCGTATTTTCTGCAGAAGTGTAGCCCGTGCCTACTTTCTGCAGTAGTGTAGTCCGTGTTTACTTTCTGCAAGTAGTGTAGCCCGTGTTTACTTTCTGCAAGTAGTATAGCCCGTGTTTACTTTCTGCAGTAGTATAGCCCGTGTTTACTTCTGCAAGTAGTATAGCCCGTGTTTACTTTCTGCAAGTAGTATAGCCCGTGTTTACTTTCTGCAAGTAGTATAGCCCGTGTTTACTTTCTGCAAGTAGTATAGCCCGTGTTTTTTTCTGCAGTAGTGTAGCCGTGTTTTTTTCTGCAAGTAGACATTGTAGCCCGTGAGTAGACATTGTAGACCGTGCGGTGTAGTACCCCAGACCGATCACATATCAAAGGTACTTCTAACAGTCGGGGAGAGTTTTGTGTCTATTTACTACTATTGGTTTTTATATTTCATGTTATTTTCAAACCCATGATTGATGTCTAACCTTTGTCTTATAGTCATCTTCTTATTTGAAATTGCATTCAGTGAATTGTGCTCGTTCCATTCCTGACTGGAAACCAACATTTTCAGGTTAGCCGAGGATCACTTAGTTTGGGAAGTGATGGTATACTTGCAGACGGGAAGCCTAGAGATTAGCTAGCTAGTGGAGTTGTAGCCATAGAAATATTTGTACAAGTTTATATTTTTCAGCAAATGTAAAACTTGTGATCTTTGTAAAAAATTAATTATGTGAATGAGCATTGTTTGTGATTTTGATCTTCATGGCCGTGACAGCGTTCTACCGCCGACACTGCGGCGTAGGCTGGCTTGGACACGTCTCGTATCCGTTTAAAAAAAAAAAAAAAAAACGGGTGCGGGTCGTGACAAGTTTTTGTGGTGGCCCATGCAGGTCAGTCTTCGCAAATCACGCGAACTCGTGATGGTACTTAAGTTAGTTGTACTATTGCGAGCCTGCGACAAGGAAATGCTCATTCACGAATTAAGATTAATTTAATTTACGAGATGACTAGGACTAGGAGTCCTTTATACAAAATTTACCGATGGGTAGTCTAGGCCATGCAATGTAGATAAGGAGTTATTAATTTTGATAGAGTGTCAGATCCTTATAGGTACACTATTACCTCTTGATATGACGACAAAATCAAAAGTGGATAGATTATTCACTTGGTGAGACATGGCTTCCTAGTATTAATAATCTAACCCTGATAAATTGATTAATTCCTTCTCTTTGCCTCTTAGATATCATCCTCACATCTTAGTCAAATTGCATATTCAGTTCCTGTTTTTGCCCTAAGAGTTATTATTTATGTTATCCATAGATGAACCTCAAGTAAGTTCGATTCAAGTTTTTCCTCAAAAGCTTGAATACACATGGAATAGTTATAATGTTGTATTTCTTTTGTCCTCAGTTATTTCTCCCTGTTCAATCCTTTATTTTAAGGGTTATGGCTGATAGGACAAATGTTTACGCTTTATTTCATAGTCAACTTGTTTGAATCTATAGAAGCCCATGTAGATTTACAGATATAGTTAAAAGAATATTAGTTAACTCATAATGGAAGGACAGCAGCGCACTGCCGCCTTTTATTTGAATTTTAGAGACTAAGGATTCACTGCAGCCAGCAGCGCACTGGCGAGACACGACCCCTAGAGTTGGAATTTGTTTAAGAATATAGGTTATAGAATGTTATTAAGACTGGCTAGTGGTCCTCTTTGACCATAGTCACACTGGTGTCAATATAAAGTAGAGTATCGGATAGCATGTCACATCTGAATCACGAAACCAAGGGTTTACCACAGCCCGATTTTACGGGCGAGGCGTAGTCCTCGGAAATGATTTCAGACGTGATTACAAGTTAAGGATACTATGAGGATAGGACAGTGCCCTGTGTGTTCCCTAAGATCAGAAGCCAATATTGGTAGAAGTTTGTAAGTTGGATAGCATGTCTCCCAACCTAGCATTATGTGGTCCTTGTGATCTATTGACGAGGTAATTGACCGACACTAATAAGTTACCAAGAATATAGAATCCAGAGTTCCATAACCCATTAGTTGACCAAGACCTTATAGACATGAAGATTTTAGAATGATTGTATAAGCAAAGACACCAGGTAAGTTTTGATTCTCTCTAAACACGAACTACTTGTGCCTCTTTCCAAAAATCTCGCGTACTTGTATCTTGACTATCTTGACCAACGCTGCTATTACAGCCTAGTTTTTGCAAGCTTACTCTTTTTATCGAGCTTGATTCGAGGCATATGTTTAGTGGGGACGCCTACTAACGTATTGTCTAATCAGAATCAGTGTATTATGGTCTGATCAACCATGATGCATTTGGTTCGCTCTTCGTTAATTACACTACGTGGATGGAGATATATAGGTATCTAGAATCTCATCCGCGACTGCTTTGACAATTCCTCTTGAATTATACGTTCGCCTTTTTGGATCACGTGATTGTATTCAGTAACATCCTTCTTGAACTCTTTATTGTTTTGTCTTTCACAGATTTGGAAGGACAAGCTCGTAGTTGGTAGAGAGATACCGAGTATCCCCATGGCTACGATAATGGTAGGCACAAGCGTAGCTACCATTGGCCAGTCATGTGATTAAATTACTCTTCTCCCATCGACCCTCAAAATACTATTGAGACTTTCGAGCCATTCGAATTTGAGAATGATTAGGGTTTTTACCCTTAGTCGAAATGCCTACCTAGGAGACTATCTATCCTCAAGAGACCAAATAGTGTGAGTCTCCAATTTTTTTTCGCTGGAAGCTTGCCTTAACTTCCAACCCTTATGCCTTGACTCAACCGTCCCTCGACCAAAGCCCACAGTTTAGACATGAGATGAATAGACAAGGCTAAGGACAAAAATTTACCGTGACTATGGTGGACACTCATCCCGAGATTGGTTTCCAACAAATATTACTCTAGTTATGTAAAATTTATTATTAAGACCTAACTAGTGTTGGAATACCACAGTCATTAGCTTAGCCAATACCATAGCTTAAATACCCAGTCAAATTGTGATATACCAGTTGTCAACAACAATGCATGATCACTGCAGTCCATACTACTAGAACCCTTATGACCATAGCCTGGCAGGTTTAACACAATTAGAGTTTCACGACTCAGTGGTTAGAAATCTTTTTAGATGATGTGCCTTAGAGTTGGTTACCCTGTCGATAACCCTTGTATACAGTGGACGAGTAGATCATTCTATTTTTCGACTGTGTCATTGAACACTCTCGTTTCCATTCATTGAGGAATGATCCTTGGCTTGACTTAGATCTACCGTATCCTGTTACGCCGTGCCTTAATCTTTATTGACAAGAGTCGAGGTACAATAACGGACTTGAAATCCTTCTAACCTCAATATTCCTAGGACCATGTCCTTTTTAGGGTGGGTAGACTGTAAGCCATCTAGAATTTTGGATATACGAGGATTACAGAGTGATTAGAATAACTTCCACTAGGATAATAATTGGTGCCCCGTAGACTCCCACTTTCTTTTTTAGATTATTTTCTGTCCCCGGCCGTGCCATTAATATTCGGAGCACGCGGCCAGCTGTTATCTTCCAACAAATTTCATATGTAAGATCTAGACGGGTCCACCTCCATCTAGGTATGTCATGTCCCACTCAAACTCGTCCCTTGTACTCTATTTTTGGGGTACGACTTTCAGGTTAAAAGGACTAGTTATAACTCTTACCATAGTACCTACCTGGTATACTTTCCGAATACCATTAGAGCCTCAAACCTCGACTCAAACCTTCCGACCCAATATATGGTTGTGATCTACTCGAAGCCCACTACGCCCATGTCACTAGTGTGCCATTCAATTGTGTCTTCTCGTGCTTCTTAAACACAAAAGCCACGGAAGGCGCACCTTCAGGGCTTAGAGAACCTATTTAACCAATCCGACTGTCCAACTAGCTCAACCACATGGGTTGAAACCTATTCTAGGTTACCCTAACCTAGTAGAAGTAGTTTATTATTGGGATCTTATCCAGTCAATATAGATTGAAGTCCACGATTCATTCTACCAACGATTGATGTCCAAACAGAAAATCCCTTAAGACCTAGAAAAATCCATCCATTCACACCACCATAGTTGGACTATAAAACCGAACCTTCCGGAATAGGTCCCTATACCCTTTATGTTGTCTCCCCTTCTTAGAATGTGAAGTCATTCGTAACCATTATTCCATTTACTCAAAGGTCGCGATGCGATCTTGTGGTGCATTTTATCCTTTGCACATGTGTTTAAATAACCACGGAAAGATCACAATCTTGATTCCTCAATTTTTCGTCCTATTATAGAACTGTTTGGATTAAATTCGAGGACGGGACTTCTATATTGCACGGATTGCAGGCCACTCTAAGAAACGAAGGGTTCTTCGATTTAGCAAGCGACTGGACTAGAATAGCCAACCTAGCAACAAGTCAATGTTTCATAAACGTTATTTCTATGGCATCAATTGATATCCTTTACCGCTCTTGAAACTTCGTACTTGTTCTCAGTTATTCTCCCTCGTCTTTTCGTACCATTGACTCTCGTCCTTCTATTTTGGGGGTCGATAACCGTGTTGTTTAGAATTTAGCGAAAGTATAGTATAAGTTAGTTGACATTTGAATTTGGATTGCTTGATGGATAGGAGGGATTTATAGGTGTATATAGAAATACCTATTCGTAGAAACTTTAGCAAGTAGTGGAAAGATTATAAAGTTTTAGTGACATAGCGTTGAGGGAGTAGTGTGACCAAAGGTGGGTAGAAGTCCTCAAGAAATTACAGTTTCAAATGACCATGAGAATGGATTGATAGCAAATGGAAACCGTCGTCTATCATAGCGGATGGACTCTTACCTTAAATTTCGAGGACGAAATTATTTTTAAGGTGGGTAGATTTGTAGCTCCCCTTCCCGAAAATATAGAAATATTTTATTATTATTTATTTTATTTGAATAGTTTTTTTAAAAAAGTTTTATAAATAATTATTTAGTTAACTATTACGGTAGATGACTTTAGCCATGTTGGAGTTTTGGAGTGTAAGGTGACTAGGAATCATGGCACGGATAGTGCTGGCGTGCTTTGACTAGTGATTAGCCATGATAAGGGAATGCAAAATCTTATGAGTATCCTAACTAGGAAAACCAGGCCAAGTTGCGACTTAACCCCTACCGAAGATTGATTTATTATTTAATGATTTATTATTAAAGTTATTGACTTATGGAAGACCCGGTTGTACTAAACCAGTCTGTACTGGGCCCGAACCCAAACCGAGCCTACGAAATCTCGTATTAAGGCCAAAGACGTCCATGTAGACGTACATATTGCATTTATTAATTTTGATATTCCAAATAGGCATCCATAGATAAAGGATTTATATATAATATATATTTATTGCTATTGAATTGATGTTCTATTTTAGAAATAGGACAATTGTGCAGTTAGCAGTATCTAGGACATACCAACACATTCAGGTACCTCCGGTATTCAATTGCTGTGTTCTGTTCTCCTACACTTCGTTAGTATTATTGTTAAGAGTAATTGTCGTGTATAGATACATATATAATTATTATTGATTTTTCCTAAGTTTGATAATAAATATATTTTTATAGACTGTGTATATATATATTGTCTTCATAGCTCTGTACTAAGAAGATATATATTAGGATTTTGGAAAGATTAAATAATATGTATAAATATATATTTACTTATATAGGCTTACAAATATATATTTATAATTTATTAAGGTATATATACAAATATACATGACAATTATATATAGGTGTATATACATATAAATAAAGGTGAATATGTGTGGTATGTATAAATGTAAATATGAATATGTGTGTAAATGTATACATGTATAATTGTATATAGATACTTATATATATAATAGATATAATATATATATACTAATAAGAAAGAAAAAAAAGAATAAGCAATAGCAGCCAAGGCCCAAGCCCAAGCCCAGGCCCAGGCCGACCCCTGAGCTCTGGTTAAAAACCGAGCAGTCCCGACCTTCACCCGAGCGGTCGACAGTGTTTATATACTGCGTATATATCGAGAGGAGCGAAACCCTAAACCCTAACGAGCGCCACCCCCAGAGGAACGTCGAGAGTGGGCGACCCTTCCCCGGCCTCCGCAGCCTCCGCGCGCCGCCGGCCGGCAGCAGGCCAACCACCGTCGCTGTGCGCGCGCGCGTGACGCGGAACAGCGCAACAACAGCAGCCTTGAGCCCTACTTCGTGACGCGATTCCCGTTGCCTCGTCGCAACGTTTTGCGCGCCGACTTCGCAGGTACGTCGAGAACCTATACGTCTTTAATTCTCTTCAAACGCTTCGTGTCTAGACGCACCTTACTGTCCAAGAAATCGACGCAAAGTTCCCGAAAAACCTGCTCGAAAACAGAGCATTAACGCAGTCCAAACACCCAACTTGGCGTTGATTTTCCCGCCAACCTATTATTCGAATCACCAAACTTTCTGAACAGAAGTTAATCACAACATGTAGGACAACAAAACCCTTTAGATAGATTAATTTTTCGTTTACAGTGTAATGAGTAATTAGATTGTAAAGTTTGAGAAAAATCTGTTTTCAAAATTAGAAAAAATCGCTCCACACGACGTGCGTCACGCCAATCCGGACGATGGTCGCGTACCGAAAGGATCGAAAGCTGCGTAACGACTTTGTGGTCGTGTGGGCTTGGACGAATTCAAATTGGTCGCGCGTGTGCGCGACGAATTTGATGCGTATCGTCGAAATTCACCGTATCGTGCACGTTGCAAATTCTCCAATTACTTTGTGCACGCTCGTCAGATCGAGACGAAACTTGCGCCAACAGAACCGTATCATTTTTCTGGTCCTGTATGCCAAGTTTGGTCCGATTCTGAGACCGTTGATAAAATCGTCGTTTGCGGGCCCCACGGTCCCACTCAACGGGCGATTTTGTGCACGGCCCGCCGGAATCCAACTTTGGACATACGGTTGGGTTCGTATCGGAAAACTGGATTCGTAGACATGTAGTTTGACGACTTTAGAGACCGTTGACTCTGGCACTTTTTCGGTGTAAAGCGGGTCCAACGGCGGACATCGTTTTTGCACAAAATTATCGTTTTGCCCCTGTGTCCAGAATTGGACGAAAGGACAGGCAATCCTAGCTAATTGAACTATTCTGAGATCATTGGTATTTTTATTTCAGCTTCCGGGGACTGTTGTACGGGTTTTGTCTATAGTGGCACATTGAGTAGTTATTGTCTTCACCAGCAAAGGACCACAGGCGAGTACAGTTTATTGTCTGCATTTCGATTGATTTTTACTATATTTCATTGGTTGGTCATTGGTTATGATTATTTTTTATTATAAATTGTGGAGTCGGGAATTAGAAGTACCAAAGATATGTGATCTGACCATAGCCCGTGTTAGACATTGTAGCCCGTGTATTTTCTGCAGAAGTGTAGCCCGTGTACTTTTGCAGAGTGTAGCCCGTGTTACTTTCTGAGTAGTGTAGCCGTGTTACTTTCTGCAGTAGTATAGCCCGTGTTTACTTTCTGCAAGTAGTATAGCCCGTGTTACTTTCTGCAAGTAGTAGCCCGTGTTTACTTTTGCAGTAGTATAGCCCGTGTTTACTTTCTGCAAGTAGTATAGCCCGTGTTTACTTTCTGCAAGTAGTATAGCCCGTGTTATTTTCTGCAGTAGTGTAGCCCGTGTTATTTTCTGCAAGTAGACATTGTAGCCCGTGAGTAGACATTGTAGACCGTGCGGTGTAGTACCCAGACCGATCACATATCAAAGGTACTTCTAACAGTCGGGGAGAGTATTTTGTGTCTATTTACTACTATTGGTTTTTTATATTTCATGTTTATTTTCAAACCCATGATTGATGTCTAACCTTTGTTTATAGTCATCTTCTTATTTGAAATTGCATTCAGTGAATTGTGCTCGTTCCATTCCTGACTGGAAACCAACATTTTCAGGTTACGAGGATCACTTAGTTTGGGAGTGATGGTATACTTGCAGACGGGAAGCCTAGAGATTAGCTAGAGTGGAGTTGTAGCCATAAATATTGTACAAGTTTATATTTTTCAGCAAATGTAAAACTTATGATCTTTGTAAATTAATTAATTATGTGATGAGCATTGTTTGTGATTTTGATCTTCATGGCCGTGACAGCGTTCTACCGCCGACACTGCAGCGTAGGCTGGCTTGGACACGTCTCGTATCCGTTTAAAAAAAAAAACGGGTGCGGGTCGTGACAAGCAGACCACCCTACTCAGCCAGAGCATGAAGCGTTCTGAGGAACGTACCATGGTCCCACCACCAGTAGAGCCACGGCAGAGACAGGGACAATCAAGGACTTCATGGGTCTGAACTCCAAGGAGTCTGAGGGACTGAGGGCATAGTTGTAGCAGATGACTGGCTAGACTCAGTAGAGAGGAAGCTCCTTGGAGCTAGGTTGCCGAAGACCCGAGGTCTAGGCAGCGGGATTCTGCTGATAGACTTGGCAGGAGTTTGGTTCCGAAATGAGCCGCTATTCGCGAGAGGGAGGGCCACTTTGGATCAGTTCAAGACCAGTTCAAGAAGAAATCTTCTCGACAACCGCTAGGGTAGCCAAGGGGCTACGATTCAAGAAACACCAGCAGGGGAACCATTCCGTTGACGAGTATGCGGCAGAGTTTAGTCGCCTGAGCCGTTTCGCTCCTAGTCTAGTTGCAGACCCTGAGGAGACGATGCGTAGGTTTTGCCAGGTCTAGTTCCAGACATTGGCAGCTTATAGTGGCGAACGGTACGACTAACTACCAGCCTAGAGTTGGCCCGGAGCATAGAGGAGCACCTTCAGTCTTGCAAGAGGCCGACTCCTGTACACCTTGAGGGACCCTCCAAGCGTCAGACTTTCCAGCAGAGAGCACCGACGCTGCACCAGCAGACATACCGTCCTCCCACACCACATTACCCAACCCCGCCAGTTAGACCCCCTGCGAGGGAACCACCCGTTCCTACTTGATACCTTAGAGGTTAGTTTTGATCGTAGCCTTAGTCATTTGTTGCATTGCTTGTTATGTTAGAATGTTTGTAGGGTCTTCAATCCTTGTGAATTTCGAGGACAAATTTTTTTAGGAGAGAAGACTTGTCAACCCCTATTTTTCAAATTTAATTTAATTAGTGTTAATTAGTTGCTAATGACCTATTTAGCTTTAAAATAATTTATTATAATTTTTAGGGATTTTTTAGAATTTTAAATGATTTTTAAATAGTTTTTAAATCAAAATATATCATTTTGTAATATTTAAAATTGTTTTAATATCATTATGCAATTTGTTAGATTGTTATTATATCGGTTTGCAATTTAGTAAATTGTTTTAATTGGGTTTTGCAAATTTACTTTTGTATTAGCATAGGGGAGGGACCTATCTGTAATTCCTAATAGTTTGGTGGATCAAACTGCTAAACCCACTTCACCCACCCCCGATGACCGGCTAGCTGTCCCCCGACGACCACCGACTTTCCCACCATTTTCGGCCAGCCACGACGACAACCGACCTCCTTTCCCCTATAAATAACCCCCTAGCTGAAACCCTATCCCTATGCTAAATCCTGACCACCCCGACCACCGTCTCCCCCATTTCTCTTCACCGTAACCCTAACTCCGGCCATACCCCACCGCCACCTCCACAGCAGCTATCACTACCATCAACCACCACCGAAGAGTTCGTCGCGCTCCGGCGAGTGCAGCGCCACCCGAGCGCCTCGACGACGACGCCTCTAGCCGCCGTCAGCACCCTCCACGACCCCTAGTTCGTCGGACACGTACGTGTCAACCCTATTTTCGTGTCGTACGTGTCTCGTCTTCACATATATGACTCGCAGGACACGCGCGACGTGATGGTGAGTCTGGACACGTAAAACTCACCCGTGCGTGTCGTGCATAGCACGGACACGAGACTCGTGGGTCCTTAACTGTCAGGACATAGAGACCAAGTGCTATCGGGTTTAGACCCATTAACCTAATACTAACCTAAAACTAACCAAGCCCCATTCCCAAAAACAAATGGCTCGGGCTGACCCCCCAGCCCGACAGAGCCCAAGAACTGACCCCCTATAGGCCGAGTTCGAACCCCCTTCCTTGTTCTTTCTTTTTTTGTATTGTTTTGTTTTATTATTTATATATGATATATGTATATTGTATTTGTATATATATATATATATATATATGTATATATGTATATGTATTTTGTATATATATAATATATATAGATATATATATATATATATATATATATATATATATATATATATATAATATATATATATACAGTAATTGTATATATATTTTATAATTAGTATTTTATTATATATGTATATGTATATATATATTGTATTATATATATGTATATATGAATATGTATTTATAGATATATATTAAATATACTATTATATATATATATACTTTATAATATAATATATATTATATATATATATATATATATTATATATATATATATATATCTTTATATATATATATATAAAATATATATATATATAAAATAATAATAGATATATATATATTATATATCTATATATATAATATATATATATATATATATATAATATATATATATTTAGTATTCCTATATATGTAAATGTATATTAATTATATGTATATATATATCCATTATATATATATATAATATATATATATAATAGTATATATATTATATATATTTATATATATATATATACATAATATATATATTTATATGTATAAAATATATATATAATTATATATATTATATATATATATATATATATATATAATATAATTTTATGTATATATATAAATATTGTTGTTATACATTTATATATGTATTTCAAATTCTACCTTGTACAAAATATTGTTATGTAAAATTTCACAAGGTTATTTTATTGTATATTTTGTGACTTATATATTTTTACCACTCTAAAAAAATATTATTATTATTTAAATTCCTGTATTTTATTTGTTATGACCAATTGATGTCCAAACCTAGCATAAATTTTTGGGCCCAATTGTGTCTAATACATTCAGAGTCTATACTAGTCATATTGGACTTGAGTCATGGCTCTGGGCCCTGTATCTGGACTTCGGTTCAATTCGAATACATGGACAAAAATAGTAAATAAATAATTAATTAATTTCCAAAAACTATTGCTTGCTATTTTTGAATTTTTATATATATTTTAATTGCTGTAAAAATCTGGAAAAAACTGTATTTAAATACTATGTTAATTTAGACATTTTATTATTATTTTTCAGCATTTAATAAGTACTTTTGGTATTTTATAAAAATAGGAAAACAGAACTCATTTTTAGTATATTTATGTTTGCTGATTTTTAATAAATATTTATGAGGGTTTATAAATTCCAGAAAAATTAGTATAAAGTTCTATAATTAACAAGGATCATTATGGTACTTTATTTTATGTAAACTTGAGCTTTTTGTCTATCTTAAAAATTGTTGGAACACGATGTACAGTTTGATTTATTTATTGCCTAATTATGACTTGTAACATTTTGTGTTATTTTGAGTTATAGTCGTATTGAACCTCACCCCGCACTAGTGTAAAGACCCTAGAAAGTTAGTTTGAGTATTGTGTCACCCCACATTAGTCTCCTATGCTAAAGTCACCATTTGGCTAGGTGTCCAGTCAGAAAGTCGTGTTGTACCACTAGTGTCTTAGTGTTTAACTTAGTATAAAAATTAAGTTTATGTATTTATTTCTACAGCAACGAGTTACCAGACATCTATAGCATTTTTATCGCTGCTTTGTTTTGCTAAAGGCAAGTACTTCTACAAACTTTACATACTGTTACATCAATGAACTGCGAATCCAACCATGTTAAATGCTAATCCTTGGGGGTAGCAAGTTAAATTTTCACATGTTGTATTTACCTTCAGTCACTACCATGTTTAGAACAGTTTTATATCTCTCACTTGATTAGAATCTGGGTTATGGGAAAACTGATAGTTGAGTACGTGATCATGCCCCCTTTATCGTACCGAGCAAAGTTTTATTTTACATGTTACTGCGCCGTAGGCCATTATCTCGTATTTCTGTATGGATGTACACCTATGCTTGTGCACTTGTACGTATGTACATTTTATTTACACGTGCCTTAGTACATTGTACACCTATTAACCGATCACATACCTGCTACAGTTTTAAACATTACATATACATCTGTCTCTATGACATATGTGTCCTTGCCATGATAGATTATGAAATGCCATGATTCCAGTTTATTCCTCTTATCACTACAACAAATAGGACCTACAATAGCAGTTTTTCTATAGCGTTCAAGTGTCCCCGCTATAAAATGTTATCAACAATAGCGTTCTTTCTGCAATGCTATAAAAATATCTATCTATAGCGTTTTTTGAATGCTGTAGAATCTATAACATTCATTATATGTCAAAGCAGATCTCATGTTCGAGTCCTTGGAGAAGTAGCATAGGTTTTTATTTTACTGATAAAAAATAGACTATAGTATATTTGGCGTGAAAGCATACAAATTTATAAAATTTGCGTCAAACATTTACAAAATCCATAGCCTAAATCCCCTAAGATTCCTTCTTCTGCGCATAACTATCGGCCCTAAAAAGTTACTCATAACACAAAAAATAGAGGCTTTAGGCCACAAAATCTGGAACGACAAAAAAATTTAGTCACCCAAACTAATCTTTAGTGACTAAAAAATTATTGTTGTCGTCTAAACGTCCTCCGAATTTTAAAAAATAATTGTGAACTCTTTAGTTACTATTAAAAAATAATTGTGCACTCCAAAAATCTACTTCACCGCCCATGCCAAAAAAATTGGTGCTCATTAGCTACCAATAACTAGTTTTTCTCCCTTTTTCAAAATCTTTAGGCCTCCATCTCTATTATCTTTTATTCCTCTCTTTATCTCTTTTTTTGCTCTTCCATTTCCCGTTGCGCTCTCTCTCTATATATAAGGTTGGGGGCTATCGTCACCACCGCAATTAGGGGACGGTTGGGAAATTTTCGGGACCGTCGTCGCTGCACTAAAAGAAAAATACCTTCTTATAACGCTTACAAATTTTTTTTATAACCGTTTATATATAAGTGTTACAAAATTTAAGAAATTCCTCTTAATATAATGGTTTGGAAGAATTTTTGGCCTATTATAACAATTTTTTATGTACAAACCTAATATACAGTATATTATTTTATATTAATTCTATATATGGGTCATAAATGTTGAAAAAATCACATTCCTAAAGAGCTCAGGTTGCTATCTTTTTTCGTTCCCCCCTCTCTTTTTTTCCCGTTCCCCCTCTCTTTTTTTCCGCCGACATCAAAAATCCCTCACCTTCTCCTCATCATCCTTTGTGGTCCTCCTCCTCCTCCTCCTCCTCCTCCTTCTCTCCTCCTGATCTTATACTCCTCTTCCTCCTATTCTCTACGACACCTGAAGAAGGAGCTGGAGCAGCCAACATCCACACTACTTCGGTCATTTTCTCATTAATCGGAAGAGCAGAGCCGCCATAGTCATGGCCCCTCACCCACCGTAGAGTCACCTCCAGATAGTCCATCCCCGAGGACTTATCCAGCGGTGAAAAAGCCTCGACAAGGTTTTGCCCTATTTTTTAGGGTTTTTATTTTGCAAAATCCTATCCCATTTTTTTAGGGTTTCTATTTTGGAAGGACACAAACATGACACGGACACGGCAGCATGGACACGTCATTGAATTTGTACACGTTGTGCTAGATGGAAGGCATTAAATCCTAGGTGAGTTTTGTGTTGTTTTTGTTTGACATATATGTTCCTCTTGATAGTTTAAATTCGTTTGCTTTCTAGATGCCACTTATGGTATAAGTTAAGTGTATATTGAACAGCTTAACCTTTTACATTATTGCAGATTCTAGAGGAAGAGAAAAATCTTGGTCCTAATGATCGGTTAATTCATGTTTATCACTTCACAAAAGATCTGAATCAAAACCAATTGGTATATACTTATCAGAACTTATCTTTTAGCCAGTTTAATAGAGCATTAAAGTAAACCAATTTTATTTGTTAAAATTTAATGCCCTTAGATTAAGAAAATAACAGCATATCCAATATATGGTGTTTCAAAAATATTTCTCAAGATGCTATTTTGCAGTGGACATTAGTGATTAGCCACCTGGCTAATTTTAAGGCCGCATCTCTTATATTGTATAACCCTTCTTATGCTCCTGTACATAAGCAATACGTGGAACTACATTCTCTGTTATACAAAATCTTTTTTTGCTTCTTGAATACCCAATACTATTGGTTTAACATTGTACTTTCTATCTAGGGTTCGTAGTTTATGCCATTTTCAATGGTATAATATTTAATTGCTCATTACCTCTTTTTGTTTGTTGTGCTTCTGCCTCCGAATTTTCTCATCTCTCCTAAGCTATTCATTTTTATTTCTACAGCAGGTTCAGAATTTTTGGAGAACCTTTCTTCTTGGTTATCCATGAAGGCGAGACTTTAGCTGAGGTGAAATCACGTATTCAAAAGAAATTGCTAGTTTCAGATGAGGAGTTCTGAAAGGTATAAATATATATCTAATATTTGCAAAAATTTCATCCATTGCCCACCGCACACCCCATGTTCAAAAACATGTGTTTATGAGTTTGTATGGTACCAAGACTTCGTCCTTTTATCATTTTCTACAAGTTCCCAATGCGCTTTCCTAGGACATGCATGTCTAATCCTTGCACTTTGTGTCTTTTCTTTTGAAACTTACCAATGTTTTAAAAAAATGAAGGTATTATGATTCTTACCCAAGTGAAATCCTTTCTTCCAAATGCTTTTCATATTACTAATGTAGTCATAAAAAGGAAGCATTGGAGGTGTGCAGTATGACATTTGTTCCTGCCATTTCTTGCATTATTTGTTGAACCTAAGTCTTAGAATTCTGGATCTTGGGAGCCTGGTGTCTCCCCTAAGCATAAGTTTTCAGTTAATTTTAGTTATTTGAAAACATTTTTGTCAAAAATTCTAGCCTCATCGTCCAATAATCCCTATGTGAACAATGTCTTGTTATTATAGTGTCAATGCACTGCAAAAGTTGAGGTTTTGTTTCTCAACTGTTACAGTCAAATTGAAAGTGTGCTTGTGTTAGTGTGGAGTTCATTTCATTGATGAAATCGACAGACTGGTCCATAAATACTAAACTACGTATCAGCATCCTGTACATATAGTAAGAAGTAGGGTTAGGTCCAAATTTGTGTATGGTGATTGGTTTTTGAAATTTGTAGTGTTTATTTGGAGAGGAGGCAATGCTATAGTCTGTAAAATGTTTGCATATTAGGAATTAGTTTTAAGGTTCAAATTTTATGTATGATGTTGTTTCAGTTTGAGATTTGTTGTGCACACTAGGTTCAAATTTTATTTATGATGTTGTTTCAGTTTGAGATGTGCACACTAAGATAAGGCAAATTGATACCTGTTAAATGTCTGCCCAATCTTCTCTCCTTGCTTGTACATTGTGTCCGTCAATCTATACACTATCAAAATGAAACTTCTCCTGTATTTGTATTTGAATTGTGTATGTCTCTCTCATATTTTGTTATTGTTGCCAGTGGAAGTTTGCATTTCTATCACTTGGTCGACCATATCTTCAGGACTCAAATATTGTGTCTAGTCGGTTTCTGGTATGGGGCACCTTTTTTTTCTTTCGTTTTGAATATATGTTATCCTCCTTTGTTGTTCTTTATGACTACTGTCCTTTTTTTGTTGGTTGTTCTTTATGACTACTGTCATTTCTATATCTTTTCAGAGGAGAGATGTTTAAGGAGGTTGGGAGCAGTACCTCGGGTTAGAGCACTCCGACACTGTTCCAAAAAGGATATCTAGTTACGTCATATATCTGAAGTAAAACAACTCCTCAACTGCAAGAATTGCCTTACATTATTATTCTGTACTTCGCTCTTTGATAATCAGCTTCTTTAGGCCCCTCTTAAGTTGTATTCTATCATCGAACATTAGTGGAAAGTGTTAAAGGGGTGCTGACACTTGCTTTTTTTATCACTTAGCTATTGATACGGACCTTCCGCACCTGGAATATTAGAAGAAGCAATTCCATAAATGTTCAAGAATGTTCTGTCTGAGTTCAAAGGGATAAAATTTTGTCGTCTGTTATTTTCCAAGACAATAAGCTTCACACTTCTATCAATGAAGAAATTGGATGTTCAGGTTATGTGACCACTTAGGCAAGTCATTTTGATTTTGCCACCAATCTATACTAAAGTCTAAACTGATAATGCTCCTTCTAAGATTATATTTTTCTTAGATTCCTGACACCAAATTTTGCATTTGAATTCTAATTATGATGTATCTAATCCTAATGCATTTCTCAAGTTAAAGCTCACATTTCTACACTTATGAATTTCTGTCATGTGAACTTTTGTGGTTTTGTTTACTTTTGTAAGATAGTACAGATATAATTGGATTGGATTTGGGTACAACTGTAATGAATTAATGGTATAACCTTGAGCTTTCTGAAAATGTTCGGGTGGTTAAAAAAAATAAAGAAAACCTGCATCTACCGGCATAATTGTCAAATGCTCGAAAGTTATGAAATTTCTGAAGTATTAATCAGTTCATAGTTGATCCATTTGAACTTTGAAAAGGTGAAAAGTAAGAGCCTACATGTTTGTGGAGTTTACTTGTATTTGTTCTTCTTGATATAGATTTTGTTATTAATTTGCTGCTTCTAGGATGATGTCTGTAGTGTCATGATTGCTTCTAGGATGATGTATGCTTCTAGGAGTCTGTTGCTAGTTGTATACTCCTGATCATCTACAGGGGTGTATTTTTTTAGTCTAGAGCAGAGCTACATGGTGAACATTGTGATCACTTGTCCCCATGCATTTCATAGAGTTGAAGCAACAGAGCTTCTGTTGTATCATAGTTCTTGTGCCAGGAATCTAAGAAAAAGTATCCTTAAGAGAGAGCCTACTTGAATAGTCATGCGACAACAAACGATAATCTCACTGAAAAAGATCCTTAGGATACTTGAAGTATGAAATCTAAGTACTCTATTATAAAAACTGCTAGGTATCTGCTAGCTATCTCTTATTTCATTTCATGATGTTAAATATTTCTATCTTATTTTTATATCATAATGTATTTTCTTCTCAATTTTGTGTAGGTTGGCGTATAACTTTTGATGGTTGTGGATAGCTGCTAGAAGGAAAGAGGCGATCGAGCTATTTTTTGGCCTACAGATATTTGTAAATGGAATGGTTTATTTTAGACTACAGATACTTTGTAAATGGAATAGTTTATTTTGGCGTACAACTACTTTTTCTACATCTTAAATGTTTTAATGACAACTACTTTTTGTACATCTTGAATGTTCTAATGAAATATTTCATATTTTGGCAAACCTTTCTATATCTTGATTGATCGAAATGTAAGTTGCGATTGAAATTGTTTACGATTATGGTTATTTATATGTGATACAAAACAGGTTATGAAATATGAAATTCTGTAGCAGATATGAAATAATATGAAATTCTGTAGCAGATTTATAGCACTCAAACGTCTAAATTGCCGCTACCACGATAGCATATGCTGAACGCTATAATAAATCAAACCATCTATAGCGTTCATTTCATCAAACGCTATAAATCATCCACAGCATTCACAAACGCTATAAATAATCCACAGTATTCATAAATGCTATAAATAATCCACAGCACTCACGAACGCTATAAACCATCTACAACGTTCTAGAATGCTATAAAGTATTCACAGCATTCATAAACACCCATCAACAGCATACACGAACGCTATAAACCTTCTACCACATTCATGAACGCTATAATGTTATAGCGTTCACATGTCTAGACATACTATAGCATGGGCAATTATAGCAGACATAATATGCTATAGAAGGCTTTCTATAGCGTTATGCGCATGCTATTGTAGGCCATATTTGTTGTAGTGTATGTTCATTTCATGTTTCGTATACTAGTTTGCTAGAAATAGTACTTGCTCCCGTCCTGACAGGATAACGTTGTAGGTATTCTTACTGAGGAGGAGTTGCTCTGTGACTTATATTATGGAGTTACTGCCAAGGACCAGGCTTTGTCTTACGAGGATGTACCTGTGGAGAAACTCGTCTAGTTTGTGTAGTTGTTCGGGATATTTAGTGTAGTCATGTATTAGACTACGTATTTTGTAACTAGACCTGTATCTAGTTTTACATTTCAGGCTTGTACTTGGACTTATTATTATATGAGAGGACTTTTGTGTTTGGAGCATTTACGACTCTTTATTACTTATAGAACTGTTAGCACATTTAGTCTTATCTTGTTATCTCTAGAACAGCTTACTGCGCTTTATCTCAAGCGTAGGCTAGACATGACTCGGCCCGGCCCAACAATTTGGGTAGCGGGTCGTGACAATACATATGTAGGAGTTCATGTTCATATATATACATACATCTCATGGGTTGTATACAATATTCTTCTTGTTATATATATTTTTTTTCCTTATATATATATATATATATATATATATATATATATATATATATATATATATATAATCACAACAAAATTTAGATTTGAGTGTTCATTTGTATTATGTTCTACACATTAAGTCCATTTCATGCATAGATACAATAATTGTGTCCACAAGTAGGTTCCTACTAAATTCTTATACCTATATCCATACTACAATCTCATAAAATTAGATTTTTTTAATGATTTTTATAAATTTCAGAATTGAAATTATATTAAATCACGATAATAAAAATCAAATTAGAGCAAATTCAAGAGGAAGAATGGAAGAGGACTTGCTTTGCTATATGGCTTCCGAATTCGAAATGGATGTCTTCGATTCCTAAAATATCTCCAAATCCCAACCTAATTTCAAAAATTTACTCATATATATAAGTATTTGAATATGACCTAGAAAATTAACAATGAGTTTGGGGAAAAGGAAAATGATACCTAGAATTAAGAGAGGAAGAGGAAGTAGAAGTTGGAAAAGGTGGAGATGGTGGTACTGGAGGGTGGTGGTGGCCGTCGGCGGCGTGGCCGGCGGGAGCAGCAGCGGCAGCTGCAGCAGCAGTTGCAGCAGCAGTAGCAGCAACAGTAAGGAGCAATAGCAGCAATAGTAGAAAGAGGAGTGGAGGAGTAGAGAAAGAAGAAGGAGAAGAGAGAGAAAAGTGGAGAAGAAGAAGTGGGGGGTTATGTGGCAAATAAAGAGGTTTTCCCTCTTCATGTAAAGAGCCAAATGGCTCAAGCATGTGCCACAACAACAAAATGATGACACATAATCTAGGTGATGTGGAAACACAATGTGAAAATACAAATTAATTAGGGATGCTTACGTAAGAATATTATTATTATTATTATTATTGGAAGAAAAAAATTGGGCATAACAGATTATATATTTAAACTAGTATTTCAAGGCACATAGATAGTTGCAGTTATTTCTATTTCAGTTTATATCTTATTTATTGTCACATGTAATTGCCTACTTATTATTCATTACCTGTCATCGCCATGTATCAGTTTACCTACCTATCATGTATTGTATTTACTATTACAGTTTTATAGTCTTTATCATGATTTTCGGAACTGCTGTTAGAGTTGTGCTTGCTCTAATTTTGACTGGATAACATTTTTCAGGGATTGTTCTGGGGGACTCGTGTCCTACTTATTATGGAACCCATGAGGGTGTCAGAGCAGTGTTGACCCCTATAGCTCAGGAGTAGATGAGTAACTACCAGGAGGTCTAGCCAGATGATCTAGTTTTATTAGTTTTCCTTATGAGTATTATAGTACCAGATTTGTCTCTGGAAACTATTAATAACTTGGGTTGTTATATTGGATTTGGTTATGTTGTTTTTGTTTAGACTTATCTAGAACTTGTGATTTTGAATTATCATCTCTTTATATTCTATCGTGCCATATTATATCGTGCTTTTAGTTTTTTGTGATTGAGTATTGTCATTATCAGATATTACTATTTCTTCTTAGGAACTAGTTATTTGTTTGAGATGGTAATTGCATTAATTGTCTAGACAGCTTACTACGTCGATGCTGCGGTATAGGCTGGATGTGCCTCACGCACCTGTACCCCGAACATGCGGGCACGGGTCTTGACATGTACATAAGAAAGCATGTAACAGTTTCATGGCGTAATATTTCTATATCGGGCGTACGCCCAAACATGCGGGCAAGGGTCCTGACATGTACATAAGAAAGCATGTAACAGTTTCATGGAATAACATTTCTATAGTGGGCATACATGAGCAATCATGCTACAGTCCATTAAAAGTAAGCATTTGTATCCTTTGCATATTTAGCTAACATTCTATCGATTGATTGGAGAAACAGAGGGCCAAAAGGGGAGAAGGGTCCAGCCACTCACCTTGGGTTGATTGAGGCGAGGGACCAGTTAATTGCGCTTAGACGGCGCCTACGCAATCACCTGAAATTGCATAAGCAACTGATCAAAATACTGCCCTATTCAATGAGTTCGATATGAAATACGAAGTTCAAAGTACGCAAGCTATGAAAACCACCGAAAATATTCATGAAAAAAACATTCAGAAAACCAAGGCCAAAGAAGCAAGTACGACATAAAAAGTAGAGCAACGGAAGGTCTCTCCCGACTCAGCCGCAGATTTCATCCCTAAGGTGCAACCCGCTGAATATTGGACTTGATTTCGAAGAAGACATTCCATAACAAGGAAAGGATCGTAATTCAATCGGTCTCGTTCAATCGATTTCGACCAAATCGATAGCGATAGTGTTCCTTTATCGCGCACCCTGTGGACTAGAAATGGGGAATAATGTAGAGACGGTGCACTACACTCTACAAGGACGGTTGGCCTGTATTTGCAGATTTATTTCAAACTTGTCAGGATGATGTCGACCCTTCACTTAATTAATGAAAAAATGAGTCCCTTTTGTCTGGAATGAAAAATATTAACAAGCATTTAATGATATCAAGAAGTATCTCACCAATTCTCCGATATTGGCGGCTCTGGTCATAGATAAATTATTCTTGTTATATGTTCATGTAATGGAGCATTCTCATGGTATGCTGCTAGCTCAAAAGAATAATGAGGGGCATGAATAAGCTATTTATTATCTGAGACTTATGATGATTGGTGCTGAGCATAGATATAATCCTGTTGAGAATGAATGTCTTGCTTTAATTTTTACGATCCAAAAGATGCGTCGTTATGTAATTGGACAAACTATTCATGTTATATCCAAGGTCAACCCTCTTAGGGTTCTCATAACCAAACCAAGCGCACTCAATATTCATCATGCTACTTGGGCAATGTTGTTATCTCCCTATCACATGGTTTATATACCTCAGAAAGCAGTTAAAGGTTAAACCTTGCTGATTTTCTAGCTGCTCACCCAATAGCAGAAAAAATTCCTGAAGAAATATTGGAGTCCAATGCAACATCGGAGGAGTCTGTATGGAGAATATTCTTCGATGGAGTGTCAAGAACAAGTCCCAAAGACGACATCGTAGTAGGGTGGGGGTGGTGTTGATCTTCTCTGATAATCTGGTTATCCACCATGCCTATTCTCTTTTGGAGCCTAGTTCCAATAATGTTACGGAGTACAATGCTTTACTTATTTGGCTAAACAACTGGGGTTAGACTATCTGGAAGCTTATAGTGACACCAAACTGATAGTTAGTTAAGTCTGAGGAGAATATGTGGTTCGACATGAAGATCTTATTCCGTATTACCAATCGACTCTTGAGATAGCTGCTTCTTTCTCTAGATTATTTATCAAATTTGTTCCTCAATTGGAGAATACAGAAGCAGATGCTCTTGCTTGTTTGGCAGCATCACTCGCTACTCCAGTCAATACCCAGAAGTTGATCACAGTGATTGGTCGAGAGTTATTTTGCATAAAGAATTGTTTGGATGTTCATCAAAGTTGTTCAGCAATGGCGAGTGTTGATTCTAAAGGTTGGAGATTCCTATTTATAGATTATGTTGTTTATGGGATTCTTCCTAATGACCCAAAAGAGTCTATTTCGATAATGAGACATTCTCTTCGCTTCTTTTTTGATGCAGCAACCAAAATGTTGTATCGAAGATCATATGACGGGCTCCTTCTACGATGTTTATCCAAAGAAAAAGCTAAACAAACCGTTCGCGAAGCTCATGACGATACTTGTGGTGCTCATCAACCTGCCCGAAGTTATTGGACCGATTAAGGCATCTGGGATATTACTAGCCCACTATGGTGGCTGACGTCATAGATTATGTAAGAAAATGTAAAGCATGTCAAATTCATGGCAATTTCATACATCAACCTTCGGAGTTGTTGCATCCAACGGCGACATCATTGTCGTTTGAAGCTTGGTGAATGGACGTCATTGGACCTATTAGTCCCCCTTCTTCTAGAGGACATCAATTCATCGTAGCAATAACTGATTATTTCTCCAAATGGGCAAAAGTTTTACCGTTTATTGAGGTAAACACCTCTATATGATCAGTTTTATTAAACATCATGTTATTTATTGTTTTGGATTACCTCGGAGGATTGTTTACGACCATGGTCCGTAATTTATGAGTAATGAATTCTATCAGTTTGTGAAAAAAAATGAATCCAAAATGTAGCTTCTACAGCTTATAACCCCACAGCTAATGGGTTAGTCAAAGCTTTCAACAAGACTATTATTAAGTTGCTCAAGAAGTTCATTTCATCTAATAAATGTGATTGGAATTAGAAGCTTGGTGAATGTCTTTGGGCAAATCATACTACAGTTCGGACTCCAACTGGTACAACACCATTTTCCTTGGTCGATGGGAGCGAAGCAATTCTTCCCCTGGAAATTCAGTTTCCTTCTCTCTGAATCGCTTTATCCAATAAATTGACAAATAAAGACAATGACCGTCTGTAGTTACATGAATTAGAAGTACTTGATGAAAAATGACTCATGACTCAATAACGAATCGAGCTGTATCAGGCCCACATTTCTAAAGCCTTCAATACGAAGGTAAAAGAAAAAGTTTTTTAAGTCGGAGACCTAGTCCTTTCAGTAAGGAGGCCTATGGTAATGATACATAAAAGCAAAGTGAAATTCGTAGCTAAATGGGAAGGTTCTTTCGTTGTCGAATCGGTGTATTCGAATGGAGCATACAGTCTAGCAAAGCCTAATGGTGATTTATTAATGATGTCTATTAATGACAAGTTTTTGAAGAAATATTATGTCTAAATTATAATAGACATGATTGTATATTCTCCAGCATGGTCTTATATAGTGTTTTACATTTTTTTTCAGGAATAAGGAATATCCTATACTTCGAACCATTATTTTTATCCCAAAAGTTCTAGATAAGTTATAATTAATGGGTCCTCACAAATTCTCCAGTGGAATTACCTTAAATTTTTATGAAACTTTCTTGTAAGAAATTTTTAAACAATCTCTTCAATTATAAGCTGTCATCAAAGCCAAGCTGCTTTAAAGAGATCTTATTTTAGTTCCCCAGCTGGAATGAATATAATCTATTTGTCAAAAGAATATTTATGTCCATATTACCTCTGAATTATTCTATGAGATCTACTCTCTATAGAGATCTATGAATTTTCCAAGTCCATATTACCTCTGGGCAAATTTATTCTGAAAGAATATTGGCGTCCATATTACCTCTGAAATATTCCATAAACTCGACTTTCTCTCTATAGAATTCTATAAATTTACCAAGTCCATATTACCTCTTAAATTTATTCTAGAATTACCTATCATGTCCATATTACCTCTAATATACTTCCTGATCATATCCTATTGCTTGCACGTAGTCGAGTGTGCCATAAGTAATAGGTCCACTAAAACCCACTTGTCACGTGCATAATACTTCTGACAAAGCATCTTACCCTAGTATCTATACCTAAATTGGTATGCCAAGGATAATAGGTCTACTTAAAATATCTATCATGTTCATATTACCTCTGATCCAAATAATAGGTTGAAAGGGAACCGACATACTTACTCAGAGGTAATGGGGAATGAAAGGAGTGTTTCCTCTCCTTCGCCGTCTCACGTCGAGGGAACCGACATACTTACTCAGAGGTAATGGGGACATGGAGAATGAAAGGAGCGTTTACAAAAACATGCGACATACTTATTTTTTCGACATACTTACTCAGAGGTAATGGGGACATGGAGAATGAAAGAGGTAATGTCGGTTCATGTAGAGGATGAAAGATATTTTGCAAAAACATGCGACATACTTATGTTTCAACTCATCTTCTCTTTCTTGTACTTATGGTGAATGAAAGGAGCATTTCCTCTCCTTCGCCGTCTCACGTCGAGGGGCCTCCCGCCAGCCCCGGGAAGATGGGAATGGAGCTGGCGATGGTCTCCACCTCATCCTCTGCCGATTATACGGCTCCGGAGATTGACCTCTCGACCCTGCCGAGCATTCAAGTTCTGCGGGCCGCTGAAGAGGAGTTGGCCGCTGTTCATGCGTCCTTCCGTACGGAGTTTGTTTCTCTTATGGCGGGAGCGGCAGATTCTGTTGCGTCTTCTTCAGCGTTGCCGGCCACACTTCCGTTGACACCGGCTTCCTCGGAGGCTCTGGACGAGGTGACGCAGGACGTGGTCGACAGCTTCTATCGCCATTTAAAGAGGGGCATAGATGCTGCTGTAGAATGGGGGACCCCTTTCACTCTGTCTCTGCGGTGCGCTCGGGGTCAGGTTAAAACTTTGAAGTCTCTTCCTGGCGGGGTGGGGTTGGCTGTACTCCTGGAGCCTAAGTTGGCAGAGGCTGATCAGCTTGTAACCCAGTTGCTGACGATACGGCAGGCGGGCTTGCCTGCTGCGATTGAACGGGAGCGAGGCTTCCTCATTGCTGCTCGGGATAGGATCAAGCTTGCTCGAGATACTGCCGGGCCAGTTGTACAGGGAGACCTTGACAAGTTCTCCGCTTCGTATGACAGGCTGGGTCGCCGAAGTCAGGCTTGTCGGGCTCGGAAAGAGTCTGCTTCTCGTGGGATTGCTGACACGAAGGAGCGGATTCTCGCACTCCAGAGGGAGTTGACCTTCGTAGAGTCAGAGCTGGAGGCTGCTCGTGCGGAACAGGAGTCGATTGCTCAGGAGGCCGAGAGGGTTTCCCGATCTTCTGTCAACCTGGAGCGGGCCTTTAAGAGATTCGAGGATAACTGGCAAGCCCATGCTCAGCTGGAGGATGAGGCGGTGCTGACTCGAGAGGCGAAGCGTCGAGCTACCCAGAGGTTTGAGCGGTCAGTTGCCTTGCTGACGGACCGTCTTAGGGCGTTATGTGCCCCGGAGCAGTGATCAGCTTTCTGTTTTTTTTTCTTTTGTTGTTTTTCTTTTTCGTCTTTTTGTTTTGATTTTGTAAAGGATGTGATCCTAAAATGATGTAGCACTTTAAATTTTGAATGAATGAGCATATTTCAACTCATCTTCTCTTTCTTGTACTTGCGGTGTTCGTGGAACTGAACTTGCAAAAACAGGGGTATGAGCGGTAATGGGTATGTCGGTTCATCTAGAGGATGAAAGGTTCCCTCGACGTGTTTTTGCAAGTTTAAGAACACTGTTTAAGAAGAAGATTCGGGAGCCCTGTAAAATGCCTAACTTTTGCGGTTGATAATAGAAGTATCCTGTATCTTCATTAAATTTTGAAAATAAAGAACACTTTTTATTTTGCTGGGGATATTTAAAGTTTAATATTTTGCTAGAGGTAATATAGACTTAGAAAAATATCTTGATTATTTGGATCTATTATCTATAACATACTAAATCCTAGTATAGATAATAGATTATAAAATTATTCACGTCGAAATAGAGGAAAGGGAACCGACATACTTATGTTTCATTCTCCATGTCCCCATTACCTCTGAGTAAGTATGTCCCCATTACCTCTGATCCAAATAAAATTGTTCACGTCGAATGAAAAATATCTTTCATTCACCATATGTCCTTTCATTCACCATAAGTACTCAGAGGATGTGATCCTAAGGTTGCCCAAGTCTATATTTTCAAAAGCAGATCTGCTTTCATTCGTATCCCCAGATTCAAACGCCGCATGATATTGGTTATCTTCGTCATCATCCCAGTCATCCAATGATTCATCTTCTGGGACAGGCATGGAGAGCCATGTATTATTTTTTTGTAACGTCTCAGCCACTTTTGAAGTTACCCTAAAAGTCGAGCCTATAATGTCTACAACCTCAGTAGTTTGTTGGAAAGGAGTCATACGGGAAGATCTTCTCGGAGATGTCCTTTCAGGTTCTCCAAAGGAAGGATTAATTGGTGGTATGAAAGCAATTTCCAATATGTCTTCCGCCCTAGCATTCAATTCTGGGTCTACTTCAGGAGAAGAACGATAACTTTCGGCCGGCTTTTGCTTCTTGTGAGCAATCTTCTTCCTACTTCTGTCTTGGTTTTGGCTGGAGATGGTTCCGCAACTACTTTTTCTTTCTTCGATGAAGGAGAGACTGCATGGACGGATCTCTGTCTTCTTTTACCCCTGCCTTTTTATTTTGGTCTTTCATCAGAAGAACTCTCCATTTCAGGCTCAGCGATTGGTGCCTTTCCTATGATATCTCTTCCTCAAAAAGCTAGCCTATTTGAGATTATGGGCAGATGGTTTCAGTTTGGTACCCTATAGAAGCTTGACTCTCGATCATAATTGGCCGGAGGAGAATTTATGGTGCAGTAAAATTTATCGACGACATAGGTGATCTATGCTTCGCCATTTTTCTCTGGCATAGTAAAAGAGATATTGGTACCAACCGCATTATAATACTGCCATGCTTGGATGTCGTCAAGTAAACTCCCTTCATATTGAAGGTAAGGGCTGGCATTTTCCAAGAACCAGTTTGTAGCCAAATTGGCAAACAAAGCGGCTAGCTAGATATGGTTCAAAATAAATGTCTGTATGTCTTTGTATCATCAAATGTGAAGGATGAATGTATTGAAGCCAGTGAAATGCTCCTTCTGGTAAGCTTGAGACATGGTCTATTCTTGTGTCCTTCAGTACATCGTCGTCTTCACTACCCAAAAATTTTGGGAGTATCTTAAAAAGGTCGTAGGCATATAAATATCCAAGCATTCTTCTACAAGATACAATTTTGTTGAAATTCCAAGTCTTGCCTTTGTAGCACCTAAGGATGCCCTCTCCAAGTAAAGTGTCTGATTCCATCCCTGGATGCATCAATTTGGGATAATGTAGAATCAACCAACACAGTAAATAGTGGAATGGTAGTTCCGTTCTTGCAAAATCTTTTTCTCTTGGAATGTATATTGCATTTTGCATGAAATTGTGTAGACCTCTCTAAATGCTACATACCATAGCCGGAAGTAAGGCCAGCTTGTAACCAAATACTAACTTCACGGTAAGAAGAATGAAGTTCCGGCTTAATCTCTCGATGGCCCTTGAACCCCCAGAGACCACACAATTTCTTAGCCAGGTCATCAAGTACCCCGCTACATCCGCTTTATCAGATAAGGGGTGAAGTAGCTGATAGAAATAATGATAGGCTGGAGGATTATCGTCATTTCTCTTAAATTCTTCTCCTCAAACTCCTTCATCAAAGCTTTGATTTCGGTATCTGTCATTATTGGACAAATCGTAAAATCCTTCTCTTTGGATTCTTTAGCAGGTGCTTTAAAGAGATAGTCTATCCAATGATTGGTATGAGGCGTTAGGCCCTCAATCTTTTCTGACCTATATCTCATGTAGCAGATATGATGATATAATAACAGTTCTTTGTATACATCCACCATATTTGGATTGGTCTTCTCCATGGCGGCCAATTCTACGTCCGTTAGGGTATCCTCTTCATATGGCTCATTACCCTATAGGAGTTTGGAGGTCGCCTGCATCTCATGAAGGGCAAAACTCATTTCATTAGCAGGTATAAAGAATGTACCAGTATCGCAATTGTACATCTCTGCTAGTACAATAAACATGTGTGTGTTTATCTGCAGTCCATGGCAAGTGGCCCTGACGGCATAATACAAGCCATATTCCTTCAAGATGTCTTGATATATAGTTAATCAGAAACCATTCTGACACCTTGCTCCATAAACTGTCACTATGTGCCCAACTTGGCAACCTCAAAACACCAATGCGATAAGACAAATTTTTAGCAGTTAATTTGTTGGTAAGGGTTGCAACTGTCACCCCCGTTTCCCGTATTTCGTATTAATACTTGTAAATCAGATTTTGGCATGTATTTTATTTTCTCGACTTATGGAATTTTGAGTTTTCTCGTATTTTGGGATTCGACTCGGCTCGGTTTTAGTTGGCTTGGTTTTATTTTGTGGAGTAGGATTGGTTTGGTTTGGTTTATTAAGCATGGAACACTTTAACCTATACTCCACCCTCATTCCACCACAACCCACCCTCATTAAAATCCCCACCTAACTTTTCTCTCTCCTCCATAATTTCCATTAATTTCTCCATCTTCTTCTTCCTCCTTCTTCCACCAACCTCCATAGGCAAGTGCACCTTGCCACCAAATATACACCACATTTTATTTATCCATTAGCTAGATTAGGCCATGGAGAGCAACAATAGAACTTGGCATTTTATGAATTGGAGTCTCCATTGTTCTAGATCTAAGTTTTAAATATTTTCAAAAATTCTTGGTTTTGATCTATCAAACTTTGATTTTTGCTTGTTTTGAGGCTTCCATGTGGAAGAGAATTCAATTTTATACAAGTTAGAACTTTGAAAATCTTGATTTGGTTTTGATTTGGCCAAGATATGAAAGATTGAAGTTTTGGGTGTTCTTGAGCTTCCTCTCGGCCTGGAGAAGAAGACTTCAGCTTGCGCTCTTTAGCGCAAGGCTGAATCGCGCATCCTCCCCTCGGCCAGCGCTCTTTAGCGCAGTACCGACCGTGCAGCCCGCCCTTTGGCGAACCGCGCTCGCTCCTAGTCAGCTTGGCTCCTGCGCCAACCACCTCCTGCCCAAGCCAGTCCATGCGCCATCCGACCTAGCACACTTGACCCCTGCGCCATCCCACCTAGCGCACTTGACCCCTGCGCGATTCATCTCCTGCGCCATCCACCCCTGCGCAACCCACTTGCCCATGATGATTTGGTTTTATTTCTTGGACTTGGCTTCTCTTTTGTAGATTAGGTTTTGGGATCTTGTTCCACACAGCACGACTATCTTGACCCCACACGACCTGACACAATTTTTAGTATTTATTATGACTAGTACGATTTTTCGTGATTTCGGTGATTTATAATCCTAGTAACTTCTGATCTTCTTGATAATGACCCGATGGGGTGCATTCTTGACTTGTAACCTGACAACTTGATAGTGGCCCGTGGCGGTGCACTCTTAACTTGTAACTCGTAACTTGACTTGTAACCTGACTTGACTTGATGCCGTTACGATGGCTAACTTGACTCTTGTATAACCAACTCTGACACCGTGGGTGTTCTTGCTTGCTTGCTTGTGCAATCCACTTGTCTTGTCTTGCATCATGTCTAGGACGTGACTCCCTGGTTCCCACGGTCAGGGATTCGTACTGAATATGGATTAGGCTAATGACTAGATCTAACTATAGTTCATAGAGAATTTCCAGTCACAGGTAGTCTCGTTATCTGGGTGCTTTAATTGGACTTGTAGCTTGCCGAGGAGTAGAGCACATTTCCAGCACACTGTCATGTGTTGCACCCTCTAAGTCACCTAAGGGTATATCGTCTCCTGGGCGATGTACCCAACCATACTCTCAACCCGCGGAAGGATAACTGGATAGTCTGCAGGGCTTGGGATTGGAGAATTCTCATTGCATCTTTTTAGTAATTAGGCTTGTGATAACCCTAGTTAGTTAAAGTAGTAAGCCGTAGTAATTGCTTGGCCGCTTGTAAATGGATGGTGTCCAGTCCTGTCTTACTCTCGTCTAGTCCCTGTACCCGGTTACTCTTGTACATGATTGTTTTAATTATCTTAACAATAAATGGGTAGAGACAGAGTGCTATTCAGGCGAAAGGTTACAACCTCGGTCCTTGTTTGGTTGAAGGGTTGTAACCTGGTTCCCGGAATGGTTCCACGTCCCTAGTCGTTTATTGTCATGTTGTTCTCTTTACTTACTTGTACTTCTCTTTTACCTTCTTATGTTTTGATATGCTGGCTTTGTTCTTATTTCGTTGCCTCCTTTGTGGCACTTGCTCTTTCTGGGGTTTGACCCAACTGGTTTTGTGTGGCCAGATTTTGGAGCAGCACCCGAGGATCTACCGAACCTCCAGCCCGATGGTGGCGACTAGAAGGAACCCGGGCTACGAGTGGGTTTTCTATTTTGTTTCGCTCACTCTATTGTAAAATTATTCTTCTGAGGCGTTTAGCCGACGAGCACATGTTAGCTCGATGCACCTTTACTTACTGCTTGTCTATGGGCTGTAAACATGATTAACAAATCCTAGGGTTGATCATGTATGACTTAACTCTTGCTAGTCCTTACATTTTGTACGACTAGCTTCATGATCAGCTGATATGTAATATTTAGGACGCCTTTTATTGTATATTTGGTGGTCAAACATCTTGTAACTATATTACTTGCTTGAGATTGAGACAATAGGCTTGACCTTAAGAGACCATTGGCTTGTAGTAAACCCTCATATCTAGACAGCCGTGACAGTATAGTGAGGTGGATTCCATTTCAATATACGTAGCTGGCTATGTTCGCCCCCGCTCTCCAGTATTCCGGTTCTGGGGCGTGACATGGTTTAAGTGGTGGCCCATGCAGGTCTTGGCATTCAAGAAATGTGAGGGTTTACCGAATAGATGTCTCAATCAGTACTTGTCCTTGATCTCCGTTCATATCCTCTAAATCTCTGGAATCTTGACCTGATCACATGTTTGTATCGTTGATCTGTCCTGGTCCTTCCTTATTGTTTCCTATGTCGTTTTCTTCAGTGGCATTGTTCATGAACCAGCCGATCAGCAAGTCGAAGCAACTCCCTTGGACCAGCAGCCGGAAGATCAAGCCCAGCACTCCGGAGTGGCCTCCAGAGTTGTGCCTACTGGAGGAGAGCCTCCAGTTCAGCCCGTTCAGCCTGCAGAGCCTGACGATGGCACCTTGATAGGTCTCATCAGGACCTTGATAGCTTCCCAGGATCGTCGAGGAGATGCCTTGCACCAGGTGGTGGCAGATGCTTTGACCAGAGGCGGTCATCCAGGGAACAGCGCGGCCAACAGCTTTAAGCGCTTGAACCCTCCAATCTTCGACGGCAGCGAGGATGCGATTGCCGCGGACGCTTGGCTTCATGATACCGAGGTGATTCTGGAAGCAGCTAGGACACTTGAGAATGAGAAGGTGGCGGTGGTATGCCTACAGTTGCTGGACTTGGCTCGCAGTTGGTGGGCAGCGCAGGCCATGGGATTAGTGGCACCCATTGCTTGGGCAGTGTTCAGAGAGAGATTCCAGGCGAAGTATTTCGATACTGTAGCTCGGTACGACCTGCAGACGAGATTTACCAACTTGAAGTAAGGAGGCAGAACGGTCGACAGTTATGCATCTGAGTTTTCTAGACACAGTAGGTTTGCCCCCACCTTGGTGGCGACCGAGTTTGATAGGGCCCAGCGGTTCCAACAGGGACTGTATTTGGAGATCTTGTTAGCAGTTGAGCAGTTCGAGCACCAGACGTTCGATGCGGTATTGAGAGCAGCTAGGAGGCATGAGTACACCTCCCAGAGGATCGTAGATAGGACCGGAGGTAGGAAGCGGTCCCACAGTCAGATGCACCAATCATCAGCTCCAGTCCCGACAGCTAGGAGTTTGACTTTTGGAACTCCGAGGCGGGCGGCCTCAGTAACGTCGGTTCAGCATTCGACCCTGACGTACCCGCAGCAGCAGAAGCAGAAGCAGACTTTCGCGATGGGATGTTCTCATTGTGAGAAGCCAGGCCATGTAGTGGTGGATTGTCGTAGGGCGCAAGGATTGTGCCTAGCTTGTGGAGCGGCAGATCACAAGATAGGAGCCTGCCCGAATAGGGGTAGTTCATCCTCTTCCAACCTAACCAGTCTATCGGTTAGGGGACCAGCACCTATGCAGCAGTAGCAGTACCCGAGGCCATTATTGCCTCAGGCCCAGGCGTTTCATCAGCAGAACCAGCAGCAGTATACCCAAGCCCAAGTGTAGAGCAGACAGAGAGGTTTCCAGCAGAGAGGACCCACAGCTAGAGGTCAGGCCATGATGATGGCTATGGATGAAGAAGTTGCACCAGGTGAGGTAGTGGCAGGTACTATTCTCGTCAACTCCTCTCCAGCATTGGTATTATTTGATTCTGGTGCATCGCATTCATTCATGTCTACACGATTTGCGACACGGATAGGATTGGAGCCCGAGTCATTATCAGTGAGGCTTAATATACTTACTGGTAATGGTCTTGTGGGAGTAGATCGAGTGTTTTCCTCATGTCGGATCATAGTTAGCGGTAGAGAGTTCCCCTCTAGATTCATAGAATTCCCTATGGCAGACTATGATGTAGTCTTAGGCATGGATTGGTTGAGGAACCAGTATGCTAGGATAGACTGCCATGTTGGCAAGGTTATCTTTAGTATCCCAGGCGAGCCAGAGTTTTTATTTTCCAGAGGCGCAGTGGAACCATCATTCCCAGTATTACGGATGGCAGTAGCAGCCGTACAGTTATCCCGGATAGTTAAAGAGTTTCCAGATGTCTTCCCAGAAGAACTTCCAGGAATGCTGCCAGAGCGGGAGATCGAGTTCACTATAGACTTGATCCCCGGGACAGCACCAGTATCAGAGCGAGTCTACAGGATGGCGCCTTCAGAGTTGGAGATTTTGTACAAGATGATCGAAGAACTTAGGACCAAGGGATTTATTCGTGCAAGTGGATCGCCTTGGGGAGCCCTGATGCTTCTTGTGAAAAAAAAGGATGGTACATCCAGGTTATGTGTAGATTATCGTACCTTGAACTCAGTGACAATCAAGAACAGATACCCTCTCCCGAGGATACATGACTTGTTTGATCAACTCAGAGGGGCTTCAGTGTTCTCGAAGATAGACTTGCGGTCAGGATACCACCAGATCAGAGTCAGAGAGCAGGACATCCCGAAGACAGTGTTTAGATCGAGATATGGGCATTGGGAGTTCCTTGTTATGCCCTTTGGAGCGACCAATGCGCCGGCTGTATTCATGGACCTCATGAATCGCATTTTCATGCCTTACTTGGATCAGTTCGTGATCGTGTTCCTAGATGATATCCTGGTCTACAGCAAGAGCAAAGCAGAGCACGAGCAGCATCTCAGAATCGTCCTTCAGACGCTTAGAGAGCACCAGTTGTACGCCAAGTTCAGTAAATGCGAGTTCTGGCTCGATCGCATTTCGTACTTGGGTCACATCATTACTCGAGGAGGAGTAGAAGTGGATCCCCAGAAGATTGTGGCTATCGAGTCATGGCCAGTACCTAGCTCAATGGCAGAGGTTTGCAGCTTCCTTGGATTGGCCAGCTACTACCGGCGGTTCGTTTCAGATTTTGCAAGGATTTCAGCGCCGATGACCCAGTTGACCCGCAAGGATGTGCAGTTCGCTTGGACAGCGGAGTGTCAGGAATCATTTGAGAAGTTGAAGCGAGGTTTGATAACGGCTGCCATTCTCACACTTCCAAATGGGGCCGGAGGATTCACAATTTATTACGACGCTTCAGGCAGAGGATTGGGGTGTGTCTTGATGCAGCATGGGAAGGTAATATCTTATGCATCACGTCAACTTCGTGATCATAAAAAGAATTACCCGACCCACGACTTGGAACTGGCAGCAGTAGTGTTTGTACTCAAGCTTTGGCGGCACTACTTGTACGGAGATAGAGTGGAGATATTTACAGATCACAAGAGCCTGAAGTATGTTTTCACCCAGAATGACCTTAATATGCGGCAGAGAAGATGGCTCGAGCTATTGGTAGACTACGATGTGGACTTGCAGTATCACCCAGGGAAGGCCAACGTTGTAGCAGATGCGTTGAGCCGGAGAGCCGGAGTTTACTTCCTAACGGCGCAACCAGAGTTATTGGCAGATCTTCAGAAGATGGGAATTGAAGTGGTTCTTCCTACCAGTGTGGCGTTGATGGCCAGTCTACAGGTTCAGTCCAGCATAGTTGAGAGGATCCGGATGGCGCAGTCTACAGATTCCAAGATTCAGCGACTCAGAGCAGAGTGTGAGGCAGGAAGAAGGCCAGAGTTGTGCATTCATGAAGATGGTACACTACGGCACGGCAATCGTCTTTGTGTACCTAGTGGAGATATCAGACAGGAAGTTATGGCAGAAGCTCACAGTTTGCAGTATTCTATTCATCCCGGTGCCACGAAGATGTACCGTGATATTCGTTAGTATTTCTGGTGGAATGGCATGAAGAGGGAGATAGCCCGGTATGTCTCTCGGTGTTTGGTTTGTCAGCAGGTTAAAGCTGAACATCAGAGGCCCACTGGACTTCTTCAGCCCTTGCCGATTCTAGAATGGAAGTAGGAGCATGTGACCATAGATTTTGTGACTGGATTGCCTAGATCCCCGGCTAGTCGAGATGCTATTTGGGTTATAGTTGACCGGCTCACGAAGGTGGCTCATTTTCTCCCATTCAGAGTTGGACAGTCTACGGCTCAGCTAGCAGAGATGTACTTCAGGCAGATTGTCAGGCTTCACGGAGTGCCCGTCAGTATCACCTCGGACCGAGATTCAAGGTTTACATCACACTTTTGGCGTAGCCTGCAGGAGAGTTTGGGAACTCGTCTCCAGTTCAGTTCGACATATCATCCACAGACAGATGGTGGTCAGTCGGAGCGTACAATCCAAACTCTTGAAGACATATTGAGATCTTGTACACTTGACTTCGGTGGTTCGTGGGAAGATCACCTGCACCTGGTAGAATTCTCGTACAACAATAGTTTCCAGGCCAGTATTCAGATGGCTTCGTTCGAGGCTCTGTATGGTAGGAAGTACAGATCCCCGCTAGCATGGGATGATGTTGGAGAAAGGCAGATGCTCGGTCCAGAAATGATTGCCCAGACAGTTGAAGTAGTCGAAAAAGTCAGGGATCATCTTCGAGTTGCCCAAGATCGCCAGCGACATTGGGCCGATGCCCATCGGCGTCCCTTAGAGTTTGTTATCGGCGACCATGTATTCCTTAGGATCTCACCTAACCACGGCGTCATTCGCTTTGGCGTGCAGGGAAAGCTTAGTCCTAGGTATATAGGGCCGTTCGATATCCTAGAGCGAGTAGGAGATGTATCCTATCGTCTTGCTCTTCTGCCGTCGCTAAGTGAGGTGCATGATGTATTCCATGTGTCCTAATTACGATGGTACATCCCGGACCCGAGCCATATCCTAGACCATTCGAAATTGGTTGTTGGTACCAACCTTTCGTATGAAGAGAAGCCTGTGTCTATTTTGGACCGGAGGGAGAAGATACTCAAGAATAAGACTATTAACTTAGTCCGTGTTGCTTGGGTCATCACTCTCTAGGTGAGTCAACGTGGGAGCGTGAGGACGATATCCGATCGCGATATCCCTATCTGTTTGACTCGTAAGGTATAATGTCTTTCTTATGCCTTATGCTTTCCATCCCTTGCTTGTATGTATGATTGTATGATTGAACTGCTTAGTGTAGATTGTTGGTGCTTAGTGTAACTTGTCGTGGCAGTCTCTAGCTCCTTGATTAAATTCCGAGGATGGAATTCTGTTAAGGTGGGTAGAGTGTCACCCCCGTTTCCCGTATTTTGTATTAATACTTGTAAATCGGATTTTGACATGTATTTTATTTTCTCGACTTGTGGAATTTTGAGTTTTCTCGTATTTTGGGTTTCGACTCGGCTCGGTTTTAGTTGTCTTGGTTTTATTTTGTGGAGTAGGATTGGTTTGTTTTATTATGCATGGAACACTTTAACCTATACTCCACCCTCATTCCACCACAACCCACCCTCATTAAAATCCCTACCTAACTTTTCTCTCTCCTCCATAATTTCTATTAATTTCTCCATCTTCTTCTTCCTCCTTCCTCTACCAACCTCCATAGGCAAGTGTACCTTGCCACCAAATAAGCACCACATTTTATTTATCCATTAGCTAGATTAGGACATGGAGAGCAACATTAGAACTTGGCATTTTGTGAATTGGAGTCTCCATTCTTCTAGATCTAAGTTTTAAATATTTTCAAAAATTCTTGGTTTTGATCTATCAAACTTTAATTTTTGCTTGTTTTGAGGCTTCCATGTGGAAGAGAATTCAATTTTATACAAGTTAGAACTTTGAAAATCTAGATTTAGTTTTGATTTGGCCAAGATATGAAAGATTGAAGTTTTGGGTGTTCTTGAGCTTCCTCTCGGCCTGGAGAAGAAGACTTCAGCTTGCGCTCTTTAGCGCAAGGCTGAATCGCGCATCCTCCCCTCGGCCAGCGCTCTTTAGCGCAGTGCCGACCGCGCAGCCCGCCCTTTGGCGAACCGCGCTCGCTCCTAGTCGGCTTGGCTCCTGCGCCAACCACCTCCTGCGCAAGCCAATCCATGCGCCATCCGACCTAGCGCACTTGTCCCCTGCGCCATCCCACCTAGCGCACTTGACCCCTGCGCCATTCATCTCCTGCGCCATCTACCCCTGCGCAACCCACTTGCCCATGATGATTTGGTTTTATTTTTTGGACTTGGCTTCTCTTTTGTAGATTAGGTTTTGGGATCTTGTTCCACACAGCACGACTATCTTGACCCCACACGACCTGACACGATTTTCAGTATTTATTATGACTAGTATGGTTTTTCGTGATTTCGGTGATTTATAATCCTAGTACCTTCTGATCTTCTTGATAATGACCCGATGGGGTGTATCCTTGACTTGTAACCTGACAACTTGATAGTGGCCCGTGGCGGCGCACTCTTAACTTGTAAATTGTAACTTGACTTATAACCTGACTTGACTTGATGCCGTTGCGATAGCTAACTTGACTCTTGTATAACCAACTCTGACACCGTGGGTGTTCTTGCTTGCTTGCTTGTGCAATCCACTTGTCTTGTCTTGCATCAAGTCTAGGACGTGACTCCCTGGTTCCCACGGTCAGGGGTTCGTACTGAATATGGATTAGGCTAATGACTAGATCTAACTATAGTTCATAGAGAATTTCCAGTCACAGGTAGTCTCGTTATCTGGGCGCTTTAATTGGACTTGTAGCTTGCCGAGGAGTAGAGCACATTTCCAGCACACTGTCATGTGTTGCACCCTCCAAGTCACCTAAGGGTATATCGTCTCCTGGGCGATGTACCCAACCATACTCTCAACCCGCGGAAGGATAACTGGATAGTCTGCAGGGCTTGGGACTGGAGAATTCTCATTGCATCTTTTTAGTAATTAGGCTTGTGATAACCCTAGTTAGTTAAAGTAGTAAGCCGTAGTAATTGCTTGGCCGCTTGTAAATGGATGGTGTCCAGCCCTGTCTTAGTCTCGTCTATTCCCTGTACCCGGTTACTCTTGTACATGATTGTTTTAATTATCTTAACAATAAATGGGTAGAGACAGAGTGCTATTCAAGCGAAGGGTTACAACCTCGGTCCTTGTTTGGTTGAAGGGTTGTAACCTGGTTCCCGGAATGGTTCCACGTCCCTAGTCGTTTATTGTCATGTTGTTCTCTTTACTTACTTGTACTTCTCTTTTACCTTCTTATGTTCTGATATGCTGGCTTTGTTCTTATTTCGTGGCCTCCTTTGTGGCACTTGCTCTTTCTGGGGTTTTACCTAACTGGTTTTGTGTGGCCAGATTTTGGAGCAGCACCCGAGGATCTACCGAACCTCCAGCCCGATGGTGGCGACTAGAAGGAACCCGGGCTACGAGTGGGTTTTCTATTTTATTTCGCTCACTCTATTATAAAATTATTCTTTTGAGGCGTTTAGCCGACGAGCACATGTTAGCTCGATGCACCTTTACTTACTGCTTGTCTATGGGCTGTAAACATGATTAACAAATCCTAGGGTTGATCATGTATGACTTAACTCTTGCTAGTCCTTGCATTTTGTACGACTAGCTTCATGATCAGCTGATATGTAATATTTGGGACGCCTTTTATTGTATATTTGGTGGTCAAACATCTTGTAACTATATTACTTGCTTGAGATTGAGACAATAGGCTTGACCTTAAGAGACCATTGGCTTGTAGTAAACCCTCATATCTAGACAGCAGTGACCGTATAGTGAGGTGGCTTCCATTTCAATATATGTAGCTGGCTATGTTCGCCCCCGCTCTCCAGTATTCTAGTTCTGGGGCGTGACAGCAGCAGCATATCCCAAAACATCTGTGTTACGACCCGCTCCCGAATATTCCGATACGAGTCGGACACGCCCAGCCTACGTTGGAGGACACAACGTAGTAAGATGTACAACGATAAGGAAAACTCCAAGTAGTCATGATCAACAATCTCATCACAGCTGCTATATACGTTCCCAGAACAGATCACCACAATCCACTAAGTTATTTTAATACAGTATTAACAAAAGTTATCCGGAGACAAATCCGGTAAATAAAAGTGACAACCGAGAAATCCTGACAAATATACATAATAAAATCATTACACAACTCTATCAATGAAACTAAACTAAATCTCTATAGCTTCTAAGTCCTGAATCCTAGTATCATCCAGCTCATCTATGGCCTCAAGCTCCCCTGCAACATATCTAGTCAGGAAATGAGTAAAGTACAACCCCGATAAGAAACAGTCTATAAAGTAATCTGAATACACGAGTAATAATATGGACTAAACTACAATATAAAACAATGGCACAAGAACTGGAATAATGAACAAGACAATCAATGCAAAAGTGAATTTAAAATATTAAACTAATGTGTGACCGGCTAGAAACCACAATATTACAATAAGGTGCGGCTTAATTGTACGTGAGGTGTAGATTAGGCTATTCACAATAACCTAGCTAAGGGGTGTGGTCACACAATAGACAATATTTCCCCCAATTCCTGTAAGAAAATCAATGAGACAATATGATCAATAAGACACAATAAAATCGTGTAAATATCGTGTCCAAATGAGAACAAGGAATATGACAGAGTACAAAGTAAAGAGTTAAAGTCGGTGCATTTGCCTTGCTCTGGAAGATCAAGAATAGAAAAGCATAAATCCCTATGTCCACCTAGCATAATTATTGGAAGAATTGATTAGAAATTATATAACGACAATTAGCTAAATATGGTTAACTAGCTAAATATCTATTGCTAAACTAACTAATTACTATTAAATAAAAATAGTTTAATAAACTTTATAGAAAGTACACTATATGACATAGCCTAAAAAATAGTATTAACCAGATAGATACATCTATTAGTTAACTAATTTACAAAATATATATATATAGTAGTTAATCAAAAAAAATAGTATTTTATTATTTAAATAGTATTTAGGTCCAAAACTTACTAGCTGACTATACTAATTAATTTATCATTAACTAAGCAAAGTTAAGTTTGATAAAGTAGTAGTTAAACTATAACAACATGTCAGTCAATACTACCAAGTAATCTATACAATATTTTAGAATGCTACTATAACTTTATTAAGGAAAATATAAATGATAACTATGAATAATTATTAATAAGAAATACTATTGATTAAAACCCAGCCCAAGTCCACTCAGCCCAGTCCCAAACTAAACATTGCTACGGTTCCTCCTTATTCTTTTAATTTTTCTTTACTAAAATCAATGCAACAGCCTGGCCTAGTCTTAACTAGACCAACCCGGCCCACTTTATCTCCTCTTAACCCTAACTTCAACACCCTTCACTCTCTCTCGTTTCACTTCTCATTTGTTTCCCTCATATTTTCTCACAGCCGCTCAGCACTCTTCTTCTTCCTTAAGGCACAAAACCCTAACCCTAAATGTTCCCTTCCTCTTCTTCCTTACACCGTACACCTACCCCAGCTCCCAAATACTCTTCTAACACACGCACACAAGAAACCCTAGGCTATACAGCAAAAAGAAGACAAGGATACGAGAAGACAGGGGAGCTCACCTCGATGGGCTCAACGTGGCTGCGAAGGAGCGGAGGCTGATCGACCGCTCCAGATCTGGCAGGAAGGCAGTCGATGGCTCAGATCTGAACCCTTAAAGTCGACGGTGAGATAAGTACGATGGTCAAAGATGATGCTGATGGAACGGCGACGGCAGCTCTCTGATATGTGGCAGATCTGGGCTTCGAGACCATTCGGCGACTCCGAAGAACAGCTGTGGCAGAGGTCAACTCCAAATCTGGGGGTGTCAACGAGCTCAGGACGGTGGTGACTTTAACTCGGTGGCACTCCTAGGAGGTGGATCCAGGCGGTGAGGAGGCACGTCTTCTCTGGCGATGGCTCGATCTACGAGGAGCAGTACGAGATTCGAAGGGGCAACGCGAAACTCGAGATGGCTGCACAGAACTCGAAGGGCAGCACTGGAACCGAGGAGTGGCATGGTCTTCAAGAAAAAAGGCTCGGCGGTCGAGGGAAGCTCGACAGTCGATGCGTTGTCCGGACACGGCAAATTGAAGTGGCTCGGTTGGCAAGGCTGTGGCTTCGTCGGTAATGTCGAGGCGGAGGTCCGACGAACTTGCGGCGGTCAGAGCGGTGGCAATCCGCTAATTAACGACCCGAAAACAATGGGGATGTCAGTGATGGGAGAGAACAGTGGACTGTGGTTGTGAATTATTGGGAACAGTACTAAAAAATATTAGTAAAATAATAGCTGGGACCAATATTTATAATAAAATAACTGGGGTGTTCTCTATGTCAGCTGAGTGGCACTGCTGGTAATTTCTAACAAATCTGGGGGCAATTTGAACAATTCTGTAACTGATTCAGTTAATTACCAACTAATTATAGAATTACTTCACTAATAACTAATTAGGAACTAGTTAACTAGCAGCTAAATAAACCAGAAACTAATTAACTCTTCCTTATTAGGAATGGTGGGCCACAGCTTACTATCAAAGCCAAGGCTTTGGTAGGCTTACTGAAAAATTAATTAAAGAAATCCATTAGTTAACCTATCACCTATGAATAATAACAAATCAACAATTACTATCAGAACATAAATTATAATTCGCAAAATTAATTAATTATTAAAATAAATGTGATTTAATTATTAATAATAAAATTAGAACTAAGAAATAAAGTTAACTTTAAAAAAAGGAATCAATAGATAATTTATCTAAACAGAATTTAATACAACAGATTTATTACTTAAAACCAAAAATTATTTATTTTTTTAGAAAAATTACAAATAATTCAAAAATATACCAAAATGGATTTAGGGAGTTACAAATCTAATCCCCCCCCCCCCCCCCCCCCGAAAATATTTTGTCCTCGAAATTTCAAATGGCATGATACATATAATAAGAATAACCAAATACGATTTTTTTTAAAATGATTAAAATTGATTAAACATATAATCCGAATTTAAGTACAACTAGTAGAATCAAAATGATGTAGAAGTGATCAAAGTTTAAAATTTTAGACATGGTAAAAATAGTACTAAAATGATATCGTCACAAGTAAATTCTAAAAATAAAATTATGACTTAAGTCTAATAAGAAATCGTTTAGGCATAACTATCGCGACTACGACTAAAATTCAAATCATTTAAACACGATTAGTAAAATATATGGTCAAAATTATTTAGGCTTGATATAATCACAACTATTATGGTTATAAGTGCTATAATACGATAACTATAGAAATGATACGACTAAAATAAAACAAGGAATTTTGAAAATTTAGCTATCAAAATATGGAACTATTAACAAAATATATGCAATACACTAAAGTCAAACCATGAAAGAGATTGGGCTAATAGGTTTTGAAAGAAAGGTCCTAATAAATTTCTAAGATAAATCAAGAAAAATTCTATTAATAATTTCTGAAAAATGGAATCAACCGCTAAGATTTCCAAATAAGGTCAATGTCAAGAAAATTTTCGATAAGGTTGTCAATGGCGATAAGAGATCAAACATGGTATATAATACGGATATAGTCTCAATAGTACTCAAAAATCATACATATCCAAAATCACTTTGCCTAGGGTTCATGCCCCGTCAATGTAGTGTATATCTGGCTGCAGTGAACCTTTGGCTCCATGACCCCAAATAGTAATAGATTACCGAATCTTCTATCAACTTTATCCAATATTGATGGAACAACTCAAGAGATTAGATATTTAGGATATAGTCTCAAGAATATCCGAAAACCTATCATATCTGAAATTACTTTGACTTGGAGCCCATGCCTCGCCAGTGTGCATCTGATTGTAGTGGACCTATAGTCTCTATAATCCAGATAAATGTAGCTCCCCTTCCCAAAAATTTTGAAATATTTCTTATTTTATTTATTTTATTTAAATGGTAATTTTAGATTATTATAAATAATTATTTAGTTTATTATTACGGTAGATGATTTTAGTCATTGTTAGGAATTGAGTACAAGGTGATTAGAAATCATGGCACTGATAGTGCAGTGACATGCTTTGACTAGTATATTAGCCATGCCAGGGAAGGTCGAGCCATAGTGATGTCCTAACTAGAAAAATCAGGCCAAGTTGCGATATAACCCTTACCAAAAGTTTTATTTATTATTTAATTATATTATTGAGTTTTAGGGAACCCGGTTGTACCGAACCTGTCCAGATTGGGCCCAAGCCAAATCCAAGCCAGGAAGGCATGTAGTGGGACCAAATACGGTCTTGTAGACATGTTTGGTAAGTGCAAGTATTTTTGTATATATTTTTAGGAATTGTCAATTATTTTCTAAGAATGTTTGTTATAGGTAAATTATAGGTATTATCATTATTAAATAGTGTTGTACAAAATTTGTATGATCTTCTGGAGCCAGATGAGTAGTGTGCGTGTTGTATCATCAGAAACGACTTCTAGGCTATTTAATTGTCATTAGGAATTTTATTATCATTAATATTACCTTGTTGTTATTAAAGGATAAACGATTTATATTTATTAAATCATCTATTATATAAATGATATGTATATACGTGAGTATGTATATAGGAATATATGTCGAATACGTGTGTATCTATACGTATATATAAATATATATTATATATGTGAGTATGTATATAAATATATATTGAATACGTGTGTATGTATATGTATATATAAATATATATTATATATGTGAGTAGGTATATAAATATATATTAAATATATATAAAAAAAATATTAAATATATGTGTATGTTTATGAAAATATAAATATACATATATAAGTGGGTATATATAATATATAATGTATTTATGTGAAAATATATATATATATATATATATATATATATATATATATATATATATATATATATATATATATATATATAATATATATATATATATTAGATATAAGAAATAGGAATAGAAAAAGAAATAGAAAAATAAAAATAAAAATAAAAAGGAATAAAATAATAGAAGAAGAATAAATAGCAGCAGCAGCCCCACACTCAAATCCCTTCCGACCCCCAGGCCAATACCAACTCCTCAGCCCACAGGCTGAGAACCGACCCCGACCCTCTGTGAAACTAAAGAAAAATGTGAGTATATATACACATATATAGATCGAGATACCCAAAACCCTAAACGAAATTCCGCCACCACCCACCTGGGCGAACCCCCGCGTACGCACGCGCCGCCGAGGGCCACCGTCGGCCGGCCAAAGCCACCACGGCAGCAGCGCGCGACGGGCATGGAACGACAGCAGCAGCAAATGGTTGTGAGAGCCCCACTTCGCGTAGAGATTTCTGTCGCCTCGTTGCGCCGTTTTGTGCATCATCTTCGCAGGTACGTCGCCAATATAACCCTCTTCAAAACCCTTCAAAGGGAATTCATCGTAAACCCTTCGATCGACCAAGAACTCAACGCGAAGTCGATCAATTAACTGTTCAAAAACAGAACAGTTTAGTAGACCGATTACCCTACTTTTCGGTCAGTTTTCTCCTAGATCATGAACGATTTTGAAAATGTATTTGAAGAGATTTATTGACAACATATAGGACATAAAAACACTACTTTTATTTTTAATTTTAGTCGTTTAAACAGTGACAGAAATCGGCTTGAAAATCGGGAAAAAAACATGTTTTTAAAATTGTAAAATATTAAAAATTCCTCCGATACGACATACGTCCCGCCAATTCGGGCGATGTGGTCACGAACCGAAAGCATCGAAAGGTGCGTAATGGCTTCATGGTCGTGTGGGCTTTAACAGAATTCAAATTGGTCACGTGTGCGCGACAAATTTGATGCGTATCCGTCGAAATTTACCGTATCGGCCTCTGTACAAGTTTCTCAATTACTTTGTGCACGCTCGTCAAATCGAGACGAAACTTGCACCAACAGAACCGTATCATTTTTCTGGTCCTGTATGCCAAGTTTGGTCCAATTCTGAGACAGTTGAATCGGAACGCCGTTTTGCGGGTCCTACGGTCCGACTCAACGGACGATTTTGTGCACGGCCCGCCGAAATCCAACTTCGGACATAAGGTTGGGTTCGTATCGGAAAACTGGACCTATTGACATATAGTTTGACGACTTTAGAGACCATTAACTCTGGCACATTTTTTGGTGCAAAGCGGGTCCAACGGCGGACATCGTTTTTGCCCAAAATTATCGTTTTGCCCCTGTATCCAGAATTGGACTTAAGAACAGGCAATCCTAACTAATTTGACTATTTTGAGAACGTTGGTAATGTTTACTTCAGCATCTGGAGACTTTTGCATGTGTTGACTTTAGTGACTCGTCTGATGTGGTTGTACTATCGGTTTCTCCAGCTAAGGACCTCAGGCAAGTGCACTTTCTGATTGCTTTCGATTCATAGTAGTCTTCTCATTTCATGTTTATACATATATCTTGCTTCTTGTTGACATGCTCGTCACACGGAGTAGTCGGAAGGAAAAATATCTTAGTCGACATGTGGACTACCCAGAAATATCCCCAATATGTCTATTCTTGCCTGATAGCAGCTGCACACGACACGTACAGTGTGTCGGATTTACCCCTAGCTGTTCACATGTCGAAACGAATATTTCACACCACATAGGTAGATTTCTTTTATTTATTTTTCCTTTTCTTCTCCACCGTGCCATGTCATCAGTACTTTCCAGTTTTCATATCTCATATGTTATTTTCATGTCTTGTTAATTCTATTGTGTTTTCGTATTGCCGTCGGTTTGTGTACATGTTCCATTCCTGACTGAAAACCAATATTTTTCAGGTTAGCTGTGGCTTCATTTAGCTTGGAGAGATTCGGGTGTACATGCAGACAGAAACCTAGAAATTGATAGCAGTTGTATCAATTTTATTAATTGTAAAATCTTATATTTTCTTTAATTATAAATATTGTAAATGTTGTAATAAATTTAGAAATATGAATGAGCCGCAAATGTTATATTTTGAACATTTATTTCTTGCAGGCTTGACAGCGTTCTACCGTCGACTCTGCGGCGTAGGCTGGCTTGGACATGTCTCGTATCCGAAAAGCGGGTACGGGTCGTGACAAGTTTTTGTGGTGGCCCATACAGGTCAGTTTTCGCAAAAGATTGCGAACTCGTGATGGTACTTAAGTTAGTCGTACCATTGCGAGCCTGCGCCTAGGAAATTCTCATTCACAATTAGGATTAAAATGATTTAGGAGGATAACTAGGATAAGGGTCCCTTATTAATTCGACAAATTGGGTAGTTAAGATTGTCTGATAGGTCATGCAATTTAGATACAAAATTGTTAAATTTAGATGGTTTTTCAGGTCTCTATAGATACACTATTACTTATGATATGACAATACGATCCAACGTGGGTATTCTACTCACTTGGTTAGTTAGACTTTTCTAGAATTAAGGCTATAACCTTGATAACCTGTTCAATTTCATTTTGCTCTATTTAGATGTAAATCTTATATCATAAATTAGAATTGCATGTTTTAAATTCTATTTTGCTGTAAGGAGTTGGTTTATAATTCCTGATTATGTTATTCCTGTATAAATCCCGAGATAGATTGGATTCAAAGATTTTCCCTCAACCATTGAAATACACATGAGATAGATACTAGAATGTTTGTACTCCTTTCGTCTTTAGTTATTTCCTGCATGTTAACTCTTTTATTTTAAGTGTAGTGACTGATAGGACAAATACCTACGCTTTATCTTTAGTCAACCTATTTGAATCTCTAGAAGCTCATGAATTTTACGGATATAGTTAAAAGAATGTTAGTTAACTAATAATAGTTAGACAGCAGCGCACTGTCGTCAATTTTTTAGGGTGGAAAATGTGGGTTCACTGCAGCCAGCAGCGCACTGGCGAGGCACAACCCACAGAATTGAAATCATTTCGAAGAATTGTAGTTTATGTAACATTGCTAAAACTATGTCCTCATTGACCTCTTTAGGTCATAGATACCCTTGTGTCAATGTAAGGTAGAGTATCTGATAGCATATCACACCTGAATCACAGAACCAAGGGTTTGCCACAACCAGAGTATACGGACAAGGCATAATTCTCGGTGAAATGACTTCAGACGTGATCACACGTTTAGGATACCATAGAGGATAGGAAAAATACCCTGTGTGTCCCATAAGATCCAAAGCCAATACTAGTAAAAGTTTTGTGGCACGTCTTCCAACCTTGCATTATGTGGTCATTGTGATCTATTGACAAGGTAATTGACTGACACTAATAGCTTTACATAGAAAATAGAACTCAGAAGTCCTTAACCTATTAGTCGACCAAGGCCTTAGAGATAGGAAGATTATAGGAAGACTGTATAAGTAAGAACACCAGGTAAGGTTTTGATTCTCTCAAAACTCGAACCACTTGTGCCTCTTTTCAAAATCTCGCATATTTATATTTTGACTCTCTTGACCAATGTTGTTATTACAGCCTAGTTTTGCAAGCTTACTCTTTTATCGAGCTTGATTCGAGACATATTTTATTGGGGACGCCCGCTAACATATTATCTAATCAGAATCAGTATATTACGGTCTGATCAACCATGATGCATTTGGTTCGCTTTTCATCTAATTATACTACGTGGATTGAGATGTAGATATCTCTAGGATCTCATACGCAACTACTTTGACAATTCCTCTTAAATTATACATTCGCCTTCGAATCATGTAATTGTATTCTGTGACATCTCTCTTGAACTCTTTATTGTTTTTGTCTTTCACTAATTGGAAAGATGAATATTCGTATTTGATAGATAGAAACAACGTATCCCCACAGCTATGAAAGTATTATACGCAAGTGTAGCTACCATCGGCCACCTCTGTGACTGGAACCTTGTCTTGAGTTACTCGTCCTCCCTTCGACCCTAAAACCTACTATCCTAATCTTCTAGTCATTGGAGTCCGAGAATGATTAGGATCTTTCCCTTGATCAAATGCCAACCTAGGAGACTATCTATTCCCAAGAGACCGATTGTTGTGAGCCTCAAATTATTGGTTTGAAGCTTGCTTTAACTAGAACCCTTATAACAATAGTCTGGCAGGTTTGACACCAAAAGAAATTCACGACTCAGTTGTTAGAAATTTTTGCCTTAGAGTTGGTTACCCCGTCGACAACTCTTGTATACTGGAGACGAGTAGATCATTCTATTTTATCGACTATGTGTCATTGTACACCCTCGTTTCTCATTTATTGAGGAATGATCATTGACTTGACTTACATCTACCATATTTCGTTACACCGTGCCTTATTCTTTATTAACAAAAGTCGAGGTACAATATCCGGACTTTAAAATTCTTCTAGCCTCATTATTCCTAAAACCATATCCTAGCTTCTAAGGTGGATAGACCGCAAGCCTTCTAAAATTTTAGGATATACCAGGACTACCGAGTGATTAGAATAATTTCCATTAGGATGATTATTAGTGCCCTTGGACTCTCACTTTTCATTTAGATCCTTTTGTGTCCCCGGCCGTGTCATTAATATTCGGAGCACGAGGCCAGTTGTTACCTTCCAACAAATTTTACATACAAGATCTAGACGAGTCCATCTTTATCTAGGTATATCATGTCCCACTCAAGCCGTCCCCATGTACTCTATTTTTGTGGTACAACTTTCAGGATAAAAGGACTAGCTATAACCCTTACCATAATGCCGGTACACTTCCCGACTTCCATTAGAGCCTCAACTTCGACTCAATTCCTTCGACCCAATATATGGTTGTGATCTACTCGAAGCCTACTATGCACATGCCACTAGTGTGCCACCCAATTGAGGTCTCATGTGCTCCTTAAATACAAAGTCACTGAAGGCACATTTTGAACTTTAGGGACCTAGCTAACCAACCTGACTAGCAACTAGCTCAATCTCTTGGGTAGAAACCTATTCTAGGATACCCTAATCTAGTAGGAATAGTTTTATCATTGGGATCTTGTCTAGTCCATATAGATTGAAACCCGATGTTCATCCAACCAACGACTGATGTCCAAATAGAGAACCCATTAAGACTACAATCTTGATTTCTCAAATTTCGTTCCATTATGGAACCTTGTTTGAATTAGAATTTCGAGAATGAGACTTCTGTATTGCACGAATTGTAGGCCACTCTAAGTAACGAAGGGCTCTTCGACATAGCAAGTGACTGAACTAGAGTTGCCCAATCTAGCAAATAAGGCAGTGGTTCATAAACTCCCTTTCTATCTGTAACATTGGATACTCTCCACTACTCTTGAAACTTTACAGTTGCTTCCGATTATTCTGCCTTATCTTCCTGTCCTCCCTACTTCAGAGCGACGAATAGTCATGCTTACTAGAGTTTATTAATATTTGTTAGCTATTTATGTAAATTTATTGCTTGTTAAATTTTGGGTTGCTGATAGATAGGAGAGGGTTGTAGATTACTTATGCTATAGATATCCGTCGGTAGTTACATTTGCAATTAGCTGGAGGGTTACAATGTTATGACGTCAGGTGTTTGAAGTGGCTAGTGTGACCAAAGGTGGGTAGAAGTCCTCGATGATTCGTAGTTACGAAATGGCTAGGAGGAGGATATAAATATTTTTGAGAAATTAAAATTCGAGGATATTGTGGTAATAGTGGATTTATTCTTTTTAATTTTTATGTTTGAATGTTTGGCATGTTTATGAGTTAGAATTCCGAGGAGAAAATTATTTTTAAGGTGGGTAGATTTGTAGCTCCCCTTCCCGAAAATTTTGAAATATTTCTTATTTTATTTATTTTATTTAAATGGTGATTTTAGATTATTATAAATAATTATTTTGTTTATTATTACGGTAGATGATTTTAGTCATTGTTAGGAATTGAGTACAAGGTGATTAGAAATTATGGTACGGATAGTGCAGTGACGTTCTTTGCCTAGTGTATTAGCCATGCCAGGGAAGGTCGAGCCATAGTGATGTCCTAACTAGGAAATTCAGGCCAAGTTGCGAATAACCCTTACCGAAAGTTTTATTTATTATTTAATTATATTATTGAGTTTTAGGGAACCTGGTTGTACCGAACCTGTCCAGATTGGGCACAAGCCAAATCCTAGCCAGGTAGGCATGTAGTGGGACCAAATACGGTCTTGTAGACATGTTTGGTAAGTGCAAGTATTTTTGTATATATTTTTAGGAATTGTCAATTATTTTCTAAGAATATTTATTATAGGTAAATTATAGGTATTATCATTATTAAATAGTATTGTACAAAAATTGTATGATCTTCTAGTGCCAGATGAGTAGTATGCGTGTTGTATCATCAGAAACGACTTCTGGGCTATTTAATTGTCATTAGGATTTTTATTATCATTAATATTACCTTGTTGTTATTAAAGGATAAACTGTAACTCCCAAAAATCATAATTGGTAAAATTTGAGATTTTTCTTATTTTCTTTGGATTTAATATTGTTCTCTTATGAAAATTTAATTTCGATTGAATAGTAGAATTTCGAGTGTTAATGAATCTTCTCAATTTGAAAAGTATTTTGAATACTATTTTGAATTTCTAATGATTTGATTTATTTTAGAAATTTTCTAATGGAGTGCGTAAAGGAATTGTTTTGCTAAATTGAAACAGATTTTTTGTAGCTAAAATTCTATTCCTACGTGAATATATAGATATAATTGATTTCATAATAAAAGGATTTAATTGTCTGTTAATTAGTTAATAATTATTAGTAGTATTTCTAGTTGGCAATTATTTAGTTAAATTCATATTTTGTTTAATACTATTATTGACTACTAATGTTTAGAGAATTCTAAATATACTAATTTATTGTTGGAACTTATTATTTATTGGTTAAATTGCTTGATAATTGCTGCTGTTTTATAGTATTGCTTCAGAATTATCATTAAATCGCATCTAGGTAATTATTATTAAATGAAGTAAATAATTTGAATCTGTTCTATTTAAATTTGAAATCTGTTCTTTTGGAAATCTATTGGAGGGAAATATATAATTTTTGAAATTTTGTTTAAAAACTGTTTTTGAAATTGTTTTGAAAGCTGTTTTGAAAATAACTAATTTCTGCTGTCAATTTGAAAATCTGTTTCAAATTTGAATTTAAATTTCTGTTACAGATTATTCTAAACTACCCCCAGATCCACAGTTATTTTCAGCACTGCCACTCCCTGCACACGCACACACATATATTATTATTTTATTATAAAGGGCACACAATTCTATGCAAGTATACTGACAGTTTCTTTCTCTCTCCTCTCTCTGTTCACTCTCTCTCCTGTTGGCCGAGGACCACCAATCTCCGCCGCGCTCCACCGTGATCCTCACCGGAGTTATCGTCGTCCCAACATCACCGTAGCCGGAGCCACATCGTCGTGGTCGACTCCGTCACGCCGACCAGATCTCATCTCGCCGTCGTGGAGCTCGAGGCCGGCCATCCTCCACCGGCCGATCACCGCCGACCGCCACCTTGTAGCCTAGCAGGCCTCGACTGCACCATTCTCGAAGTCTGAGCCGCCATCAGTGACCAGCACGCTGCCTCGACTGCAGAGCAGCTTCTGAGATAGCGCCTCCTTGATTTTTGCGCACTGACCCTCGATCTTCACGCTACCGCCATCTGCTGAGCCGCCTCGGCTGCAGCGCCCAGGCGTCGAGTTCTGCACCGTCTCTAGAGCTCCGTGTTGCCCCTTCGTAAATAGTGCCCCTCTTTGAAGTCTGAGCCACCGCCAAGGAGACCGACGCCTCGTGAAGCACGTCGTCGCCGCCACCGAGTCGGGAGTGTAGTCGAGAACTCACCGATCAGCCGATCTACTCGCCGACGAGTAGATATCCATCGATCAGTCGCCTCCGAGCCGATGAGCCACCAATCGAGGCTATCAGTAGCCAGAACTGGACCCCAGCACCTCGCCGCCGTGGATCGACGACCCCGCTGGCCGGTGAGCCTTCTCATCGATCTCTTGAAACCCCCTTCTCTTTTTTGTTTTTCTATAGAATTAGGGTTTAATGGGGATTTAGGGTTTCGATGTTGGGAAGTTCTAAGGAGGAAGACTTAGGGTTAGGTTTTTCAAACGGCCGGAGCTAGGGTTTCTGACCTAGAAATTGGGGGCTAGGGTTTTCTGGTGACAGAAAGAAGAACTTAGGTTAGGGTTTCGGGGAAGGACCTCAACCTAGGGAGCAGCCATGGGAGATCGGCTGTGCGTGAAGAGGAAGGAGAAGAATAGGAATTAGGGTTTCAGAAGGAAAATTTAGGGAAGATGCTCAGCTAGGATTTTCGATTTTGGGATTAGGGTTTCAGAGCTGGAGGAAGAAGATGAAGGAAAGTGTAGGCTGAGTTTTCGACTAGGGTTAAGTTTTCCCGACTGTAGAAAGAAGAGGAAGAGGAAGAGTCAACCGGCGAGGAAGTTGCTGTTTGGGGTAAGGAGAAGACGAGCTAGGGTTAGTCCAGGCGGAAAGAAGAAGACGAGAAGAATGGGATTTTTGTTCAGGCGGCTGGGTTAGAAAATGTGGGAAGAGAGAGAAAGAAGATGCTGGTTATATATGAGGATATTGGGCCGGGTTTGCACCACAGGATTTGGGTCTAAACTCTGGGCTCTTAATAAAGAATTAAATTCTAAGAAATTTTGTAAACGTTAGTAGCAGGAGCTTGACTTGGGTCTAAACAGTTGGGTTGGTATAGGAATTTTAGCTGTAGGAATTTATGATAAGGATTAATATTTAGGTATTGGTTTGGGCCGGGTTTGTGGGCCAGAAGAATGGGTTGTATGTATAAGGCAGAATTAAATGTTGTTACTAAATTAGCACTGGGCTTTGGGCTGTAAGTATAGTTTAGAATTAAGTTTTAATTGTTGATTAGCATGGAACTAGATTGGACTGTAAGAGTTTAAGTTTAATTGTAAATTTTATTTGGGTTGTGTACATGCGTCTGTTATGATAGGATTTGTCATCGGCTGTAGGGAAGAGTTGGGCCTTGGAAAGAAATTTCTAGAAATAGGATTTGGCACTAGTAAGAGATGGGCTTTGGGCTGGTATTATTTTAGTGATGTTTTGCTAGTAGTTTAAATTCTAATATTGATAATAAATTACTTTGCTAAACTAACATTTTACTTAGCTAGTTTTCTAATTAATCTCTTGTGGCTATTGAATAAATATGTATGCTAAGGAGATTCAAATGGTTAGTTTATAATAGTTTAAGCTAGCAAGTATTTTTCGAAACATAAATAATTTTCTTTTGGTTAAAAGGTATTTTTCCTCTAGTAATTATTAAAGTTGTATTATATTTTCTAAAATAAAAATAAAAATATATTATTAGCTAAATATTGAATATTATTAATTGCTTTCCTTTATTACTACATGATAAATTAATAATTTCTTATAAAAGTATTCTTGTGACTAAAACTATTTTTAAAAAAAAGTTATTAAACTATTTTCATAGTAAATTGTTAGATTTTTTGTTAGAAAAATATTAGATAGTTATTGTATTATTTTTAAAACCCTAACAAGTTGTACAACTACCAGGTGATTTGTAACCATGCAGTACTACTCTCGGGCAACCAAACAGAGGTAAGTACACTGACTCGACTTGTAACTTGTTTTCTGTCTTACATTTATGTGCCATGTTCTCATATCGGACACGAGATACACACGATTGTCTTGTACCATTGTTCATTGCTTGTGAGTCATTGTTTATTACGGGGATTGGGGGAAATATTAGCTTTTGTGTGACCACACCCAACATAGGTAATTGTGGATTGCCTAATCGTACACTTCACGTACGATGAAGCCGAACCTTGTAGAATTGACTCATTGACTCATTGCCTCATTGATTGATTGTGCTCCTAAGCCGGTCACACATTAGTTTTAATATTTCAAACTGTCACACTTGCATATTGATTGTCGTGATTCATTGCCTTGTACATTGATGGTCGTATTCATTGTCTAGCATATTGATTGTCGTCCATTGTTTGCAGTTTTACACTTTATTTCTGGTATCATACTTTCATTTCCATTTCTGGTATTCTGGTTTCACCTTGTATTCTGTACTACAGATTACATTGTATATTGTCTTGTCAGGGTTGTAGTTACTCTTTTCCTGACAGGATACGTTGCAGGTTATTGGGAGATTACATGGCGCTTGTGATCGCATCAGGATATTGCAGCTTTTCATTTTACTTTATTTCTGGAGATTGTCATTTGGATTTTATTATTGTATATTTATTTCATTTGACCGGATTTGTCTCCGACTGATTTTGTACTAAAAAGGCTTGATGGATATTGGTGATCATTTTTGGGAACGTTATAAAAGCTGTGTTTGTTTACATTACAGTACGACTTGGAGTTTTCCTTAGTATTGTACAGCTTATTTCGTCGTGTCCATCGACGAAGGCTAGGCGTGTCTGACTCTTATCCGATTATTCGGGAGCGGGTCGTGACATGTTTTTAGTGGTGGCCCATGCAGGTCTATCCTAATGACACTTAGGCAATAAAGTGTTATTGGGGGGCCAGCGAAGCTAAGGAAAACTCATCACAGCATAGGAACCGCGGGAAAATGGTTTATGGTTAATGGTTTATGGTTTATGGTTATTGATGTTTAAAAATTTTGAAATTTGATTTTACTTATGATTTTAGGTTAGTATATGATTTTTTAGGATATAGCAATCAACAGTTTATTTTTCTTTTACAGGACAGTCGCCATGACGAACGCTGGGACCCGTGAGCAGCCTGTACCCAGTGCGTAGGAGCAGATTCTACAACCTCCGCCTCAGCCACTTCCTCCGACGATGACGTTCGATGGCACGCAGGTGATGGCCATGTTTCAGCAATTCATGGAGGCCTAGAATCAACAGGCTGCGCAGTTCAGAGAGGCTCAGAGTGAGCAAGCCGCATAGTTTAGAACGACCGTTGTTGACGCACTCAGGACCAAAGAGCCAGCTCCACCAGCTCCGCCAGCACCGCCGGCACCGCCGGCACCAGCAGCACCGAAGCCAGGAACTGCCAAGGACTATTAGTTCCTCTACCCGATGGATTTTTGGGGCAATGAAGGGATAGTCTACGCAGACGAGTGGCTGAAGAATGTTGAGCAGTCATTAAAGATGGCAAGGATCCCGGATGATTTGCAGGTCGAAGTTGCGAGCATGCAACTTTTCGACATCGCTAGGGCTCGGTACCGGGAGGAGCCCCAGTTAGCAGAGCCCGGAGTTTCCTGGAAGGATTTTAAACTGCTGTTCCAGGAGAAGTTCTTTCCGAATGTGGAGCGGGACGAGCTTAGGATGCAATTTGAGGCGTTGCAGCAGGGGAGTATGACCGTTGCCCATTATACATCGGAGTTCACTCGACTCAGCAGGTTCGCAGAGAACCTAGTCAGCACGACGAAGGAGAGGGCTTGGAAGTTCAAGAAGGACCTCACCAGGGAGTTGCGTCATGCAGTAGCTATCAGTCAGGCTACTACCTTGTGAGCATCCTTAAAGTTGCTCAGGGAGTGGAGAAGGAGATGGACCCGAAGCTTAAGCGGGACCGAGACATTGGCGCCAGCAGTTCCCAGGGTCCACCGAAGCGGACCGACACACAGCATAGGCCACTTCAGCATCAGTATCATGTTCGAGCACCGACATCACCGAGGCAGCAGAGACAGATCCAGACCCCGGTGTACTTTTCTTGCGCATACTGCAAAAGACCGGGACACCGTGTCGATGAATGCCACAAAAAGTTAGGGCAGTGCTTGATTTGTGGATCTGCCACTCACCAAGTGAGAGATTGCCCTGCAGCTTTCACTCGTCAGGAGCCAGCACCAGAGCAGCAACAAGAGGACCCAGTCTTTGAGGATCAGTAGTAGCCGCAGGAGCGTAGCCAGATGGATCATTATTTTCTTACTTGCTTGTAGTAGCTAGATTTCCTTTCATTGCCTATTTTGAGGCTTGTCTCTGAGTTTTCTTACATTTACAGTCTTTTCGCATTTGTTCAGTGACTACTTGTTAGTCCTTGTTACTTTTATTATCCAAATAAAAATCTTTTACTCAATTGTTTCTTAAATTTTATTTCTACTTGATTTTGTGCACTCTACAAAACCTTTGAAATTTCGAAGACAAAATTTTTGTAAGGGGGGTAGATTTGTAACTCCCAAAAATAATAATTGGTAAAGTTTGAGATTTTTCTTATTTTCTTCGGATTTAATATTGTTCTCTTATGAAAATTTAATTTTGATTGAATAGTTGAATTTCGAGTGTTAATGAATCTTCTCAATTTGAAAAGTATTTTGAATACTATTTTGAATTTCTAATGATTTGATTTATTTTAGAAATTTTCAAATATAAAAGGATTTAATTGTTTGTTAATTAGTTAATAACTATTAGTAGTATTTCTAGTTGGCAATTATTTAGTTAAATTTATATTTTGTTTAATGCTATTATTGACTACTAATGTTTAGAGAATTCTAAATATACTAATTTATTGTTGGAACTTATTATTTATTGGTTAAATTGCTTGATAATTGCTACTGTTTCATAGTATTGCTTCGAAATTATCATTAAATCGCATCTAGGTAATTATTATTAAATGAAGTAAATAATTTGAATATGTTCTATTTAAATTTGAAATCTGTTCTTTTGGAAATCTATTGGAGGGAAATATTTAATTTTTGAAATTTTGTTTAAAAACTGTTTTTGAAATTGTTTTGAAAGCTGTTTTGAAAATAACTAATTTCTGTTGTCAATTTGAAAATATGTTTCAAATTTGAATTTAAATTTCTTTTACAGATTATTCTAAACTACCCCCAGATCTACAGTTATTTTCAGCACTGCCACTCCCTACACAAACACACACATATATTATTATTTTATTATAAAGGGCACATAATTCTATGCAAGTACACTGACAGTTTCTTTTTTTCTCCTCTCTCTGTTCACTCTCTCTCTCCTGTTGGCCGAGGACCACTAATCTCTGCCGCGCTCCGTCGTGATCCTCACCGGGGTTATCGCCGTCCCGCCATCACCGTAGCCGGAGCCACATCGCCGTGGTCGACTCCGTCACGCCGACCAGAGCTCATCTTGCCGTCGTAGAGCTCGAGGCCGGCCATCCGCCACCGGCCGACCACCGTCGACTACCACCTTGTAGCCTAGCAGGCCTCGACTACACCATTCTCGAAGTCAGTGCCGCCATCAGGGACCAGCCCGCTGCCTCAACTGCAAAGCAGCTTCTGAAATAGCGCCTCCTTGATTTTCGCATGCTGACCCTCGATCTTCATGCCACCGCCATCAGCTGAGCCACCTCGGCTGCAGCGCCTAGGTGTCGAGTTCTGCGCTGTCTCTAGAGCTTCGCGCTGCCCCTTCGTGAACAGCGCCCCTCTTCGAAGTCTGAGCCACCGCCAAGGAGACCGACGCCTCGTGAAGCACGTCGTCGCCGCCACCGAGTCGGGAGTGTAGTCGAGAACTCGCCGATCAGCCGATCTACTCGCCAACGAGTAGATCTCCATCGATCAGTCGCCTCTGAGCCGAGGAGCCACCGATCGAGGCTGTCAGTAGCCAGATCTAGACCCCAGCACCTCGCCGCCGTGGATCGACGACCCCGCCGACCGGTAAGCCTTCTTATCGATCTCTTGAAACCCCTTCTCTTTTCTGTTTCTCTGTAGAATTAGGGTTTAATTGGGATTTAGGGTTTCAATGTTGGGAAGTTCTGAGGATGAAGGCTTAGGGTTAGGTTTTTCAAACGGCCGAAACTAGGGTTTCTGACCTAGAAATTGGGGGCTAGGGTTTTATGGTGACAGGAAGAAGAACTTAGGTTAGGGTTTCGGGAAAGGACCTCAACCTAGGGAGCAGCCATGGGAGATCGGTTGTGCATGAAGAGGAAGGAGAAGAATAGGAATTAGGGTTTCAGAAGGGAAATTTGGGGAAGATGATCAGCTAGGGTTTTTAATTTTGGGATTAGGGTTTCAGAGTTGGAGGAAGAAGATGAAGGGAAGTGTAGGTTGAGTTTTCGGCTAGGGTTAAGTTTTCCCGAGTGTAGAAGGAAGAGGAAGATGAAGAGTCAACCGGCGAGGAAGCTGCTGGTTGGGGGAAGGAGAAGCCGAGCTAGGGTTAGTCCAGGCGGGAGGAAGAAGACGAGAAGAATGGGATTTTTGTTCAGGCGGCTGGGTTAGAAAATGTGGGAAGAGAGAGAAAGAAGATGCTAGTTATATCTGAGGATATTGTGCCGGGTTTGGACCACAGGATTTGGATCTAAACTCTGGGCTCTTAATAAAGAATTAAATTCTAAGAAATTTTGTAAATGTTAGTAGCAGGAGTTGGACTTGGGTCTAAACAGTTGGGCTGGTATAGGAATTTTAGCTGTAGGAATTTATGATAAGGATTAATATTTGGGTATTGGTTTGGGCCGGGTATGTGGGCCAGAAGAATGGGTTGTATGTATAAGGCAGAATTAAATGTTGTTCTAAATTAGCAGTGGGCTTTGGGTTGTGAGTATAGTTTAGAATTAAGTTTTAATTGTTGATTAGCATGGAACTAGATTGGATTGTAAGAGTTTAAGTTTAATTGTAAATTTTGATTTGGGTTGTGTACATGTGTCTGTTATGATAGGATTTGTCATGGGCTGTAGGGAAGAGTTGGGCCTTGGAAAGAAATTTCTACAAATAGGATTTGGCACTAGTAAAAGATGGGCTTTGGGCTGGTATTATTTTAGTAATGTTTTGCTAGTAGTTTAAATTCTAATATTGATAATAAATTACTTTGCTAAACTAACATTTTACTTAGCTAGTTTTCTAATTAATCTCTTGTGGCTATTTAATATATATGTATGCTAAGGAGATTCAAATGGTTAGTTTATAATAGTTTAAGCTAGCAAGTATTTTCCTAAACATAAATAATTTTCTTATGGTTAAAAGGTATTTTCCTCTAGTAATTATTAAAGCTGTATTATATTTTCTAAAATAAAAATAAAAATATATTATTAGCTAAATATTGAATACTATTAATTGCTTTCCTTAATTACTAAATGATAAATTAATAATTTCTTATAAAAGTATTCTTGTGACTAAAACTATTTAAAAAAAAGTTATTAAACTATTTTCATAGTAAATAGTTAGATTTTTGGTTAGAAAAATATTAGATAGTTATTGTATTGTTTTCAAAACCCTAACAAGTTGTACAACTACCAGGTGATTTGCAACCATGCAGTACTACTCTCATGCAACCAAACCGAGGCAAGTACACTGACTCGACTTGTACCTTATTTTCTGTCTTACATTCATGTGCCATGTTCTCATATCGGACACGAGATACACACGATTGTCTTGTACCATTGTTCATTGCTTGTGAGCCATTGTTTATTACGGGGATTGGGGGAAATATTAGCTTTTGTGTGACCACACCCAACATAGGTAATTGTGGATAGCCTAATCGTACACTTCACGTACGATGAAGTCGGACCTTGTAGAATTGACTCATTGATTGATTGTGCTCCTAAGCCGGTCACACATTAGTTTTAATATTTCAAACTGTCACACTTGCATATTGATTATCGTGATTCATTGTCTTGTACATTGATAGCCGTGTTCATTGTCTAGCATATTGATTATCGTCCATTGCCTGCAGTTTTATACTTCATTTCTGGTACCGCAGTTTTATTTCCATTTCTAGTATTCTGGTTTCACCTTGTATTCTGTACTACAGATTACATTGTATATTGTCTTGTCAAGGTTGTACTTTGCTCTTTTTCTGACAGGATACGTTGCTGGTGAGTGGAAGATTACATGGAGCTTGTGATCGCATCAGGATATTGCAGCTTTTTATTTTACTTTATTTCTGGAGATTGTCGTTTGGATTTCATTATTGTATATTTATTTCATTTGACCGGATTTGTCTCCGGCTGATTTTGTACTAAAAAGACTTGATTGATATTGGTGATCATTTTTGGGAACGTTATAAAAGCTGTGTTTATTTATATTACATTGTGACTTGGAGTTTTCCTTAGTATTGTACAGCTTACTTCGTCGTGTCCATCGACGAAGGCTGGGCGTGTCCGACTCGTATCCGATTATTCGGGAGCGGGTCGTGACATAAACGATTTATATTTATTAAATCATTTATTATATAAATGATATGTATATACGTGATTATGTATATAGGAATATATGTCGAATACGTGTGTATGTATACGTATATATAAATATATATTATATATGTGAGTATGTATATAAATATATATTGAATACGTGTGTATGTATTTTTATATATAAATATATATTATATATGTGAGTAGGTATATAAATATATATTAAATATATGTGTATGTTAACGAAAATATAAATATACATATATAAGTGGGTATGTATAATGTATTTATGTGAGTGTATATATATATATATATATATATAAGATATAAGAAATAGGAATAGAAAGAGAAATAGAAAAGAAATAGAAAAAGAAATAGGAAAAGAAAAAGAAAAAAAAAGGAATAAAATAATAGAAGAAGAATAAATAGCAGCAGCAGCCCCACACTCAAATCCCTCCCGACCCCGACCCTCTGTGAAACTAAAGAAAAATGTGAGTATATATACACATGTATATATCGAGATACCTAAAACCCTAAACAAAATTCCGCCACCACCCACCTGGGCGCACCCCCGCACGCGCGCGCCGCCGAGGGCCACCGCCGGCCGGCCAAAGCCGCCGAGGTAGCAGCGCACGACGGGCATGGAACGACAGCAGCAGCAAATGGTTGTGAGAGCCCCACTTCGCGTAGAGATTTTTGTCGTCTCGTTGCACCATTTTGCGCATCGTCTTCGCAGGTACATCGACAATATAAACCTCTTCGAAACCCTTTAAAGGGAATTAATCGTCGTAAACCCTTCGATCGACCAAGAACTCGACGCGAAGTCGATCAATTAACTGTTCAAAAATAGAACAGTTTAGTAGACCAATTACCCTACTTTTCGGTCAGTTTTCTCCCAGATCATGAACGATTTTGAAAATGTATTTGAAGAGATTTACTGACAACATATAGGACATAAAAACCCTACTTTTAGTTTTAATTTTTGTCGTTTAAACAGTGACAGAAATCGGGTTGAAAATCGGAAAAAAATATGTTTTTAAAATTATAAAATATTAAAAATTCCTCCGATACGACGTTCGTCCCGCCAATCCGGGCGACGTGGCCACGAACCGAAAGCATCGAAAGGTGCGTAACGGCTTCGTGGTCGTTCGGACTTTGACAGAATTCAAATTGGTCGCGTGTGCGCGACGAATTTGATGCGTATCCGTCAAAATTTACCGTATCGGCCTCTGTGCAAGTTTTCTAATTACTTTGTGCACGCTCGTCAGATCGAGACGAAACTTGCGCCAACAGGACCGTATCGTTTTTCTGGTCCTGTATGCCAAGTTTGGTCCAATTCTGAGACAGTTGAATTGGAACGCCGTTTTACGGGCCCTACGGTCCGATTCAACGGGCAATTTTGTGCACGGCCCGCCGAAATCTAACTTCGGACATACGGTTGGGTTCATATTGGAAAACTGGACCTATTGACATATAGTTTGACGACTTTAGAGGCCATTGACTCTGGCACGCTTTTCGGTGCAAAGCGGGCGGACATCGTTTTTGCCCGAAATTATCGTTTTTCTCCTGTGTCCAGAATTGGACTTAAGGACATGCAATACTAGCTAATTTGACTATTCTGAGAACGTTGGTAATGTTTATTTCAGCATCTGGAGACTTTTGCATGTGTTGACTTTATTGACTCGTCTGTTGTGGTTGTACTATCGGTTTCTCCAGCTAAGGACCTCAGGCAAGTGCACTTTCTGATTGCTTTCGATTCATAGTAGTCTTCTCATTTCATGTTTATGCATATATCTTACTGGTTGTTGACAAGCTCGTCACACGGACTAGTCGGGAGGGAAAATATCTTAGTAGACATGTGGACTACCCAGAAATATCCCCAATATGTCTATTCTTGCCTGATAGCAGCTGCACACGACACGTACAGTGTGCCGGATTTACCTCCTAGCCGTTCACATGTCGAAATGGATATTTCACACCACATAGGTAGATGTCTTTTATTTATTTTTTCTTTTCTTCTCCACCGTGCCATGTCATCAGTACTTTCCAGTTTTCATATCTCATATATTATTTTCATGTCTTGTTAATTCTATTGTGTTTTTGCATTACCGTCGGTTTGTGTACTTGTTCCATTCCTGACTGGAAACCAACATTTTTCAGGTTAGTTGTGGCTTCACTTAGCTTAGGGAGATTCGGGTGTACTTGTAGACAGAAACCTAGAAATAGATAGCAGTTGTATCAATTTCATTAATTATAAAATCTTGTATTTTCTTTAATTATAAATATTGTAAATGTTGTAATAAATTTAGAAATGTGAATGAGTAGCAAATGTTATATTTTGAACATTTATTTCTTGCGGGCTTGACAGCGTTCTACCGCCGACTCTGCGGCATAGGCTGGCTTGGACACGTCTCGTATCCGAAAAACGGGTGCGGGTCGTGACAATAAATGACTGCAGTGCACATCTACCATGCCATAATAGGTCGTCAAATATTTTTTCAACTTTATCCATAGGAATTCCAAAGGAGTTTATGCAAATTCAAATGAGTTCAAAAGTCCTAATCATGATAGAAAGTGAAGTAAGTATCTGTCATTTAGAAAACAAAAAGGTGTATCAGTGCAGTATTTGAACTATAGATATTAGGTCTTTGAGAATCAAGGGGTCAATTATCAGAAGAGAAAATAAAGTCGATGAACTTCTGGAAGATCCCCATCAGTTGCGTGCTATCGAGAGTGATCATCTGAGGAAGCAGAGGAAGCAGAGGAGGCGGTGGAAGCTCTAGCACATCGGGTGTAGTGGGCTCTGTTGTCTCGGTGTTCCATGTCATGACCATCCATTAATAGAAAAATAAACAGTTGATTGCTATGTCCTAGAAAATAATAAGTAAACTTAGTAAATAAGTATAACCAATCTTAGTAACAATAACTATAACCATTTCCCATAGGATGAACCTGCATGGGCCACCAATAAAAATATGTCACGGCCCGCTCCCGAAAATTCGGATACAAGTCGGACACGCCCATCCAACGTTGAAAGACACATCGTAGTAAGCTGTACAATGCTAAGGAAAACTCCAAGTAGTCATGATCAACAATCTCATCACAGCTGTTATATACGTTCCCAGAACAGATCACTATAATCCACTAAGTCATTTTAATGCAAAATTAACAAAAGTCATCCATAGACAAATCCGGTAAATAAAAGTGACAACTGAGAAATCTTGACAAATATACAGAATAAAATCATTACACAACTCTATCAATAAAACTAAACTAAATCTCTATAGCTTCTAAGTCCTGAATCCTAGTGTCATCCAGCTCATCTATGGCCTCAAGCTCACCTGCAACATATCTAGTCAGGAACCTGGACCAACATCGTGTGGAGATCGATCAGCAACTCGTGGTTCTCCACGGTTATCAACGGTCAGGCGGATGGTTTCTTCAAATCAAGTCGCGGAATTAGGCAAGGAGATCCTCTATCTTCCACCATCTTCATCATTACGGCGGATGCATTGAGCAGAAACCTTAATAAGATGGCGAGCACCCCCAACTTCCAGCACTATCATACCGCCAGCGGTTGCCCGATCGTCACCCACCTGGCTTTCGTAGACTATATCCTCATATTCTCTTCCGGGGACGCCAGGTCGATGGAGGTAGTCCACAATACGCTTCAGAGATACGCCAGGTGCTCAGGCCAAAAGGTCAACCCAAAAAAAAGTGTTATCTACACCTACCACAAAATCAAGAGAGAGAAAGCGGCTAGCCTCTCCATCACCACCTCCTTCCCCATCAATCATCCTCCAGTCCACTACCTTAGATGCCCCTCGTGTACGGTAAATCCAACGCCGGTATCTTCGAGAACCTGATCAATCGTATCAGAAAAAAACTCGAGGGCTGGCATAATGCTACCCTATCCCTAGGAGGCAAGATGATCCTCATCAATCACGTCCTCACATCCTTTCCCATCTACACCCTGGCTGCGTGCTCCCCCCAAGAAAGTTCTATCTACCATCGAGAGTATATTCAGCAACTTTATCTGGGGGCACAACGACGGCAATGACAAGCACCATTGGGCTAGTTGGGATACCATGGCTCGTCCTACCGGGGAGGGGGGCCCGGGTGGGTTTCACAAAACTTTTCCACATTGTTAATGCCTTTTTTATAAAACTGTGGTGGACGCTCCGCACGAGCCAGAACTTATGGACCAGGTTCATGAAGGCCAGATACTTCAAGCACATCCACCCGTCGATGGCCATCTCTAACAGCAGACCCTCAGCGGCTTGGTGTCGCATTCTCATCGGGCGGTCTCTTGCCGAACCAGCGATTCGTCTACAGGTGGCAACGGCGATTCATCGCCATTTCTGGAGCGCTGGGTTGGAGACATCATGCTTCCCAACCTTTCAGCTGCCCCTATGAATAACACTATCAAGGACTTGTGGGACCCCTCTGATAACAACTAGAATTGGAACAAAATTCGGGTCTGGGCCGGGTCAGAGGCGGTCGATTGTATCCGCCGTAGCGGATTAATGATTGGGTCGGACGCAGATAAGCTCGAGTGGTCGCCCGCAGTTGCCGGAACATTCTCGGTTAGATCGGCTAGAAGAGTGATCCTTGGCAATGCAGCGCCATCTCCAACCATTACATCCTTCTGGCAGACATGCATCCCCAAGAAGTGGTCCTTCCTCATTTGGAGAGCCCTACGCAATATCCTACCCACTGACGACACTCTCAACACTATCGGGTTCAGCCTTGCGTCAGCGTGCACATGCTGCTCTGATCGGCAATCGAAAATAGTCAACCACATCCTCAGTCAAGGGGACGTCCCGGTCAAGGTCTGGAGACTAATTTCCTAGCGTTGTAGAATTCCTCATGGGGGTGACAACTTCCATGACCATATGGCGACCTGGGCTTCCGCGTCCCATGGCCACCAGATCGTAGCTGCTGCCGCCACGTGGGTTATCTGGAAGAATCACAACAAGACGAGATATGAAGGCCACCAGTACACCGCAGACCAACTGATTTGGGAGACCATTCGATAGTGCCGCAAACGGAGCTCCCTCTGTTCGCACGGCCAAACGGTCTTCTGGAACTCTCTCCTACCCCCGGCTTAGCCGTTTTTGTTTTCGTTTTTCTTCTCTTTTGACAGTATATGTGTATAGGCCTCGGCATTTTGCGCCTTATGGTATACTTGTATATGTTTGGCTTTTTCGGCCTTCATGAATAAAATGGGTTATTGGTTAAAATAATAATTATATATATATATATATATATATATATATATATATATATATATATATATATATATATATATATATATATATATATATATCATGAAAATAGTATTTTATTATTTAAATAGTATTTAGGTCCAAAACTTACTAGCTGACTATACTAATTAATTTATCATTAACTAGGCAAAGTTAAGTTTGATAAAGTAGTAGTTAAACTATAACAACATGTCAGTCAATACTACCAAGTAATCTATATAATATTTTAGAATGCTACTACAACTTTATTAAGGAAAATATAGATGATAACTATAAATAATCTTTAATAAGAAATACTATTAATCAAAACCCAGTCCAAGTCCACTCAGCCCAGTCCCAAACGAAACACTGATACATTTCCTACTTATTCTCTTAATTTTTTATACTAAAATTAATGCACCAGCCCGGCCTAGTCTTAACTAGTCCAACCCGGCCTACCTTATCTCCTCTTAACCCTAACTTCAACACCCTTTACTCTCTCTCTCTCTCTCTCTCTCTCTCGCCTCACTTCTCATTTGTTTCTTCCATATTTTCTTACAGTCGCTCAGCACTCTTCTTCTTCCCTAAGCCACAAAACCCTAACCCTAAATATTCCTTTCCTCTTCTTACTTACACCGTACACCCACCCCAGCTCCCAAATACTCGTCCAACACATGCATACAAGAAACCCTAGGCTAAGCAACAAGAAGAAGACAAGGATACGAGAAGACATGAGAGCTCACCTCGGTCGACTCAACGTGGCTGCGGAGGAATGGAGGCTGATCGACCGCTCTGGATCTATCCGAAGGGCAGTCGATGGCTCGGATCTGAACCCTTGAAGTCGACAGTGACACTACCAAAATATGTCCATTTAGCGATGGCCACATCCGTCGCCCATCCGTCGGCAATCAGTATTAGCGACCGATCACTGACGGATCTTGGCCAAAATAATCCGTCGGCATTCAGCTCGTCGGTAATAATGAGCCATCGCTAAGTCGTCGAAGAGTGACGGAATAGCGACGGCTTTTCGTCTTCACAATACGATGCATTAGCGACGACTTTCCGACGGGCTTTCGTCCATTTCAAGTATTAAATACTTAACTGTGTAAACGCTAGCGACGGATAGTCCGTCGGTAAACAGTTGTAAAAGTGTATCAGAGGGTATCTTTTCGTCGCTAGTCCGTCGACCTCCGTCGTCAACAAAGGACGGATTAGCAACGGAATACTGACGGATTATCCGTCAACCATGTTCTGGAAATGCTTGACATTTCCAGAACCTTGGCGACGGATTTTCCGTCGCGACACCGTCGAGACAGCGACTGATTTGTGGCTGATTATCCGTCGCCAATGTTCTGGAAATGTCAAGCTTTTCCAGAACCTTGTCGACGGACTTTCCGTCGCTATTCCGTCGAACTATATACCACCAGAACGTTGCCGACGGATATTCCGTCGACCACCGTCGCCACCTGGAAACAGTTTCAAATCTCCAGTTAGCGACGGAAATGCCGTCAAAAAGTAGTCAAAAACTGGAAATATTCGTCGCTAACCGGTCACTAGTCCGTCGCCAACTTAGATTTTTTTGAAAAAAAATTGCAGCACTTTTCCTGTTCACAAAAATGTGCATAAACCAAACCAATATATAATACACACCAATTATCCAACAATCACATAGACCAAATATATAATGCACACCAATTATCCAAGAATCACATAGACCAAATATGCACATACGAATTTAATGCACACCAATTATCCAAGAATCATATAGACCAAACCAAATTAATATAAAATAGACATAAATTATCCTGAAGAGTAACCTAATATCCGTCGTTATAATCCGATCATAGCACAAATATTCCAAAATTCCCACAAATATTTCCAATTTTCTTAATTACAATACTTTAAGGAAGAGGAGGAGTTCGATTGTCCGGTGGTGGTAATCCCTGCTGCGACCGACGAATATACTCTTCCACTAGGTACGGCGGTGGAGGGAGGGAAGTGGCTGCATGCCTTTGGCTCACTCGAGCGGTATTTGTGCGTCAGATAAAATAGCAAAAATTTGATTTATCTCCAAGTGTGAGAACGGATGGCTTAGAACACAACCCAAAATTCATTCTAGCATACATTAGTGTGAATCATCTATGTTCTGTACATATGGTGTAGTATATGTTCTTATCGTATCTAGTATCTGAAGGATATAACAGAATCAAGATGAACTCACATAATGTAATACTAAAACATCATCTACTACTATATAAGATATAGTGATAGGTTGTCGTATCATCATTGCCGAGGGATGAGGGTCGAAGGACAGTCAACTTTATCTACGGCTACATGGTTTCTGCCTCGCCAGTCGAATGGCTGCAGGGACTATGTCCTGATCATCATGTCGTACCGTAGATTAATACAAATGGAGCTGGAGCTGGAGCCAAAATACAGTACTAATTCACCATGTCGTACCATTTTACTCTCTCACTCTCTCTCATTCCCCCTCCGGCGCTCTCACTCTCTTTGGCGCTCTCACACTACTAATTCCTATGTGTTTTAAGTGTGAGAACGGATGGCTCAGAGCACAACCCAAAATTCATTCTAGCATACATTAGTGTGAATCATCTATGTTCTGTATATATGGTGTAGTATATGTTCTTATCGTATCTAGTATCTGAAGGATATAACAGAATCAAGATGAACTCACATAATGTAATACTAAAACATCATCTACTACTATATAAGATATAGTGATAGGTTGTCGTATCATCATTGTCGAGCGATGAGGGTCGGAGGACAGTCAACTTTATCTACGGCTACATAGTTTCTGCCTCGCCAGTCGAATGGCTGCAGGGACTATGTCCTGATCACCATGTCGTACCGTTAATTAATGCAAATGGAGCTGGAGCTGGAGCCAAAAATACAGAATCCAAAATACAAAATATAGAATTCAATCCCTGGGTTCGCCGACCCCCTCGGTGGAACACTCAACACCGGCACGCACAAATACATTCCAGAATATACAAAAAATATAAAGAAAAAATACTATCCGCAACGAACAATGTTAATATATAATATCCTCAACCAAATCAATATCCGCAAATACGTTCAAACTCAGTATCCTCTAATGATGATGAACGCAAAAAGCAAAGACCCCCTATCCTTTCTCACCCTTCACAGTTCTCACAACAGGAAGGATCAGTGCTTTCTAGTTCTCTTCCATCCATCAATTCCTCCGTTCTGATCAAGCATCTTCCTTCTCCTCTCCTCCACCATGGCACTGGACCTATCTGCTCCTCCCTACTTCCCTTCTTCTTATTTGACTCTCTCAGCCACATATGATATTCACCTCAAGTGTAGAGTCGGGGGAGAAGAAGTGGGCAGGAAGAGGAGGGGGAAGCAGCACAGCCGACGGCATGACCCGGAGGAAGTACAGAGGTTTTCTTCAACATCCGTAGGAGAACTATAAGGATATATCTTTTCACAACATGTTACCTTGTCAAAGACCCTTAATGTGACAACCATGTTACCACGGTGTCGAAAAACTAACATGTCATAATTTTCTAAGCCGTGTATTTTGACATAATCCTCCCAATTCTTTCCTCCTATGTAGTAATGCAAGATTACTACATAGGAGGAAAGAGTTGGGAGGATTTTGTCAAAACACTTGGCTTAAAAAATTATGACATGTTAGTCTTCCGACACCGCGGTAACATGATATTCACATTAAGGGTCTTTGACAAGGTGACATGTTGTGAAAAGATATATCCTTATAGTTCTCCTACGGATGTTGAAGAAAACCTCTGTACTTCCTCCGGGTCATGCCACCGGCTGTGCTGCTTCTCCCTCCTCTTCTTGCCCACTTCTTCTCTCCCGACTCTACACTTGAGGTGGATATCATATGTGGCTGAGAGAGTCAAATAAGAAGAAGGAAAGTAGGGAGGAGCAGATAGGTCCAGTGCCATGGTGGAGGAGAGGAGAAGGAAGATGCTTGATCAGAACGGATGGCTCAGAACACAACCCAAAATTCATTCTAGCATACATTAGTGTGAATCATCTATATTCTGTACATATGGTGTAGTATATGTTCTTATCGTATCTAGTATCTGAAGGATATAACAGAATCAAGATGAACTCACATAATATAATACTAAAACATCATCTACTATATAAGATATAGTGATATGTTGTCGTATCATCATTGCCGAGGGATGAGGGTCGGAGGACAGTCAACATTATCTACGGCTACATAGTTTCTGCCTCGCCAGTCGAATGGCTACAGGGACTATGTCCTGATCACCATGTCGTACCGTAGATTAATGCAAATGGAGCTGGAAATATTCGTGTCTAACCGGTCACTAGTCCATCGCTAACTGAGATTTTTTTGAAAAAAAATTGCAGCACTTTCCCTATTCACAAAAATATGCATAAGCCAAACCAATATATAATGCACACTAATTATCCAACAATCACATAGACCAAATATATAATGCACACCAATTATCCAACAATCACATAGACCAAATATATAATGCACACCAATTATCCAAGAATCATATAGACTAAATATGCACATACGAATTTAATGCACACCAATTATCCAAGAATCATATAGACCAAACCAAATTAATATAAAATAGACATTAATTATCCTAAGGAGTAACCTAATATCCATCGTTATAATCCGATCATAGCACAAATATTCCAAAATTCCTATAAATATTCCCAATTTTCTTAATTACAATACTTTAAGGAGGAGGAGGAGTTCGATTGCCCGGTGGTGGTAATCCCTGCTGTGACCGACGAATATACTCCTCTACTAGGTACGACGGTAGAGGGAGGGAAATAGCTACATGCCTTTGGCTCACTCGAGCGGTATTTGTGTGTCAGATAAAATAGCAAAAATTTGATTTATCTCCAAGTGTGAGAACGGATGGCTCAGAACACAACCCAAAATTCATTCTAGCATACATTAGTGTGAATCATCTATGTTCTGTACATATGGTGTAGTATATGTTCTTATCGTATCTAGTATCTAAAGGATATAACAGAATCAAGATGAACTCACATAATGTAATACTAAAACATCATCTACTACTATATAAGATATAGTGATAGGTTGTCGTATCATCATTACCGAGGGATGAGGATCGGAGGATAGTCAACTTTATATACGGCTACATAGTTTCTGCCTCGCCAGTCGAATGGCTGCAGGGACTATGTCCTGATCACCATGTCATACCGTAGATTAATGCAAATGGAGCTGGAGCCAAAATACAGAAACCAAAATACAAAATACAGAATCTAATCCCTCGGTCCGCCGAAAATACAGAACACAGTTCTAATTCATATATGTTTTAAGTGTGAGAACGGATAGCTCAGAACACAACCCAACCGGAGAGGATACTCTGAGAAATCCATCTGAGTAGGACGTATACTCTGAGAGATCACCTTTACAAGAATGATATCAGTATTGGGATTGAGTGTTGGAGGAGATATTATCAGAGTATACGTCCTACTCAGATGGGTCTCTCACCGTTACTATTTTTCTGACAGCATGGTGGATGTGCTCCGTCAACAGATTCTTGCTCTGAGCCAAAACTTTGCCCCGGAGCTCAAGTGGACATCCTTCGTGTAGAGCTCGAGTGAGAGGTTCCTGACAGCATGGTGGTCTCCTTTGTCAAAGTATCCGTGCTCGTCCCACAACCAATGTGGGACGAGCACAGATACTTTGACAAAGGAGACACCATGCTGTCAGGAACCTCTCACTCGAGCTCTACATAAAGGATATCCACTTGAGCTCAGGGGCAAAGCTTTGGCTCGGAGCAAGAATCTGTTGACGGAGCACATCCACCATGCTATCAGAAAAAAATAGTAACGATGAGAGACCCATTTGAGTAGGACGTATACTCTGATAATATCTCCTCCAACACTCAATCCCACTACTGATATCATTCTTGTAGAGGTGATCTCTCAGAGTATACGTCCTACTCAGATGGATCTCTCAGAGTATACGTCCTACTCAGATGGATCTCTGGTTGGTTGTCGTATCATCATTGTCGAGGGATGAGGGTCAGAGGACAGTCAACTTCATCTACGGCTACATAGTTTTTGCCTCGCCGGTCTCACTAGCTACCGGTGCCACTTCCTCCTTAACAGTAGGAGGAGCCACCTCAGCATTCACTGTTTTCCTCAAAAGACGTGCTGCTCCTCGGGTCATGGGTGCCATCTGGTAAGATTGATATTTTAACATAAGCAAGCTAACTAAAGGAACCATCATATAATTTGAGTACATTTTCGAAAGCAGATAAAGTACAAAAAATTTAATTTTTTGCCAAGCGTAAGAACGGATGGCTCAGAACACAACCCAAGATTCATTCTAGCATACATTAGTGTGAATCATCTATGTTCTGTACATATGGTGTAGTATATGTTCTTATCGTATCTAGTATCTGAAGAATGTAACAGAATCAAGATGAACTCACATAATGTAATACTAAGACATCATCTACTACTATATATGATATAGTGATAGGTTGTCGTATCATCATTGCCGAGGGATGAAGGTCGGAGGACAGTCAACTTAATCTATGGCTACATAGTTTCTACCTCGCCAGTCGAATGGCTGCAGGGACTATGTCCTGATCACCATGTCGTACCGTAGATTAATGCAAATGGAGCTAGAGCTGGAGCTGGAGCCAAAATATAGTACTACTTCACCATGTCATACCATTTTACTCTCTTACTCTTTCTCCTTCCCCCTCCGGCGCTCTTCCTCTCTCCGTCTCTCACATTACTAATTCCTATGTATTTTAAGTGTGAGAACGGATGGCTCAGAACACAACCCAAAATTTATTCTAGCATACATTAGTGTGAATCATCTATGTTCTGTACATATGGTGTAGTATATATTCTTATCGTATCTAGTATCTGAAGAATGTAACAGAATCAAGATGAACTCACATAATGTAATACTAAGACATCATCTACTACTATATAAGATATAGTGATAGGTTGTCATATCATCATTGCCGAGCGATGAGGGTCGGAGGATAGTCAACTTTATCTACGGCTACATAGTTTCTGCCTCGCCAATCGAATGGCTGCAGGGACTATGTCCTGATCACCATGTCGTACCATAGTTTCTGTCTCTCCAGTCGAATGGCTGCAGGGACTATATGTCCCGATCACCATGTCGTACCATAGTATCTGAAGAATAGCTGCAGGGACTATATGTCCTTAACCCTAACCTGAACCCTTCCCCAGCCGCCCTCGCCGCCCCACGCTGCCCCGGAGTGCGCTGCCCCGCGCGCACCACCCCCGCCGATCCAGGGACTATATTGGGTTACCGATATTGTGAACCTAGGTTGAAAGCATAATAAGGTTGTAAAAGCATAATAAGGTATTGGGTTACCGATCCGAAACTGTCGATACTACCGATATCGCCGATATCCTATTTCTTAAACTAGGGTTTGTCATATCGCCGATACAACTGATTGTATTTTTACCCTGCGGTGCCCCGTGCGTGCCACCCCCGCTGCCCCGGAGCGCGCTGCCACCCGCCGCCCCCCACTGCCCCGGAGCGTGCTACCCCCCGTGCCCCCTGCAGCCCCGCACGCGCCAGCACCCCTCCCACCCCCCGCCGCCCCTCCTACCCCTCGCTGTCCCCCCAGTCCCGTGCTTCCCCGCACGCGCTACCCTCGCCGCCCCCCGCTGCCCCGGAGAGCGCTGCCCCCAGCCGCCCGCCGCAGCCCCGAGCGCGCCCGCCGCAGCCCCGAGCAGCCACGCGCGCGCCACCCCGGCAGTCTACGACGCCCCCGCAGCCCACAACGCCCCCGGCAGCCCACGACACCCACGACCACTAAGAGAGAGAGAAAGAGAGAGATTACCTTTGGGAGAGAGAGAGGAGAGGTCGTCGATCACCGCCGCGGGAGAGAAAAGAGGAGAGTGAGGTCGTCGACCGCCGCGGGAGAGAGAGAGGAGAGAGAATAAAATTTGGGGGAAATGAAAAGTTCCCCCCGTCGTTTCAATTTAAGCCTGGGCCCTTTATTTAGCGACGGACCAGCGACGGGTTATATCCATCGCTAGGCCGTCGCTCTTTTTGATACTTGCCGACGAAATATCCGTCGCTACGTAGTCGAAGAATTGTTTCGCCATTTCCCTCAATAATTCCTGCCAAATAATCGACTGCATGGCGACGGCTCATTATCCGTCGCTATATCTCCGACGCCCTAGCGACGGATGAGCGACATTTTCTCCCCCTTAAAATAAAATAAAAATTGTATCATCTTATCGTCGGTACACCGTCGGTTATTTGTCGCAAATCTGTCGCTAACGTCGATGGAAGTTTTCCGTCGCTAATGTGTTGTCGCTAATTTACTATATTTTGGTAGTGCGAGATGAGCACGATAGTCGAAGACGACGCTGATGGAACGATGACGACGGCTCTCTGATCTGTGGCAGATCTGGGCTTCGAGACCCTTCGACGACTCCGGTGAACAGCTATGGCAGCGGTCAACTCCAAATTCGGGGGTGTCAACGAGCTTCGGTCGGTGGTGACTTCGACTCGGTGGCACTCCGAGAGGTGGATCTAGGCAGCGAAGAGGCTCGTCTTCTCTGGCGGTGGCTTGATCTACGAGGAGCAGTACGAGATTCGAAGGGGCAATACGGAACTCGAGATGGCTGCACGGAACTCGAAGGGAAGCACTGGAACCGAGGTTGTCACGACCCGCACCCACTGTGAGGGTACGAGAACGTAACAACGCCCAGCCTACGCCACAGTATCGGCAGTAGAACGCTGTTCTAGGTCATGAACTATAACTAACATAATATGAATACTCTCCATAAGGAGGCCAACACAGAGGTACAACTCAATCACAATCTAAGGTAGAATGTAGCATGATGGAAAATAGATAAGAAATCCTTAACTAAGGTACAGCAGAAAGAAATAACAAAGTCTCAACATCTCTAAAATATACAACTCTGAAAATAAGACAACAGCTAAACATGAAAAGAAATGACAGTCTAAGCTATCTACACTATACAAGGTATCATCCTGAGCAGTTGCCTGAACCTCCCCAGGGGTCCAGGTCGCGAGTGTCAACTAGGCAAACTCCAAGTAAGGGTGCAGGGTTCCTCATCATCCTCTGTAAAATTTTCAACAGGTCCAGTCAGGACGGGAGCGAGCACAAAATATCTTACGCAGTTCATATCATGTTAGAAAATATAAAGCATGCAATAGAGTAAGGTACATGAAACGCTGAAAGTAAGAAGTATATGTAAAATAGTAGAGATTTGATAACAGGAAATATCTAAATATGATAAATAAGAACTGTATGCCTACTGTGATTTAGAGTACAATATGGTTATGTAAACGGTCTAGGAAAATGCAATGGTAACTCCATTGTACGTGGGTGTACAATAGACATATACAATAGTTATACAATGTTGTACAATAGGATTTGATTACATAACCAATTCTACTCCCCCTCCCCAAATCAATACACAAGGATCTACTCCAGTTACGTTATCTTGCACAATAGTGTACAATATTATACAATAGATGTACAATATTATACAATAGATGTACAATGTTATACAATGGATGTACAATGTTATACAATGGATGTACAATATTATACAATAGATGTACAATGTTATACAATAGTTGTACAATGGTCTATCCCTGGGACTCATGTGATACTGAGAGTACAATATGCACAAGGAGTATACAAGGATATGGGTATTCAATAAATACAATATGTAAGTGAAACGCACATCACAATATGTATTTAGTGAATACAAGGAGATAACATCTCAGAAGAAGATCCGTATAGTACCAATCCGTGATAATGATCGTGTCAGCATCAAGTACAGTAATCTAGAGCAAGAATATAAATCTAGACAAGTATGAAACGGTCAGAGAATGTACTCACATCGTATCTGAATGTCTGAAGTAAATGTACTATCCGAGATGAGGTACTTGACTCCTAGTTAGAGCACCACAAGTCAAGATGTACACAGGGAATGATAAATATAATCTACAATGTATCTGCATGTTGTCTAGGTCAAACTAGACTAAAGTCAACACTTGGTCAACTCTAGTCAACCACACTAGTCAACTAGGTCAAGTCATAGCCCAAATAAGTCTAATAAGTCTCACTAGGCCTAACCAAGCCTAGGCTAGCAGTCACACATCAATCACAAGGCTATACAAGCCAACACAAGTCACACATCAAGATACATCACTATCATGCATATTCTATATTATATATATATATATATATATATATAAGAGAAAGGAACTAACATGTAAAGCTATGTGTGTGTGTGAACATGGAGGTGTACATGAAAAGGGAAATCAACACTAGTTATGAGTTTACACTATACATGGCACAAAGCTAACCCATCTACATTACACATATTATACTTAACATGCATGGCTACAAGTATACATCTATATACATTAGAGTAGAGACTATTTAAGTTATAACTAACATGCATCTATACTTTACATAAATCTATATATATTATAGCAATCATTTAGAGAAGGGTTACATGGCATGGTGATTGATATAGAGTGGGGTGTCCTTGTGCAGAGGGTGAAGTTCATTCTCAGTTTAGTTCCACATTTACATATAAACTAAAGTGAGCTATCCCATAAACTGGTGTAACTAACCACATAAAATGAACCATGTTATCTGAAATCTGCCATTAAGCCAACATCCCATATGCATACAGCTCATGCATTGTCTAATACTGAAATTAACTAACATTTCGAATTAAGGGGTTGAAGGTTAACATTACATTCATAGACATTCCACTATATTAAAATCTAAAATTGGCTTGGCAATAGGAAAAGGAAGGTATATATGCTTACATGGACAGTTCAGTGTTCGAACAACCTAAAATGAACTAACATTCAATCTATATATCAGCTATGCATTGGTTCTATGTCTACATATGAAATCTGATATTGCATTTACAATATTTATACATTATGCATTCATATCTATCATTACATATATACCTTGCATTTATATCTAGCATTCATTATATACTTTCATGCATGCATTGTATATCATTCTTTCATTCATGCATTTATGTATTGCTTACATATATTACATTAATTGCATTCCTACATGCTTGCATTCAACCATATATATACATTAATGTAAAGAGGATATATATCATATATATCATTTCATTCATCTAACATATCATGTATTACATCTATTATTACATTACATTCATGCTTGCATTCATTTATCATTTATTTATTCTCTTGCACCACTATATGTACCATACATTACATACTATGGAACCTACATATTCATCACAAGCCATACTTATACATACTTACATTAGATAGGATACTTACACCTCATACATCATTTATTTAACCATTTACTCATGCTTGCATTCTCTATTTAATTACATAATGTATATACATTAACATGGGTTAAAATCAAATAGAACATTATATTACACACAAGGCTGCACAAGATACATATGCCGAATAGTAACTTCTACTAATAATAAATACTGTACCATCTCAGCATAAATTAAAATTTAGGATTAAAGTATATTATAGATCTATGTGTTAGCTTTCCGAAACTTCAAACGGATCGCGTTTTCGTTTCCGGAAACTCCCGGAATCGCGAAAACACCGAGAACGCGTTTGTCTTTCGTACAGCTGACACTCAAATAATTCTCCAGAAAGTTACAGAAAGAATTAGGCCTATTAATACATGTTTTTGGAAAGCTAACTTCAATACGTTTCTTTTAAAAAAATGGGAGATTAAACCGAACTTTAACCTAGAAGTTATGATATTTCTAAGTTAGGGCTGAAATTAAAAACATGGATAAAAATCATGACGGATTTAGGTAGTTTGAGACAAAAGAACACAAGTATATAACATAATATATCAAGAACTCACTCTCTACACTAATATATATATGAGACACTATAGAACACATCTCCAATACAAAAATATGAGATTAAACATATAATAATTCATTCATACATAACAACAACATATAGTGTGTCCAAATTTGGGATTTTCCCACATGGACACAACCACAACACAAAGGACACTCCTATGACCTCCAAATGGACACAAAATGGACACAAATGGAGATACAACCATGGGGGTCATTCCTATGGGTTCAAAATAGACCTATATGCATGAGGAAATGAAAAGGATAAGGGATTTATACCACCCGGTAGATCGAATCATAGAAAAGCCTTCCCAGAGCGACACCGACACGTAGAGATTCCAAAAGGACACGAACGAGCTCCGAATCCTCCCAAACTTGGGTAGCTTTCTCCTTGGCTAGAATGGAGAAGGAAAGAAGAAGATTTGGTGGTGAAATGGAAGGATTTGGTGGAGAAATTGCTAGGGATTGCTCTCTAGGAATTTGGAGAAGAACCAGAGAGAGAGTGTGGATGAGAATAATGAAATAAACTTGAGCCTATCCTCTCCCAAAGTGGCTGGCCATATGGGGCTATTTTTCCTATTATGGTAAGGTCCAAAATGCCCCCACTAACCTATTCTATGAGTATTAGGAAAGGGCTAATTGGTTGGGGCTAAATTAGTCATTCTAAAGTCTCTAATCACACTAACCTTATCCATAATAATTAGTCTAACCTCTAACTAAAATATTTCTATCATGTGGACTAAAATTAATATCATGTGGGCCATGCCTAACTAGTGTGTGGGTTCCACTAGAGTCAAACTACCCCCGGGTCCCCGTTTCAAGTCGGATTGAGTTGAAATTCGAACCCGACTCAAATAACCCCAAAACAATATCATAAATAATAAAATAATATCAAAATAATTCAAAGAGGTCAAATGCAAAAATATCCTTAGGCCAAAAATGACATTAAAATATCATAATCACATGGTTAGGCTCTAGGTGAAACAGTCTCTAGGGTTTCACTAGCAAAATGTCAAAACCACAAGTCATTGATTTAAATAATTTTAAAATGATTTAAAATCACCAAAAATCATATCATGAATTAAATATCATTATTAAAATAATTATAAACATGAAATTTCAAAATTACCCTTATTTGGGAAACTGGGTGCTACAGAGGAGTGGCGTGGTCTTTAAGAATAAGGCTCGGCACTTGAGGGAAGCTCGACAGTCATGGCGTTGTTCGGACACGGCAGATCAGAGTGGCTCGGTCGGTGAGGATGCGGCTTTGTCGGCGATATCGAGGCGGTGGTCTGACAAACTTGCGACGGTCGGAGCGGTGGCGATCAACCAACGAACGGCCAGAGAACAATGGGGATGTCACTGATTGAAGAGAACAGTGGACTGTGGTTGTGTTAGAATTATAAGGAACAATATTAGAAAATATTAGTAAAATAATAGTTAGGACCAATATTTATAATAAAATAACATGGGTGTTCTCCAAGTCAGCTGAGTGGCACTGCTGGTAATTTCCAACAAATCTGAGGGAAATTAGAATAATTCTATAATTGATTCCTAATTGTATCAATTAATTACCAACTAAATACAGAATTACTTAGCTAACAACTAATTAGGAACTAGTTAACTAGCAGCTAAATAAACCAGAAACTAATTAACTCTTCCTTCTTAGGAATGGTGGGCCAAAGCCTACTATCAAAGCCAATGCTTTGGTAGGATTACTTAAAAATTAATTAATTAAATCCACTAGTTAAACTATGAATAATAACAAATCAATAATTCCTATCAGAACAAAAATTATAATTAAAAAAATTAATTAAGCATTAAAATAAATATGAATTAATTATTAATGATAAAATCAGAACTAGGAAATAAAGTTAACTTTAAAAAAATCAATAGATAATTTATCTAAATAGAATTTAATACAACAGATTTATTACTTAAAACCAAAAATAATTCTTTTTAGAAAAATTGCAAATAATTCAAAAATATACCAAAATGGATTTAGGGAGTTACATGAGGCCCTACATCACTCTTGATGGCTCCAGATAGCAAATCCAACTGAGTGAAAGAAATGGCTCCCTTCTGACATTCAAAAGTACATTGCTTGGCATCGTTGTATCGAGGAATGATCTGTCCGGCAGGGACACCGGCTTGTGTGGGAGTAATTGAATATTCCATCTTTCTCAGAAAGGCGACCAGAGCATAAGCTGTCAAAGGTAAATGACGTTCTGCAAATGGTTCAAATATCTTACGATTGTTTGAAATAATTATCCAAGCAAAACAAAATCTCCGCTGTTCAATATCTGTTGTAAGAAGCTTCGGGTTTGACCAGCAATCATTTCTTATCGTAAAGGAGGTTGATCCTTGTTGATCTGAGCCGCCATATAGGACACCAAATCAGAATGGTTTGTGTCTAACATCCCCTCAGGTGCATCTAAGTAGTACTCTCCGAGCAAGTTGACTGGAAAATATACTGCAAAATGGAGAAGAAGAAGATTAGTCATATGACTTAGTCAAATTGCACATTGTTTTTATTAAGGACAAAAATAGACTCATAGACATTTATGCGTGTATTTTTTTACTATCATCAAGACTGGAATTTTCATGACGCATACTACAAGGAGCGCATAAGTGCATATTGGTTACAATCATGCAGCAACATACAGAAGCACATAAATCAAACGTGCATTTTCTGTTGAAGATTTACAGAAACAACTATGCGCGTAATGGGAGAGTTTAGTATGCACATTTTGGAGTTAAGTTTCCTCCCTCATGTGTCAAGACTTTTAGGCACATAGCCTTGTACAGTCTTGTTCGCAAATGATGAAAGAAAAGTGCAAGGTTTTATCCCAAAAAGATAGGGTATTACCCTCGATCGGTGGTTGAACTTCGACGAGAACAGTTTTAGTTGAGTCATCGACCTACTTTCCTTTGTTTTTACATATTGCGGGTGCCATAGTCAAAGCTTTGGGGGCCACTGCTCTGATGTTTTTGGTAGAACGAAGGAAGAAGAAAGAGTTGTTGGGAAGATATAAATTTTCAAAAAAAAGTAAACTTCGTTCTATCAGTCTTCACCTATATTTATATACTGCTATCAACTAGCAGCATAAGACTATATGAATCTTGGAATCCCGAGTCATTCAGATGAATCATACCAAACTTCTCGATTCTTGTGTCAAATGGCGGCTATATTAATGGCACAAAATTCGAAGAGGATTTCAAAAAGATTGACAGTTGTCTCAGTCAAAGTGGTAATCTTATGCGTCTCAGTCAGAGGGACAATATTATACGTCTCGGTCAGAATGGAAATATTATGCGTCTCAGCTAGTTTGAATGTCTCATGCGTCAAGCTGACTGCGGAGCTCATATGTCTTCTGGTTGGAAGATTTTGTACATCTCAGAATATTTTTAAAAGTCTTATATGACCGAGGTCGTTTGTGGTTATGTGACACTTTTCTACTTCAAGCAGTTATGCGAGCTTTTGGAGACAGTGACTCTTCAGAGATAAGCCAGAACTCACACAAGCAGAAAATTGTAAGCAAATGAAAGAACATTGAAGCCAAAGACAAAATTTTATTTCAGAAATCATGACTACATATTATGGGTCTTCTCCATCAGGTCATGCACTAATGCGAGCCATAAAACATAGAAAGTATTGCACTGGAGGATAATGTTAAGAGGATAAATACTCCTTCAGGTTAGGTACTCTGTATCTTGCATTTTTTGGATGTGCCAAACCTGGGCCACATGTTAGTGCATCTACCAGCATGGGCTCCCCTTTAAGTCTCAGGCAGTTTAGTCAGGCAGGAGAATACAAAATTGGGCATGTATAAAGCCCATTTCTCCTTACCAACTTCCAACACTGTCTGTCAATGGCAGTGTTTCGATTGGGATTCAAACCCAATCTCATTACAGATGTCACGACAGTGAAACTAGCCAGTTGCAAGCTTCGTCAGATAGGTGCAGACAGCTAGCTGGGTCTGAGGACAGTGAAAGTCATCTGCGTAATATGTTGGATCATATCAAACAAGACATGTTATGATGTCCTTCCAAGCTCCATCTAAGCTCTAGTCATCCAAGGAGTATCCTGAAAAGTATGACAAAGTTCAAAGGAGTTAGGCGCATGAAATTCAATTGTTCTTCTGAAGAATCATACAATTTTAATGCATATCGGAGAAAGGCGCATATACAAACATGATAGCCTCATGCGCCTATGAGCTGTATGGCAATAGTGTTTTTCCAGCAACACATTTCTTTGATGAAGTTTGGTGGCAACTCTGTTTATGTATATGATGGAATTTCTTATTAACAGTCCGTACTACTATGTTAAAGGTTTGCTTCTATATTTCTGTACTCTAGTAATGTGATTTGTTCGAACATGATTAGAGTAAAGCTTTATATCATACATTCTGTGTGAAATAAGTGATTGGTGGAAAATTAAAGGAAGAAAGGAAGAATACTTCAAGAAACGTTTCCTTCTGAAGATCGATCTTTTTCCCGACTTTTGGCATAACCAAAGGGTAATGTTCTTGGCAAAATGATGCTGAATCTCCTCACAAGTTTGCATGAGTCTGCTAGAATTCAAACTTGCAAATGCATGATGAAAAGTGGTGATGAAAGGTTCTATCAAAATATTCCCTATTTATAGGGATGAAAACCCATCATGCGGTAATATGTTATGCGGCAAGATTTTCGGTAAAAGGATCAAATCATCATTAATTATTGCATGATTTTTTTGTTCTTGAGATCACGGATGACAGTTGAATTAGCCTTGATCCAAGTGATTGTAAGAAACGACCGCCACTAATTTCGAAGACGTTTCAAACTTTAAAGGATAGAGTCAAAGCAACGACAACATGATAAGTGATCTTATGCGTCTAAGCTTTATGTGACAAAGTCCCCTCTCATGCTTCTGTTCAAAGTATTTTAAAACTTGTTCAAGTTTTAAAAAGTTTGAAGGGGGTCTTGTAGAACCATAAAAAATACAAAAAAATAAGGCACATAGCCTCTATGCGCTTAAATCTGAAGTTTCAAAGATTGAAGTAGTTCCAGCTCATGAATTTTTGAAGACTAAGTATGGTCAAGAAGACATATGGCTTCAAGAAGGGTCAGAAAGACGTATAGATCATTCTGACGCATGACTTTGTCTTATGGAAAGAGATGATGAACCTTGGGAAGTGTGCAATTCACATATTCTGGAGAGGATGTCAGTGTTTACGTCATTGTTATTAGTACTTCTACAGCTGTAATAGTGTCATGCGGCTACTTCTAAGATATTGAAGAAATATGATCTGTAGTAAGCAGTTAAATACTATGCGTCTAAAATTATTTGACGCATAGTTAATCTGTAAAATCCCTAAATTTCTACTATATTTTTTTATTATTAAATTTGGTACTGATTTAAATTTTTTATAATCGTACGTCGCGTAGTTGCATTGTACGTCGCGCACGAAATTTTATTTTCGTAATTGCTCGACGAGTGCAAATATGTGCGAGCGTATATATTTTTAGAAAAACGTTTTCTATTTCAAAATAATAGATATAATAATTATTTTTCTATCATTTCTAAGTTTGTTATTTTTACTTCATTTCTAAAAGTTATTAAATAATATTTTTGTATACTAGAAAAGCATAATTATGTAAAAAAAATATTTGTGCATATGTCATAATTATTAAATAGTTATTTATAAATAAATAATGTATTTTCGAAATTATTATTATAGTATTTTTTGGAAAATATATTTTAAAATTTTTGTGGCGAGTTAAATCTTAATTTGATTTTATGGATTTATTTAAATTTTTAAAATAATATCTATATTTGGAATTTGATTTATCTTATTTGATTTAAACTAAAGGATGGAATTTAATTAGATTTAAATTGATTGGATTTAAAATTTATTGAATTTTGATTTAAAATAAATAGCGTATTATCTAACGGGAATTTAAACTACTCCTAATCCTTATCCAACTGGGGATTCTCACATCCTATAAAAGGCAGGTACTCACCCATAAATTTCTATTCTCCACAAATTTCATCCATCCACAATAGTGCGTGCATCGTGTCCATGTCCTATCCCGTCCATAATCTTATTCCAATTTTATATTTACATTTTTCTCTCGTGCCGGACAACCCCGCCATAGCCATACAATCCAAATCCTACAATTTATGTGTCCGATACACCCGACACGAACCACCAAAACCCTAAACCTAGTCACACCCCCTCCTTGTGCACATCTCGCCACCGGACAACCAACCGTCATCTCCCGACTTACACAGCCCATCACCTTGTCCCGACCAACCCGAGTCCCCTGCACCCGACAACAGCACCATCGTGCTTCCAGTCATCTCCTCCCTCGCCTTCGGCCACCGATGAGAACCCCCTCGACGCCCCAACGGAAAACCAACACAACGCCACCCACAGCAAACCACCCCTGTCCTAGCCGTCGACCACCCGCCGCTGCCCCTTGGCCCGACCCGCATCCATCACCACCACCAGCAGCCTCCCCCTAACCCAGCACAGCAACCATCCTCACCAGTGACACCACCATTACCATCACCATCGTCGTCGTCTCCTCCGAACTCCCCGAACACCACCACCGTAGTAAACCACAACCACCGCCACCGTAATCGACTGCCGCAACCACCATCATTGAAACCAAAACAAAAGAAAATTGCTTACCTATCATCCGCCTCACCGACGTCGACAGAGGCTGAGCCGCCATGCCCCAGCGTCGATCTTCACCTTCCGTGAACAGCGCCACATCGACCCGCCGTCGTCGTCCCCGATAAGCCATCACCTTCGTAGCCAGAACCGCTAACCCCAGATATGAGTCGTTCGCCTGTGTCGAGCGCAGTATCATGCCTCGCCAGAGATCCGGTGCTCAGATCCATACCCTGTCCAGTCCCACCTCCATCAGCCCGACGACAAACCCTGCGCCATGCGCCTTCGGTCCCCTCTTCTTCTCCCCACTTCTGTTCTCCCCCGACAAGCTCCGCCGAGATCGTCGCCATCGCGACCGTGCCCGCTTCCTCCGGCGCAGCGCCCGCCGTACGCGCTCGGCCGAAGCCTTTCTCCTTTCCTTCACTCCGTCGCCTCTTCCTCCAAACCGCCGCCCCCGCTTCCTCTCCTTCTGCCGGACCACCGACACCCGCCGTCGTGTGAAACCATCCTCGGCGCCTCACCCTCCGTCGTCGGAAAACCCATCCTCCCCCGCCTCTCCTTCTCTCTCTCACCTCTCTAATCTCTTCTCTTTCTTTGTTTTAGTGGTTCTCCTCGAAAAGGAGAACCAGAACCACAGCACATTTTTATTTTTTTTATTATATTATTTGTTAACTATTATTATTATTATCATCTTTATTATTATTATTATTATTATTATTATTATTATTATTATTATCATTATTATTATTATTATCATTATTATTATCATTATCATTATTATTAATATTTTATTAAGGATGATGTTTTGATGTTATTTTAATTGGATTATTTTATTTTTGTTCTTATTATTAACACTTTTAAGATCTTGGTCCTACAGTATGTGATAAGAGATTTGGTAAATACTTAAAATAAAATATATATTGTTATTTTTTTTAGTATCAAATATTTATACAAGTTACTTGAGTAATTAAAATAGATAATTTCATAAAAACTATTTTTATTATTGGTAACAACAATATTATAGGCTAAGATATATTGTTGTAAATTTTCTATTTATTTAAAGTAAATTATTTGACAAAATTATAGTTTTACAAATATGGATTTTAGCATTAAATAATTTTCTATAATTATTTTGTTTCTCTTAGAATATTTTTGGAAAATATAGTTTTCTACCTAAATTGTATTTCTACAAACTTAAGAGTTTTCTGTGAACACAATTTCTTTTATATTTTAGTATTTATCTAAACACTATTTTTAACTTGCAAAAATATAAGTTCTTATTTATTATAAATTTTCTTAAAATCATATATATCCAAATTCTATCGATCAATCTCATGTCCATGACTAATCCCATTTTTCCTATACCCTCGCCAACTCTAGACTACCTTATGTCCACCCTAACTAATTTGACCCTTCTGGACCCAATGGAACTGTCCGTACCACCACCGGAGGCCACCTTGTGTAGTTGTTACCCGAAGTCACAGTTCATACCACCTTGATCGTTGCAGCACACCAGGCGTCCTACCAGGCAAGACACCTTGCCATTTGCTGTTTATTTATTTTAGCTCATATTTCATGCATTATTCATTATTTTCTTTATGCAAAATAAACTGTGATACATGGCATAACATGTTAGAACTTACTGTTTAGTTATATTTCCTGCTATGTATTATTTTTCTTACACATTAAACATAGATTTAAGGGACCACCTTGTGCGTTGCATCCAGTGGCCTTGACACGATGTACTACGAAGTTGTGTATCGCATGTAGAATACGAACATGCATGACTGGCTGGCCACCGGTACGTATAACCCGTGTGATAGGAATAACCGCTAATAGAGGTTGCATGCTTAGTTTGACTTAGCGGTTAATAGAGGTTTTATTTTGTGGATACAATATAATAGGCATTGGGTGAGAAGAACAGTTCCTTAATGTATGGGTCATATATGCACTGTCCTGATTGCCGGTTATCTCCAATGGGAGGTAGGTCCTGATAGCCGGTTATCTCTAATGGGAGGTACGATCTTGATAGCCGGTTATCTCCAGTAGGAGGTACGGTCCTGATTGCCGGTTATCTCTAGTGGGAGATACGGTCCTGATTCCTGATATTCCTGATCCGGCCCATGCGTCAAAGGTTTGTTCTTATTGCATTATCACTGTAGACTGGTTAGGCACCTGATTGCATACATATTCCTCTTTTTATATTATATATCACAGTTATTATGGCATGATATTATGTGTCTTGTTACGTCCCTCTGAGGACCTGGTTATCTCGTCAGGTGTGTGCTCTTGTCTTCGCAGGTGTTCTAGCTCTAGCCGTAATTATCGCTATTTCTTCGAGGATGATTGCACTTGGATCGTCTTCGCTTCGCCCGCCAAAAATTATTTCTCTTCTAATGTATTTTTCCTTTACTTTTTGGTAGTAGATTTGTCTCCGCCCAATATTTTATACCAAGACAATTCATTATCATTATATGATATATTTTATTCATTTATTTTGTGTGGATGAGATTAGTTATGGTTCTACTGCATTTTACAGCTTACGTATATTTATTATACGGCTTGCATGTCTACGTTCCTTGTCCTACGTATTTTAGGACTGCGGCGTTACATATTTTTGTGGTGGACCATGCAGGTCGTGATAAATTATTTGGTTACTTTACCGTACCAAGCAAGCCTACGAATAGGATTAGAAGTCTAGGATCTCATCCACATACTTGACCTCCTTCCTCGATTCCATATTCGAACTACAGTTCGACTCATCGATTGCATCTTGCTTGATTCCTCATATCATTATTCTTATCTTCCCTTCGTGTTTGCTAGAGATTGACCCTACTAGTTAGATGTCCCAAACTCCCTTAGCTTAATTCTTTAAGTTGGGTAGAATACCCCACGACCTGACACACCCTTGACCATTAAGGGAATACAAATAGTATTATTTAGACCATAGAGACTAGAGGAATTTAGCCCATTTGGTCAACCAAGCCTTGGTCTATAAAACCATAGAATGATGGTATAGGAATAAACAAGACTTAGATCCTTATGACTCTTAGACTATTCATATTTGTTTTTATTCATCTACCATCGTGCCTATATTTTTACTATCTAAACTAATGATGCTAATGTAGCCTAGTTTTTGCAAGCTAAATTCCTTATCAAGCTTGTTCACGACATGTGTTATTGGATGCATCCACTAACATATTGTCTACTCAGAACCGGTGCATGATGGTCTGATCAACCTAGTGCACTTTGGTTCGCGTTTATCTATCGTTCTACGTGGGTGGGGACATAGCTAAACTTGCCCTCTAGAATCCCATCCACGACTGCTTTGACAAGTTCTTTGAAATTATTCGATCGTCTTTGAATCACGTATTCGTATTCGATAAACGCCTCCTTTGAACTCTATATTGCTTTCGCCTTCACCTATTTTAGAAGGACGAATGCGTTATGCTAGAACTTCCTCTAGCCTTCCTATCGATTATGACCGTTATCACTCGATGTTACTACATCTTCAACTTATACTACTCGTCCTTTTCTTGGCCCTATCATGCCCTCTAATCGCTTAATTTAGGTGCAAACTTAATTTGTTCTTTTAATTGTGATATCAACCTACTCTTAAGAAATCATATCTTCTAGGTCTCTAATTTATTCTCTCATGATACCATACAATTCCTTATTGCAGGTTATCTTGATTAAACTTTAACCCTTGATCATTTTCACTCTTGCATTAATTAGCCATATCCACGATTATTTCGTATTTCTCTAAATCACGATTTCCTAATGCATCTTGTGTTGAACGTTGTGAATTAATTTTTCCTCATTGATAGCCCTTTGTGCCTTCTCACCCCCTACTACTTTTTAATTTCGAGGACGAAATTCCTTTAAGTTGGGTAGGATATAAAATCCCTAAATTTCTACTATATTTTTTTATTATTAAATTTGGTACTGATTTAAATTTTTGATAATCGTACGTCGCGTAGTTGCATTGTACGTCACGCGTAAAATTTCATTATCGTAATTGCTCGACGAGTGCGAATATGTGCGAACGTACATATTTTTAGAAAAACATTTTCTATTTCAAAATAATAGATATAATAATTATTTTGCTATCATTTCTAAGTTTGTTATTTTTACTTCATTTCTAAAAGTTATTAAATAATATTTTTGTATACTAGAAAAGCATAATTATGTAAAAAAAAATATTTGTGCACATGTCATAATTATTTAATAGTTATTTATAAATAAATAATATATTTTCGAAATTATTATTATAGTATTTTTTGGAAAATATATTTTAAAATTTTTGTGGCGATTTAAATCTTGATTTGATTTTATGGATTTATTTAAATAGTTAAAATAATATCTATATTTGGAATTTGATTTATCTTATTTGAACTAAAGAATGGAATTTAATTAGATTTAAATTGATTAGATTTAAAATTTATTGAATTTTGACTTAAAATAAATAGCGTATTATCTAACGGGGATTTAAACTACTCCTTAACCTTATCCAACTGGGATTCCCACATCCTATAAAAGACAGGTACTCACCCATAAATTTTTATTCTCCACAAATTTCAACCATCCACAATAGTGCGTGCATCGTGTCGATGTCATCTTCCATCCATAAACTTATTCCAATTTTACATTTACATTTTTCTCTCGTGCCGGACAACCCCGACATAGCCATACAATCCAAATCCTACAATTTATGTGTCCGATACACCCGACATGAACCACCAAAACCCTAAACCTAGTCACACCCCCTCATTGTTCCCATCTCGCCACCGGACAACCAACCGTCATCCCCCGACTTACACAGCCCATCACCTTGTCCCGACCAACCCGAGTCCCATGCACCCGACAACAGCACCACCGTGCTTCCAGTCATCTCCTTCCTATCGGAAAACCCAACACAACGCCACCCACAGCAAACCACCCATGTCCTAGCCGTCGACCACCCGCCGCTGCCCCTTGGCCCGAGCCGCATCCATCACCACCACCACCAGTTTCCCCTAACCCAGCACAGCAACCACCCTCACCAGTGACACCACCATTACCATCACCATCGTCGCCGCCTCCTCCGAACTCCCCGAACACCACCACCGTAGTAAACCACAACCACCGCCACCGTAATCGACTGCCGCAACCACCATCATTGAAACCAAAATAAAAAAATATCTTACCTATCATCCGCCTCGCCGGCGTCGACAGAGGCGGAGCCACCATGCCCCTGCGCCGATCTTCACCTTCCGTGAACAGCGCCACATCGACCCGCCGTCGTCGTCCCCGGTGAGCCATCATCTTCGTAGCCAAAACCGCTAACCCCAGATATGAGTCGTTCGCCTGTGTCGAGCGTAGCGTCGTGCCTCGCCAGAGATCCGGTGCTCAGATCCATACCCTGTCCAGTCCCAGCTCCATCAGCCCGACGACAAACCCTGCGCCATGCTCCTCCGGTCCCCTCTTCTTCTCCCCACTTCTGTTCTCCCCCGACAAGCTTCGCCGAGACCGCCGCCATCGCGACCGTGCCCGATTCTTCCGGCACAGCGCCCGCCGCACGCGCCCTGCCGGAGCCTTCCCCTTTTCTTCACTCTGCCGCCTCTTCCTCCAGACCGCCGCCCCCCGCTTCCTCTCCCTCCGTCAGACCACCGACACCCGCTGCCGTGTGAAACTGCCCTCGGCGCCTCACCCTCCGCCGCCGGAAAACCCATCCTACCCCGCCTCTCCTTCTCTCTCTCACCTCTCTAATCTCTTCTCTTTTTTTGTTTTAGTGGTTCTCCTCGAAAAGGAGAACCAGAACCACAGCACATTTTTATTTTTTATTATATTTTTTGTTAACTATTATTATTATTATTATTATTATTATTATTATTATTATTATTATTATTATTATTATTATCATCATCATCATTATTATTATTATCATCATAATTATTATTATCATTATTATTATTATTAATATTTTATTAAGGCTGATGTTTTGATGTTATTTTAATTGGATTATTTTAGTTTTGTTCTTATTATTAACACTTTTAAGATCTTGGTCCTACAGTATGTGATAAGAGATTTGATAGATACTTAAAATAAAATGTATATTATTATTTTCTTAGTATCAATTATTTATACAAGTTACTTGAGCATTTAAAATAGATAATTTCATAAAAACTATTTTTATTATTGGTAACAACAATATTATAGGCTAAGATATATTGTTGTAAATTTTCTATTTATTTAAAGTAAAATATTTGACAAAATTATAGTTTTACAAATATGGATTATAGTATTAAATAATTTTCTATAATTATTTTGTTTCTCTTAGAATATTTTTGGAAAATATAGTTTTCTACCTAAATTGTATTTCTACAAACTTAAGAGTTTTCTGTGAACACAGTTTCTTTTATATTTTAGTATTTATCTAAACACTATTTTTAACTTGCAAAAATATAAGTTCTCATTTATTATAAATTTTCTTAAAATCATATATATCCAAATTTTATCGATCAATCTCATGTCATGACTAATCCCATTTTTCCTATACCCTCGCCAACTCTATACTACCTTATGTCCACCCTAACTAATTTGACCCTTCTGGACCCAATGGAACTGTCCGTGCCACCACCAGAGGCCACCTTGTGTAGTTGTTATCCGAAGTCGTAGTTCGTGCCACCTTGATCGTCGCAGCACACTAGGGGTCCTACCAGGCAAGACACCTTGCCATTTGCTGTTTATTTATTTTAGCTCATATTTTATGCATTATTCATTATTTTCTTTACGCAAAATAAACTGTGATACATGGTATAACCTGTTAGAACTTACTGTTCAGTTATATTTCCTGCTATGCATTATTTTTCTTACACATTAAACCTAGATTTAAGGGACCACCTTATGCGTTGCATCCATTGGCCTTGACACGTTGTACCACGAAGTTGTGTGTCGCATATAGAACACGGACATGCGTGACTGGCTGGCCACCGATACGTATAAGCCGTGCGATATGAATAATCGCTAATAGAGGTTGCATGCTTAGTTTGACTTAGCGGTTATTAGAGGTTTTATGTTGTGGATACAACATAATAAGCATTGGGTAGGAAGAACAGTTCCTTAATATATGGGTCATATATGCACTGTCCTAATTGTCGGTTATCTCCAATGGGAGGTACGGTCCTGATAGCCGGTTATCTCCAATGGGAGGTACGGTCCTGATAGTCGGTTATCTCCAGTGGGAGGTACGGTCCTGGTTGCCGGTTATCTCCAGTGGGAGATACGGTTCTGATTCCTGATATTCCTGATCCGGTCCATGTGTCAAAGGTTTGTTCTTATTGCATTATCATTGTAGACTGGTTAGGCACCTGATTGCATACATATTTCCTTTCTTATATTATATATCACATTTATTATGGCATGATATTATGTGTCTTGTTACGTCCCTCTGAGGACCTGGTTATCTCGCCAGGTGTGTGCTCTTGTCTTCGCAGGTGTTCTAGCTCCAGCCGTGATTATCGTTATTTCTTCGATGATGATTGTACTTGGATCATCTTTGCTTCGCCCACCAAAAATCATTTATCTTCTCATGTATTTTTTCTTTACTTGTTGGTAGTGGATTTGTCTTCGCCCAATATTTTATACCAAAACAATTCATTATCATTATATGATATATTTTATTCTTTTATTTTGTGTGGATGAGATTAGTTATAGTTCTACTGTATTTTACAGTTTACGTATATTTATTATACGGCTGGCATGTCTACGTTCCTAGTCCTACGTATTTTGGGACTGGGGCGTTACATAATCCATAGTAAAAAAATTACGGGCTGACATGGCAGTGTTTCGTGCAGCACATCTCAAAACACGTGGCAAACAATACGTGGTTCTCGAACTCGTTCACTCCCCACTAACCATTAAGGCCTATGCGTCTATCCATGCTCATGTGTCTCTGAGATAGAAGATAGTGTATATGTACATACGTGCATTGTTGTTCCTGTAAAGAAAACTATAAATAGAGGACAGTGACTTCCTCGCATAAGGACGCACAGAGAGGCTAGCTAAGCTACATCTTTGTTAAGAACTTCCAGAGAGAGAAAGCTTCAGTGATAGAGGTCCCTTTGCTGTCAAAAGTTCATCAACAGACAAGCTTCATCAACTTTTGCATCAGATCGTTAACCGATTAAAGAAGCCGAAGCAGGCTTAACTTCCATCGGCCAAATCTTCGAATATTACTGTACTAGGAATTCTTATTAAAGATTCTTCTTGTACTTTTTTTACAATAATATAAAAGATTCAGTTTTATTGGCACTTTTTGTGTTGAAACAAAAAATGGTGACTCTGTTGGGAACGACTTTCTTCACCGATGAGAAAGTGGTGGCGCAATATGATGTTACAAATCTTGGTTCAGTTGAAAAGATGTTGGTTGTGCAATTTGACCAACAAGCATACGAAGCAATGCTGTCAGACAAAGAGATCGCTCCAGCCACCAGGGAACAAAAAACTAAGTGTCATAGAGTTTAGGTCCCAAAGTCTCACTCTGCTCTTCCCAACGCCACTGATGGCAAGGGAAAGAGTTTGGTCAGTCCTGGCCAGAACAACAATTTAGAGGCACATAGCTCTGCTTCAGCTATTACTGCTTCCAAGAAGGTTCTTGTTGCTAAGATGCATAAGGTTCATCATGCGTCTAAGAAGGGCTCTACTAGTGAACCATTAACCAAGCCCTATGCTTCCAGTAGGAAGAAGAACACAGAAAGGCAAATATGACTTATGCGCTTAATAACAGGGCTGCCATTTCATGATAGAGCTACATGCCCCAAATTTGGGAAAAAGAATGAACAACATTTGAATTTTGGCACAGAAAAATACTACGATGCCAAAGATTTGACTGTTGGAACTTCTATCCCATATTTGATCAACCAAGAGAGGAATTCTTCCTCAGCACATAACCCTAGATGCATAACTGAAGAAAAAAAATCTATCTTCCATATACTTTCTTTTTCGACCAACTCTATGTGTCAAGAAAAGGCTCCAAGCCATGCACCTCTTCGTGTCATGCGTGCAGCGTATAAACTAAATCTATGCATCCCAATTATCCACGCGTATCTCCTCCATATTAATGTGAACTCATGTCCATTGCTTCCTAATGTGCATGAAATAAGTTCACATGACAGAACTACTCAAGACCTAAGTACTGGGTGTAATGCCTCAGTCCCAAAATACGTAGGACTAGGCACGTAGACATGCCAGCCGTATAATAAATATACGCAAGCTGTATAATGCAGTATAACCATAATAACTAATCTCATCCACAAAATAAAAGAATAATTATATCATAAATCAACTATAAATTTTTTTATACAAAATGTTGGACGGAGACAAATCCACTACCAACCATTTTAAATGAGAAAAAAGACATATAAAGGAAAGAATTTGTAAAAGTAACAAAGGACGATCCAAGAGCAATAATCCTCGACAGAAAAGGAAAGACCACGATCTTGGCTAGAACACCTGTGGAAAGTCATAAAAGTACACCCATAGAGAAATCACTAGATCCTCAGAGGGAAGTAACAAGATACATGAAGAACATGCCATATAAACTGAATATAAATTATGTCATAAGTCATAATGAAAAGTAAAGTGTTCCCACCATAACATGGCCCAACATCACATCATCGAAACAGTGAACTATCCCTACAACCAAACAAGGACAAGGGATAGCATACTATTTCGTGATGTGACATTGTCTCATGCCATGACTAGAACAGAGTGTGACATGACATAAATATAGGGTCACCTAACCATTCTACTGTGCTCATGCAGTTAAGAACAAACCTTCGACATAGGGGCCTTCAGGCTATAAATGGGATTGGCTTGGTTTTCGTATAGGGTACCATAGGCCTACGTCAGTAACGCTCTGTAAACGTCAGAGGACATCAATATAGGGATACATCCATAACGCTCAGCGAACGTCAGAGGGCATCAATGACCTGCATCTCCGGCAGAGTTCACAGGTTTAATAAGGGAAGTGCAAAGGTGGCCAATACATCAAGGAACTGTTCTTCCCACCCTATGCACCTAACTAAGTCGTATCCATGGCCATGTACCTATACTAACTGTCACGATCCGCTCTCGAATAATCGGACATGAGTCTAACGCGCCCAGCCTTCTTCGATGGACACGACAAAGTAAGCTATACAATTCTAAAGAAAACTCCAAGATACAAGATATATAAAACAACACAGCTACTATAACGTTCCCAGAATCACCACAAACTAAATCTATGTATCCCAATTATCCACGCGTATCTCCTCCATATTAATGTGAACTCATGTCCATTGCTTCCTAATGTACATGAAATGAGTTCACATGACAGAACTACTCAAGACCTAAGTACTGGGTGTAATGCCTCAGTCCCAAAATACGTAGGACTAGGCACGTTGACATGCCAGCCGTATAATAAATATACGCAAGCTGTATAATGTAGTATAACCATAATAACTAATCTCATCCACAAAATAAAAGAATAATTATATCATAAATCAACTATAAATTTTTTTATACAAAATGTTGGGCGGAGACAAATCCACTACCAACCATTTTAAATGAGAAGAAAGACATATAAAGGAAAGAATTTGTAAAAGTAACAAAGGACGATCCAAGAGCAATAATCCTCGACAGAAAAGGAAAGACCACGATCTTGGCTAGAACACCTGTGGAAAGTCATAAAAGTACACACATAGAGAAATCACTAGATCCTCAGAGGGAAGTAACAAGATACATGAAGAACATGCCATATAAACTGAATATAAATTATGTCATAAGTCATAATGAAAAGTAAAGTGTTTCCACCATAACATGGCCCAACATCACATCATCGAAACAGTGAACTATCCCTACAACCAAACAAGGACAAGGGATAGCATACTATTTCGTGATGTGACATTGTCTCATGCCATGACTAGAACAGAGTGTGACATGACATAAATATAGGGTCACCTAACCATTCTACTGTGCTCATGCAGTTAAGAACAAACCTTCGACGTAGGGTCCTTCAGGCTATAAATGGGATTGGCTTGGTTTCCGTATAGGGTACCATAGGCCTACGTCAGTAACGCTCTGTAAACGTCAGAGGACATCAATATAGGGATACATCCATAACGCTCAGCGAATGTCAGAGGGCATCAATGACCTGCATCTTCGACGGAGTTCACAGGTTTAATAAGGGAAGTGCAAAGGTGGCCAATACATCAAGGAACTGTTCTCCCCACCCTATGCACCTAACTAAGTCGTATCCATGACCATGTACCTATACTAACTGTCACGATCCGCTCTCGAATAATCGGACACGAGTCGAACGCGCCCAGCCTTCGTCGATGGACACGACAAAGTAAGCTATACAATTCTAAGGAAAACTCCAAGATACAAGATATATAAAACAACACAGCTACTATAACGTTCCCAGAATCACCACAATCCACAAGTTATTGGTACAATATCATCCGGAGACAAATCAAGTAACCAGAATAAATTATACATTCCTGAATCCTCAATATAATATACAAGATAAACTCTAAACAAATCTAGGAAAAAGTCTAACTATATCTCTGCAATCTAAGTCCATCCTGAAATAGAAACTCCACTATCTTCGGGCTCTGGCCCAAGGTGGTACAACATCATCAAGTAGACCTGCAACGTATCCTGTCAGAAAAAGAGCAAAGTACAACCCCGACAAGAAGCTCTAAACAATGTAAATTGAAATGCATGGAAAAAAATCACAATATGAACTATGGTACAAGACATGAATATGAATCTGTGGTACATTAATAACGATAAAACTATAGTACCAGATCCTGAACAATGAACTAGAATATCAGTGTAACATGTATTTGAAATAACTATCAGAGTATGTGACCGACTGGGTAAACAATGAACAAGAGCACATGAATAATGGTACGGCTTAGAGTCCCACGTGCATGATGTGAGACCTAAGCTATTAGTCAATACCTAGCTAAGATAGGATTGGTCACATATATGTAGTATTTCCCCACCCAATGTACAAGTAAAGAACAATGAACAATGAATAATGAACGGTGACAATGAACAATGAATAATCGTGTATACAACGTGTCAATATGAGAACATGAAGCAAGACAGAAATACAGAGTAAAGGGTTCGAGTCGGTGTACTTGCCTGATTTTATTTGTAGGTGATCAAGTCCAATGGCTGGAAAATCTGTGTCAAAAGACACAATAAATCTTGGAAGATACTCAAACCTTTATCTCTATTTATTCCCTAGGTTATTCTTAGATCCCTCAGTTAAATCTATCTATCCAACTTCTAATAATTACCCTAATCCCTTTTTAACCCTCAATCTGATATAGTTTAATCAACACATTTTTTTAAACTATAAGCCCACAACATAAACCCCAACTTATTACCATAATAGAAGGCTCTAAAATGTAGCTTTATATCCAACAGTTAAAATTCATCAATTAGCCCAACATACTAAGTTTGCATTAAACCATTTTAAAACCATACAACTTGGCTCAAGAAAATATGGCCCAACTTACATACATTATCTTACTAATAACAGTTTTAATTTATCAGTTGACATATTAATCTATTTCCTATTCTACTGGATTCTTAATATATTAGTAGAACTAAATTAGTTAAATACTATATAATACACCGTCATTCCTAGCTAGCAATTTAGTTTAAGCAAAATATTTATTAGAAGATAATTTGGGAATTTAATATTATCAATATTAGGATTTTCCTTACTAGCCAAAATACTCCTTTATAAAGATATTTGTTATCTTTAAATATTAATCAATGTTATACAAATTAACATCTAAATAATTGGTTACAAAACTGGATATTAGCTAATATAATAATGGAAATGCCAATAATAAAACTAAACTCAGCCAACCCAAGTAGCAGGCCCGACCCAAACTGACTTATTTGAAAACTTCTTCAAAAGTCCAACTCTATGCTAACACCTGCATTTCATCCATATGATTCAGACCACCTATTGAGTACTGCTATGTACTCTCAACCATTTCATAGTTCAGAAATCAGCAAAGCCTATCAAACAACATATACTGCCAACCTATTCCAACTAGCAGTTAATCCCCCAACAACACAACTAACCTATTATCTTCAAATACACACAACCTGATCAAAATATACAAAAATAACCTGACTAAGAATTATACAACCAAATTGAATCAAAAATAAAATGAAAAGGACTGCGCCATTGCTAATTCTATTCCAGTCACAGAGAGTTCATCAGCTAATATATACATAACCAGCCCACACTTGAAACTCAACTCTGTAACATTAGAACTTCTTCCCGCGCCCATGCGACACCAATGCGGAACAACAAAATACGAACTCAACACTGGTACACACCAAAGATTAGACACGAATCCAGCTTCCGACACAAACAACCCGACTCCCTTGCATCCCGACCCTATCCTGGCCAATATTTCAAATAAATTCTAATAATAAAACAACAAATCAATCCTTACGAAGCATAGAGTAATACCTACAACCACTGACTCGACGAAACTAAGACGTCGGGATCTGATTCAGTTCTCATAACCCTGTATACGAACATCTATCGATCTGAACATACACAACATGTGGAAGACAACAAACAGATTTATCTCAGTAAACGTTTCGAATTTGAAAAGGAATTCAAAGTAAAATTTAGAACTCGGATCAGAAATGAATGGATCAATTCTTCAAGAATTTGATAAACTTCATCAAGAAATTCAAGAACAGATCACACAAGTTTAATTTCGAATTTTAATTCAGAATGGTGAACGAGACTCACCGAGATTTGGATCGACCGTCACAGGAAGAGCATGAGGCTCCTTTGGTGGCGATCGTCGATGAAGACGAAGTCCCGGAGGTGTAGCCTCCCTTCCTGAAAATTATTGAAATATTTTTTTATTATTTATTTAATTTAAATGGTGGTTTTTAGATTTTTATAAATAATTATTTAGTTAATTATTACGGTAGATGATTTTAAATCATGGTTGAGTTTTGAAGTAAAAGACGGCTAGAAATCATGGCACAGATAGTGCAGTAGCGTGCTTTGACTAGTGTTTAGCCATGGTAGGGGAATGCAAAGCCATATGAGTGTCCTAACTAGGAAAACCAGATTAAGTTGTGACTTAACCCCCACCGATGACCTATTTATTTATTAATTAAATATATTGTTTTTAGATGACCGATTGTACCAACTTAGCCGAACTGGGCCCAAACCAAATCCAAGCCCATGTAGGCATGCAGTGAAACTCGGGACGGCCATGTAGACATTTTATGTGTATACAAATATTTTCTTATTTATTTTTAGGACTTGACAAATACTTTCTAAATATTAATAGTTTATTTAAATGTTGTTTTAGAATAATTGTACGAATTTCTAGAGCCAAATAAATGGTGTGTTTGATGAGTTCACGGAAATATATTATTGGTTTAATTACAGTATTATTAGGGTTATTATTATTATTAAAGTTAATATTATGGTTATTAAATAAATAAATTATTTATTATTAATAGTTAATATTATTTTATTCTCTAACATAGATATATATTTTTTTTCTCTAACATATATATATATATATTTTTATTCTCTAACATAGATATATATTTTTCTCTAACATATTATATATATATATATATATATATATATATATATATATACATACATGTGTATGTTCGTGTATATATAAATATATATATATAATATGTGAGTATTTGTATGTATATATAAATATATTATATATGTGTGTATTGTATGTATAAATAAATATATATAATAGTGTACGTGTATGTGTATATATAAAAATATATATACGTGTATATATGTATGTATATATAAATATATATTACATAAGTGAGTATGTAAATATAAATATATATTGTGTACGTGTGTATGTATACGTATTTACGTGTGTACGTATATATGTATATGTGTACAAGAGTACATGTATATATATATATATATATAAATATATATATATTAAAATATATATATATATATATATATATATATATATATATATATATATATATATGTATGTATTAGAAAAGGAAAAAGGAAAACAAAAATAAAAAGAGTAGAAACCATAAAGCCAGGCCAGGCCCAGCCCGGCCTGACCCCAACCCTCCAGCCCTGTTCCCAGCTGCAAACAGCAGAATTCCCCCCAATACTCGAACTGAGCCCATCCTACCCGTGCGTACAGAACCGCTTCCCCGATCCTATTAGTAGCAGAGCAAAGAGAGATCGACACAAACCTAACCCTAAAACCCCTGGCGAGCTTCCCCATGTCTGCACGCGCCGCCCCGTCCCGACGCGGCCAAGCCACCGCCGACCGGCCAGGAGCCGCCGGGAAGAGCGCACAGACAGCAAGCAAAACAGGAGATACCCTATTTCGAGCACAGCAGGTACCCCTCTTCTCTATCTTATTTCTTCCAGCGTGATCGATCGTTTCGCGATCCAAAAGTGTCGGAGCAAAGTCCAGTTGACCCCCTACATAACCCTGCAGTTAGATCGGATTGGTTTTCTCTGGATTATTCAAAAAACTCTTCAAAATATCGGGAAAAGTTAGTTAATCGACAGATCAAAACTTGCTTACGAAGCCCGACTTGGAAGACAGATTGCCAGCAATCCGAAGAGAATTTCTGAAATCCATTTAAACAGTTCTAGAGGCAACCTAAACATCATGGAAACCATGTTATTACATTTAATTCTAGTTTATTATACGATGAGATAAATCAATGCAAAAATCAGGAAAAACTTAGAAAATTGTTTTCAAAAACAATAGAAATAATCCACACGACGTGCGTCCCGCCAATCCGGGCGACGTGGTCGCGCACCGTAAGCATCGAAAGCTGCGTAACGGTTTCATGGTCGTGTGGGCCTTGACGGAATTCAAATTGGTCGCGTGTGCGCGACGAATTTGATATATATCCGTCAAAATTTATCGTATCGTGCACTTTGCAAATTCTCCAATTACTTTGTGCACACTCGTCAGATCGAGACAAAACTTACGCCAACAAGACCGTATCATTTTTCTGGTCTTGTATGCCAAGTTTGGCCCAATTCTGAGACAGTTGAATCGTACGTCGTTTTGCGGGCCCCACGGTCCCACTCAACGGACGATTTTGTGCACGGCCCGCCGAAATCCAACTCTGAACATACGGTTGGGTTCGTATCGGAAAATTGGATCCGTAGACATGTAGTTTGATGACTTTAGAGACCATTGACTCTGGCACACTTTTCGGTGCAAAGCGGGTCCAATGGCGGACATCGTTTTTGTCCGAAATTACCGTTTTACCCTTGTGTCCAGAATTGGACTTAAGGACAGGCAATCCTAACTAATTTGACTATTCTGAGAATGTTGGTAACGTTTATTTCAGCTTTCGGAGACAGTTGTGATGACTTGGACTTTCTGACTTGTGATTGGCGATACATTGTTGGTTCTCCGTGCAACCTCCAGGCAAGTATACCTTGCCAACTTGTACAGTATAATTTATATGCATGTTCATCATCTCGCTGCAGTTCTTTTTCTTACATGCGGGATTACTTTATTCCATGTCTAGTACACTCATCATGTTATAGTTTTACTTGACATGTTTCTAGTCGTCTGCACATTCTTGTTCCTTCTTGTTATGATAGTTCTATCTGTTACACTGTATTAGTTTCATATGTATTCTTTGATAGAGTCGTCTAGTCCCACACCACGATTTCCTCGACTTGATTATAACTTGACTTGACTTGACTTGACATGACTTGAGTAGGATTTGACTTTGACTTTCTATAGATTGTGAGTACTTACCTTGACTACGGTCTATAGGATTTTTATACTAGGATTGGCTATCGTCTTGGTTGTGTGTACTTGCCTTGACAGCGATTGAGACACTATAGATTGTGAGTACTTGCCTTGACTGCGGTCTATAGCTTTGACCTATTAGCCATTTCTAGTATGGCATGCCAGTGTCTTAGGATCCTTGTGTTTAGATCTTACGTCTTGGTTCACTTTGTCTCGTGGGATGTCCTTGATTGTTCCTTACTTCTTGTATATTTTACTGTTACATGTTGGCTTGTATATTATGTATCTTGCTAGTCCTCTGAGGACCTGATGATCTCTTCAGGTTTAGCGACTGCACGGAGTTAGTTAGCTGAGCATGTGGTAGTTGACTTCGATCGCATGATTCAGTTATTTTGTTAGTGTTATTGATTATTATCTTTCTCGTGCTTTATGATATATTCTGCTTATCAGCTTTACTTTATAGACTCATATCATTCTTGGAGTCTAATCGAACAATATGCTAATGGGCTGCAGACCATGACCCATACTTGTTCATTCTTGTTTATATGATTCATGTGGATTGAGATATAGTTTAGATTAGACATGATACCCATAACCTTGACAGCTTATACGTACTCGAGTCGGGCTGGTGTCCGCTCGATACGTAGCTGGCTTGCTCACGAACTCGCGTCCGAAAAGCGAGTGCGGGTCGTAACAGGAGGAAACTCGTAGGAGAAGATCCGTACGTCGTCGGGATTTGAACGCCAAGACCGCCGCCATTGATCGTCGTTAGTGGTAGCGCCCGCCGGAGAAGAAATCGACCTTCGCTGTTGAGGAGATCTGGCCGCCCGTCGAGATCTGGCCGCCCGTCGTCGGAGTTGCTTCTTGGCGTCGTCTAGTTGTCGATTGCCATGCCACCACCGTTAGTGGCTCAGCCTTGTCGCCGGCGAGGATTCCGCTGCCCTGGCCAGCCTCCCTATGAAATTAGGGTTACGAAAATTTGGAGGTGGGGAGCTATGTTCTCTTCGAAATTTCTTTTTTTAGAAGAACTGAATTGGAGGGGCTTTTATGGAATCTTTCATAAAAGCCCCTCCACCTAAATGAAAGTTTACGCCGAAGTCCTTCCCCTTTCTATAAATTGCAAGAATACAAAAAAAAATTCAGCTAGAAAATTTTAAAAATGAGTGGGGACCACTAAATTAGTTATAACAAACTTTCAAATTTAAAAAAAATTCTTGCTCCTAAATTCCTTCCCTCCAAAAATATTCATAATCTATATATTTATAGAAAAAGGAATGAAGTATTATTATTAAAATTTTAAATTCTATTAAAAGTGGGAAAAGTGGAGTTATACTAACTACGAAGTCTCCTAACATGCCTCTATTAGCAGTTAGACCTAACGCATGTGTACGGGTGATCAGCCAACACGCAAGTACCTCTATATATTACTCATATCTCACACATATCTTATGGTACAACTGTGTTAAAGTTATGAAATGCATACTGACAAAGTAGTCCCTTAACTCTAGATCCATATCCAAAGTTTAAAGGCAAGGATGAAAATACGACTAGCATTTGCATCATGTTTAGCTGAAAGCATGGTAAAGGAAATCATGAACAGTAATATTTAAGTAACTAAAGAAACTAGAAATAAACAGACCATGTAGTAACTAAATAGTAAAGTACAAATAATATAAGCAGTAAATATGACAAGGTATCTTGCCGTAGGTTGTGTGCAAAATGATGGTATCCAATAGCTCGAATCATCAGATCAGTGAAGCAATGAAAGGTCAAATCCCGCAAACGCCCTCGGATGCTAAAATAAATATAATGAATGTTTTTAGTACAAAAAAAAGTCAAAAATTGCCTACCCAAAAGTCTAATTCTGGACACAGGGGTAAAATCGTAATTCTGGGTCAAAACGATGTCTGCCGTTGGACCCACTTTGCACCCAAAAGCGTGTCAGTACCTACGGTCTCTAAAGTCATCAAATTATATATCTACGGGTCCGGTTTGATGATATGAACCACCAACCATATATCTAATGTTGGATTCTGGTGGGCCGTGCACAAATTCGTCCGTTGGATCGGGTCGCGGGCCAGTCCAAATAGCGTTCCTGTCGACCTTCTCAGAATCGGACCAAATTTTGCTCACATGACCATAAAAATAATACGATTCCAGTGGCCTAAGTTTCATCTCGATTCTAATACGAGGTATCTCGACCGATATGCCTTGATTTCGTCATGCATGCACAATGAAATCGAGTTTCGTCGAATCCCAAATGTCGACAACATCCATACACATCTTTCAATTCTCGTGGGTCACGACCACGTCGCCCGGTTTGTCGGGGCGCACACCGTATCAAAAAAATTTCTAAAACAATTCTGTTTTGAAAAGCTATTTTTCTCATTTTTAGTAGTCGATTTTCTTGACGCACGGTTGATAAAATTTAAATCTACAATAAGCGTTGGAAATCCCTATAGGTTGTCTAGGACTTTCTTCAATTAGAACTTCTAAATAGTTACTAGGTTGTCCAGAAATCAACCTCAAACAGAGGTACCTGGGACATTTACGAACTGCTTTCGAAAAAGTTTTTCCTCAATGTTCGCATCGAGTTTCTGGTTCGATGGCTTGTCCCCGTAGAGTCCTATTGGTGGGGACTTCTAGAGGGTTATGAAGGGTTTCTAGAGGTATTTACGAAATAGAAAACAATCAAGTATCGAAGAATAATTTCGATTGGAAAGGGGGTACCTGGGACTGTATAGAAACAGAGTAATGCATTGTACGTTGGTTGTCGCTGTGCAGGCTGTCCGGCGAGGCTTCGGTGACTCACGTGCGGCCGTGCAGGCAGTTCACGAGGTACGGGGGAGTTCGTATAGGGGATCGAAAATGTGTTTGAGGTTGGGGCTCGGATTTTTGCTTGGTTGGTATCGGTTTATAACAGTAAAGGTTTATCTCGTTGTTTTGATTTGCAATCAAATCCCTCCCAAATTAAATCAAGATTTTGGATGGATTTGATCTAATCTAGTAGAGAACGGGATTAGGTTTAGATTGGAAGAGATTTGGATTTAATTGATCAGATTTTTGATGGAATTTAAATCGATCAAAATCCTGGGTTATCACTGTCGGGTTTCTTGGGAGTGGAACATTCGCGAGAAATTGGAAATCAAAATTAGAAATCTCACGAGATTTTCAATTCTCGCGAGAAATTCAAATTTTGTTTTTTTTCCCCTTTATCCTTTATACCTTTATATATTTCTATATGTAAAAAAATCTAATAAAATCTAAATAATAATAATAATAATATAATTGAAATATATGTATTCCTATCTAGCACCCATTTTCACCATTTATGTAAAATATTCCGATGTTAGGTATCTATATATAATAATTCCTATCTTCCTAATATTTTCAAAAACCTAAAAAAAATCCAATAAAAATAAACTTTTATATATATATATATATATATATATATATATATATATATATATATATATATATATATATATATATATATATATATATATATATATATATATAACAAGTATATAGTGATATATTTTTATGTATATAAAATAGATTTTTAATGCATAGAGGTATTCTATATATACTCACACACCTATATACATACAAGTATCCAATTTTAAACTTCCAATATATATAATATAGGCAATGGATACACATATGTTACTAAAACAAGCTTATACACACATATAGTACATATAACAAAAGAAATTTTAAAGATAGAAAAAAATAGCAATAAAATACTTAGTATTATTAGGGGGTTTACATTTGATATTTAATATGAATAATAAAAAAATTAAACTTACTTACTATATACCAATCTTCTAAAAGGAAAATTACCTAAATTAAAAATATACTTTGAAAATTTAAGGGTTTTACATCCTACCCAGCTTATAAAAATTTCATCTTCGAAATTAAAATAAAACTAATGGCAAGAACCACGAGATTAAATACGAATGGTGAGCAAGTACGTCCGATCGTAACCTGATTTTCGAAAGGATGGTGGCGGTGGTTATAAATGGAACCCAAATTGACACCATGTTCTACACGATAGGGTGCTCTTAGCTCAAGACTCCACCCAACTTATAGAAATTGGTTAACCGTAAAAATTGCAGTTATAAGACTTCTCAGGAGGACAATTTCTATTGAGTGGCATGAGAGTATTGGACACTTCTGACCATAATCTCAGATTCTAAGTGAGCCTAGATATTATCATGGCGTTCTTGGTCAATAACTTCTATAGGAGGATTATTACAATCTAACATCGTTCCTATCAGCCATGCCTTCAACAAGACGGTAAGAATCTCTTGTTCGAATATAACTATAATAGTTTGGTTCAAAAGAATTTCAGTCTTCGCCTAACATGGGTAAGTGCGAGATGAGAGTCCATAATAGTGCAGAACCTTGCTATAGATTTTGATTAGGTAAGGGTCTGGAATCTTTAAGTCATAATGACTAGTGTGTGCGAGGTCGGTGTTTGGTGTTGTGTAGGAGGCCTATGTTTGCTTGGGTGGATTGCATACGCCATAGATGTGATGCGTCTTGCATGGATAACGGGTATTCAGTTTAGTTAAGGGTATGGGTCGATGTTTGCATGGTTAAAATCAAATGGAACAAAAATGGACATCTATGGTTTGTTCTAAAGGAGAATATGTCATACATGTGGTGTACTTGAAATGGAGCACAATAAGGTGTGTTCGTGTGGGATAGGTATGTCATGTGTGTAGCTTGACTGGTCTAGTTCGTGAGTGTGAAATTTGTTGGAGGGTAAAAGCTAGTGTTGTGGTTCAAATATAAAAGTCACGGTAGAGATCATCAGATGATACGGATAGGAGTGGACGTTATGAACCACTATTTTATTAGTTCAATTGGAACCAATCTATCCCAATCATTTGTTAATTCATAAACCCTACATTCTTAGAGAGGCTTAGAATCTATATACCTTTAAAATTTCGTTTTCGACTTAAACTAAGACACAATTCTGTGATAGAATGGATTGAAGAATCAATGTTACGATCTTTGTACCTTGTTTGTTAGAATAATCGAATAATAAAATAGAATGATATGTAATAAGAAAGAAATGTCAAGTACGAAGCTCGTATCGTGATTTTAAACAGTTGAAGAAATGTTTGTATGTGTCATTCTTGCACTCCCAATTTTGCAAGTTTTACAATAATGACACACGAATCGAGGGGTAGCGTGTTTAATACTTCTTACGACCTATGCAAGATTATAGTCGAGGGCAACGACTTCTATAGTTCATCAAGAAATACCTTGGATGACTAAATCCTTAATTTCCTGCCCGTAACAAGCTTACTCATTTACGGCTATAAGGCTACTAATAAATCCAAGTATTTTTCTAGAAAATGATTGGTCAACTATATTAAGCAGACAACTAAACTATTAAGGGTGTTGCTCCCCTGTCACTAGTTTCTTAGCAATAATGGCGTATTTAGGATAGTGCTATATGTGATTGCCCTATGTTGCTGCTGATGTTCTACAGATCGTCTACTCGACCTACTCCTAGTTATTCTAGCTAGTAATAAGACTGGATTAATCAAAACATCAATCTTTAACTGAATGAATCTTGGGTTTTAATCTAAATTGGCTGGACAAGATCCCATAAAATTAATCTGGACCATTCCTATTAGGTTATGATAACCTAGAATAGATTCCAACTCGAGTGGTTGGGCTAACTGTCAGTCGAGTTGGTTAACTGGGTTCGTTAAGCCTAAAATGCACCTTCTGTGACTTTTGTGTTTAAGTAGCACAGGGGAACTCCGTTGAGTGGCACACTAGTGGCATGTATGTAGTAGGCTTCGAGTAGATCACAACCATATATTGGGTCGAAAGAATTGAGTCGAGGTGGGATCTCTAATTGAAGTCGGAAAATACATCAGTATTACGGTAAGGGTTATAGTTGGCCTTTTTGACCCGAAAGTCGCATCATAAAAATAGAGTACAAGGGTACATGTTTGAGTGGGATATGAGATGCCTAAATGAAGGTGGAGTCGTCTATGTCTTGCATATGAAATTTGTTGGAAGGTAACAGCTGATCTCGCGCTCCGAATATCAATGTCACGGTCGGGAACACCAAATGATCTAAATAGAAAGTGGGTGTTCATGAGGCACTAATTTATCATCCTAATAAAAATCAACTTATCCTAATCAATTGGTAGTACCGGTAAATCCTAAAATTTAGAGGTGCTCACAACCTATATACTTCAAAAATTCCTTCTCGAAATTAAACTAAGACACGATTCTATGATTAATTAGGAAGATTCAAGTCGCGATATTGTACCCCAAATTTTAATTATAGAAGGATACTATGCGACATAATAAAAAATGTGATTCGGTAGGTATGAATTAGGTTGAAGATCATTCTCCGATTTTGAATAGATGTATTGTATATATGTAGCTTTTATGGCCCTAAGTGGTATGGCGAACTAGGGGGACGCTCTGTGTCTATCTTCCCTTAAACACGAGCATTTGTTTTTTCGAAGTAAGTAATGGGGAAAATTAATAAAGAGTTCAAGGGAAAGGGAATCAAATGAACGGTGATTGAATAATTCAAGGAGAGTTGTCAAGGCAGTTGCGGATGAGATCCTAGAGGGCAAGTATATTTGTCAACTATATCTCAATCCATAAGTAAAATTCATATTAAGAGCGAACTAATGCACTAAGGTTGATCAGACCATAATATACCGATTATAATTAGACAATATGTTAGTGGACGTCCCCAATAAACATTTGTCCTGAACAAGCTCAATAAAGAATAAGCTTGCAAAACTAGGCTATAATAGCAGCATCAGTCAAGATAGTCCAAAAATATAAGTACGTGAGACTTTGATGAAAGAAAGTATAAATAGTTCAAGTTTTTTGAGAATCTAAGTCGTGTGTGGTGTTTTTGCCTCTACAGTTGTCCTACTGTCTCTTATCTAAGGCTTTGCTCGACCAAATAGGATATGGACCTCTAAGCTCTATAGTCTAGGTAATCCTCTTAGTATCCTCTCTAATGGGTCGCAAGGATAAGAAGAATGCTATATGGTGAGGCATTCTACTCTACTTACAAGAGTTCAAATAATAATGCGATTGAACAACGGAACTATACCTAGTATGAGTCATCTTCCTAACCTCTGTTAAGTACGAAAGAAGGATAAGATTCACGGTGGAAAGGAATCAAGCAGAAAAAAATCAAGGTAGTCAAACGAGAGTTCAAAAATAAAATTAAGGAAGGAGGTCAAGTGTGTGGATGAGATCCTAGACTTTAATCCTATATGCAAGCCCGTTCGGACAGTAACGTAACCGAAACGACAAACTTGACCTGTATGAGCCACCACAAAAACATGTAATATCGTAGTCTCAAAATACATAGGACTAGACACGTAGACATGTAAGCCGTATAATAAATATACGTAAGCTGTATAATGTAGTATAACCATGATAACCAGTTTCATCTACAAAATAAAAGAATAATGATATCATAAATCAATAATGAATTTTTTATTATACAAGATGTTGGACGGAGATAAATCCACTACCAACCATTTTAAATGAGAAAAAATAAATACAAAGAAAAATATTTGTAAAAGTAAAAGTAACAAAGGATGATCTAAGAGCAATCATCCTCGATAGAAAAGGGTAGACCACGATCTTGGCTAGAACACCTGTGGAAAGTCATAAAAGTACACACCTGGAAAAATCACCAGGTTCTCAGAGAGATGTAACAAGATACAGAAATAACATGCCATATAAACTGAATATAAATTATGTCATAAGTCATAATGAAAAGTAAAGTGTTACAACTATAATATGGCCCAACATCACATCATCGAAATAGTGGACTACTCCTATAACCAAACAAGGACAAGGGATAGCATATTATTCTGTGATGTGACATTGTCCCATGCCATGACTAGAACAAAGTGTGACAAGACATCACCTAACCATTCTACTGTAATCATGCATTAAGAACAAACCTTCGATGCAGGGGCCGTCTGGCTATAAATAGGATTGGCTTGGTTCCCGTATAGGGTACCATGGGCCTTCATCTGTAAAGCTCCGTGAACGTTAGAGAGCATCAATATAGGGGTACGTCCATAACACTTAGCGAACGTCAGAGGGCATCGATGACCGGCGTCTCCGGAGGAGCTCACAGGTTTAATAAGAGAAGTGCAAAGGTGGCGCATACGTCAAGGAACTATTCTCCCCACCCTGTGTACCTAACTAAGTCGTATCCACGACCATGTACCTCTACTAAATGCTACGTCTTCCAACATATCTCTATTAACAGTTAGACCTAATACATGCGCACGGGTGATCAATAAACATGCAAGTATGTCACGCCCCGCTCCCGTAGGAGCGATCGTCCTCGCTAAGGCGTGATGCCGCACGAGCCTAGGTTGCGCTCGTGCAAGGCGAGTTCCATAACGGCCGATTTCAGCGGCTGCAACAGGATCGTCGTACAGAAGTCCCATGCAGAGACATTGAATCGTAGCAGCGGAAATTTAGAACAAACACAAGTTATTCAAATAAGCTCTTTATTGATATTGAAACAACGGTTACATTGGGGGCACAAGGCCAAGATTATAATCACTCAAGCTCATTCATCTCACATTACAAGTCACTCAGCTCTCTCTCATCTATCAAATAGTCTTGACCCAGCGGAAGCTTCGGAAGGCGACGTCCATACATTATGTCCCATATAAGTTTTGACTCCATGCGGCCGCACGCTCTGAATCGCCAAGGAACTCCGTACCTCGACGCATCTAAGCGAGCCACGAGCTTCTACCTGTGCCTGCACATAGAAACTATGTGGATGTCAGTACTCAACTGTACTGGTGGAATGAGCTCCTCGCCCACCCATACGAAACCAACATGTTTCATTTACTTTTGTGCAACATAGTCCCCTTTATGATTATCTTTCTACTCTTGCCTTAGGATCAGTTTTAGGACCGACGCCTTTGCCTATTTGTCTCTTTAGACCATCCTGTGCTTGCAACATCAACGTTAACCTATCAAGTCGTGTTTGCCTTACGGCCCAAAATCAAAGACGAAACTACGCGGTAGTACCCAATATCTGTATGACTGTGCTACAAATCCATTGTGTCGTGCCTCGTAACTATGTACGACTCAACCATATTGCCGCCTCGCGGCCCGTGCTACTTTGATCACCAACTGGCCCAATCAAGACTTCTGGGCTACGTGTCACTTGACCAACTTTTACCTTGCGGCGCTTTCTGACTTAAACTCAAGACAACTCTCATCCAAACTATGCAACTTATATGCCGACAACTCAAGACTCGACGCCACATCTTGTGCCAAAGCACGACGCCTATATTGATGCCAAAACTTAGGCCCAAACATTCCTTGTGTTCTAACTTGTACACACACCTTCGACTTGACTCCTTGATATAGTGCACTCACGACTCGACTCGGTCCAAAGGCACACTCGCGGATTGCCGCCCGTGCCGACTCATCTATATGAACTTGGTCACTGACTCCCAGAGCCAATGTGGACTCCCTTTTAGCTGAGTATAGGATGGACCGGTTCGGGTAGCTAGCTCTAATGAGCGTCCACCGAATACTTTGCCCCAGGCGCAACTATATTAGACTCCCAGAGCCATTTTTGTTTCCTTAGGCCGCATCGATCCCATGGCGCCAAAGGTTGCCGTACGGAAAAACTCTACCTTGTCGACAAGTTGGCCATGACCATGCAAGACTCGACTCGAACTGACGTCTCACACAGTCAATATACTTCTAGTGTTACCATCTCTTTCAGGGCTAAGTTTAAGACTTCTCACATTTGAGACCTTGCCTCGGCGACCCAGTCTTGAGCATTCTTCTTTCTTGCCTCGACGACCCAGTCGCGAGCATTCTTCTTTTTTGCCTCAACGCCCCAGTCATGAGCATTCTTTCTTCTTACCCTATCATTTTACTCACTCAAGAACAACTATTTGAAACACTTTCCAAACTCAATGGATCAACCGTGGCCCGTACCTTAAAACACTAAGTCTGTGCCATCGTGCCTTAGACCCATCGTGCTCTACGCGACACTATCGCCCAACTCATACTCTATACAACTAGTTTTGAAACCGTAGGACTTCGTGGCTATACTCAGTCATAGAACTCATAGGGCCGTGCCTGCTACTACTCCTGATAGCTTAACGTAACTCACCTAACTTACTTTGCAACAACTTGACGAGCAAAGGCTGCGTCAAGCCTTGCGTCGTAGGAACGTACCGTACACGCATTTGACTTGAACGACCAAGCTATTTGGGGTGCCTAGACTTATGCCATAAGCCGTGTAATACAACTTAACCCGTCGGGCGAGCAGAGGCTATGCCACGCCTTGGGCGATGAGACCGTGCATGCTTTATGAAGCATTTCTATGGACGACGCCTATGAATTTGGCAAACTCTTAGCTTGTGGCGAATACCAACTATTCCTTCTCCCAAGCCACGGGACGAAGGACCGAGTGTCATTTTCAAAGTACGCCGTGTACCAACTCTAAGACGATCGTTGGACCTTTCCAAATTCTAACTCAATTTGACCTGTCGGGATTATTCCCTTATCTATGTTGATTCGTCTTTTTTTATTATCAAGCCTACTTGTGCAAGTAAAAACATACGATTTATTATGTGAAGGTAAAGATGAGGCAAGTTTACCGAAACTACCCCACCTGAGCGAGCGGTCGCCTCGACCGAGCGATGTCTTCGAGCAGTCGTTGCAAGGCAAAGTCCGAACGCCGTCGGCGTTTCGATTCCTCCGATTGACTGAGCGGGACGGGGCACTGCATCATACACCACTCAGAAAAAGTTTCGTCCTCGAAACTAACTGAGTACACTTATCGACTTATCACTTTCTCAACATTCAAGGACTCTCGTACATACTACTCCTACGCGTTCCCTCAAATCCGAGCCACACTCGTGCTACTCATAATCTTTTCTTCTAAACTTACGATCTCAAAATCCTCGACACCTTTCCGTTCCTCAAGTCTCACTTGATTTATCGTATCACTTAGTTGGATCGTGCACATATTCTAGGCGTCCCCAAAATACATGTATTTCAGCCAAGCCTCATGATAGAGAATTCTTCCATCACCACTCGAGTCGGATCGTACACATATTCGGGCATCCCTGATATACGTGCATGTCAACTGAGACTCGCGAGTGGTGCCTCCACAAATTCTACCACTTCGTACTCGGACGTCTGCCTAACCACTAGGCTATGTCTTTCCGTCAGTATTGGAATCATAGTTTCCAAACAATAATATCAACACTGACCCCATCCTAAGGTCAAACCAAATTAATAGTATGGGGTTTCCTACCCAAGCTCGCATCACTCCGATTTCTAAACATCGAGCATAGATTTCCTACACACATTCCAATATTCGTCGTACGGGGTCTGAGTCATTCAGCAAAGCCATCCTATGACAACTTATGTTTCAACCAATTCCTTAACATATCAATCTCACTCGTTCAACAAGCCATTTCTCATAGTCAATCTCTTCGAACACATTCGATACAGTTCGCCTATCAATCCTTCTTAATTCAAGCACGCTATGACGCAATTCATCGCTAACCAAAATTTCACATTCCACATTTCCTAAGTCATCTATTCCAATTCACGCAATCGATCATGAGGTCGTCTGACTCAACAATATGTTGTGCCTCGATCTCACACGATTTAGATTATCCACGGTGGGCATGAATCACCATGCACGCTTCCGCGGGATAATCATCCTCATCGGGACGTAACTCTTATTTTGCGTCTAGACTAATTTATTCTCGATGCGCGGATTGGACCTACTCAATCCTCAAGTTTATTTCATTCATCAATCGCAAGTCTAAACATCCTCGAATTTTCCTTCGCATCAAACCGACAAGTCGAGACAATCAAAGTTTCTGCATCCTAATTTTCTGAGTTTCCCGTGACATGAATCACCATGTTAGCGCTCACGCGGAACGATCGTCCCAAATTCGACGCAACACATGTACGAGGCTAGAGTTGCGCTCGCACAAGAAAAGATCGTCGACGTTGTGGCTATTAACGTAACCATCACTACCAAAATTTATCGATTTAGCGACGGCCATATCCGTCGCTAAATCGACGGTAATTACGATTAGCGACCGATAACCGACAGATTTTGGCCAAAAACATCTGTCGGCAATCAGCTCGTCGCTAATAACGGTCCGTCGCTAAGTTGTCGTGAAGCGATAGAATAGCGACGGATTGTCGACGTCACAATACGAAGCATTAGCGACGCATTTTCGATGGACTGTCGTCCATTTCAACTATTAAGTACTGAACTGTGCAGACAATAGCGACGTAAAATTCCGTCGGTAAACCGTCGTAACAGCGTATCAGAGCATATCGTTCTGTCGGTCATCCGTCGGTATTCGTCGGTAACTAACGACGGATTAGCGACGGCCTGCTGACAGACTATCCGTCGATCAGGTTCTGGAAATGCTTGGCATTTCCAGTATCATGGCGACAGAAGAATAGTCGCTAATCCATCGCTACGACGTCGCCACAGCGACGGATTACTGACTGATTATCCGTCGCCATGGTTCTGGAAATGTCAGGCATTTCTAGAACCATGTCGACGGATAGTCCGTCGTAAAGTAGTCGCTAGAGCGAGCGACTGCGTAGCGGCTGATTATCAGTCGCCCTGGCGACGGACAGGCCGTCGCTATTCCGTCGAAGTTTATACCACCAGAACCTTGCCGACGGATAATCCGTCGAGCATCCGTCGCTACTTGGAAACACTTTAGAAACTCCAGATAGCGACGGCTAATCCGTCGACGAACCGTCGGCAACTGGGATTATCCGTCGCTAAACGGTCACTAGTCCATCGCTAACTGAGTTTTTTGGGAAAAAAATTGCAGCACTTTCCCTGTTCACAAATATATGCATAAACCAAACCAATATATAATGCACACCAATTATCCAACAATCACACAGACCCAATATATAATGCACACCAATTATCCAAGAATCATATAGACCAAATATGCACATACAAATTTAATGCACACCAATTATCCAAGAATCACAGACCAAACCAAATTAATAGAAAATAAATATCAATTATCCTAAAGAGTAACATAATATCCGGTGCTATAAGCCGATTATAGCACAATTAATCCAAAGCTCTCACAAATAATCCAAATTTTCTTAATACAACATTTTAAGAAGGAGGAGGTCGATTGTCCAGTGGTGGTAATCCCATATGCGACCGACGAATATACTCATCCACAAGGTACGCAGGCAAGCCGTCGTAGACACTGCTCGAAAGTCGGCGTAGCTGCTCTGCGGACATGAGATCCAGGAGTGACGTCACAGTCGTAGGCGGTACCACAGGGGCATCAGGGTTGAAAGAAAGATGGCCCACGGAAGACGGACCGACACCTGCAGTCGACGGACCAGTAGAAGACGGACGAGCACCATCAGCAGACATACCGGCAGCAGTAGACGGACCGGCAGCAGCAGACGCAGATGGAAAGTACGTGGCAAATTGCTTCCGCAAGGACGACACCGCCTCGTGCAGCTGCGTAAGCTGCGACCTAACATCATCGTCTGCCCGGGCCACGGGAAGGAGACGGTGTCGGTGGAAATCTCTGCGTCGCCATATGCAATGGCCCTAGGGAGCCGACTCCATACAGGAAACCCTTTCTTAAAGCCGCCGACGGTATCTACGAACATGTCGTTCCGAGCGGCCAAAGAAGAGGGCATCCGAAAGGGAGTCGTTTCACCGACATCCTCGGTATCGGCTAACTGAGCCCGACTAAGGGCCTCACGATACGCAGCCTATCAAATGAATGTGTTTATATTATAAGATTTACCTAAGTTGTAATCTAAATCCTATGTTTCACTAAGTTAAGTGTGAATCCTAAGTTTACCTAAGTTATAGTCCGAATACTTTTAATTCTAACGTTAATCTCATAAACATAAGTACTTACATCAGTCTCCTTGGCCCTCTCGTCGACGAAGCTTCCGTCCTTCCGTCTTTTGTGCATATGCTGGAACACGTCGTACATGGTGACCGAGTCTGGCGCCCTTCCCTCCTTCACCGCCCGTTGGGCCTGCATACGAAATTTCCGTAGAAACTAATTAACTCCTTTAATTAATAATACCTAATTCGATAGTGAAATAAATTTACGGTTGCTCACCAAATCTGTAAGTGTCGCTGCGTGGGACCTTGATCCCCCCGTATGAAGGCCCGCGGCAGATCGGCTAACCTTCGCCTTCTCCGATTTCTCCTTGTACACAGGGTTATCCATCATGCCTAAGAGGTCCTCATAATACTCCTGCCGGATCCAATTCGGCCTCGTATGCCCCATTTTTAGGTCATGAATCATATCCCGTATCTTCTTCGAGCAAGCGCTTCTGTAGGTCCTGCGGATCCCCTCCTCGCGATGTGGGGCCACTAGTAAGTTGTCTAACACAGAAAATCAATTATCACGTAATTTAAAAAATGGTTGATTAAAGAATCACATAGACTTAACCAAAAGATATAGATATATACCCTCAACTCGTCGAGCCAGACGTACTGCACGTTTGGGGGCACCGACGAAAAGTTGAGGTAGGGACCGTAAAAGTTAGCCCTGATAATTTCTCCAAGGGCCCTGCCAACATTAAACGGAAAAAACCTACAAAGAAGAAACGACTGGATTATTAACTTGAATAAATGAATGAAATTTAATAAATTAACTTAAATTTACTTACGAGGTCCCCGCGGGCCATAGCACTCGTCGGAACTCGCCTCTCGGCCTCTCTGGTGCCGTCGGAGGATCCGCGGGTCCGCGTATGTACTTCCCTGTAACCGGATGGAACCGAGTATGGGGGTACTCCGGGGCCCACTGTGCAGTAACTGGGGCATCCCCTGGTGGATCCGCTGCTGGTGGTTCCGATAGCGGAACGGATTCGCTAGCAAATCCGGACTCATGCCTCGATGAAGTGGTCGATCGAGGGCGGGATGCGTCTGTGCCCGGGGTACTCTCCGGGTCGGGCTCGCTCGATGGGGTCACATCCCGGGAACTTTGAATGCGACCACGACCACCAGCACCAGTACGACCACGACCACGGCCCGCACCACCACCACCACCACCAACACGACCACGGCCAGCCATCATGACCTGTAAATAGAACACATAAACATAATTAACAATATAAAAGTGTAAATGGATATAAAAAACTAAACTAAAATATACATACCACCAGTAGGGAGATGAATGCCGCCGCGACGAAAAAGACTAGGAGTGCCATCTGTACTAAGTAAATAATCGAATGAAAAAAAACATGAATTCACGTAATTGCTTTATGAGGTCAAACTTAATTCACGTAATTGGAAGTGTTTTTAATATACAACAATATTTAACCTAATCATCGTCTTCGTTCTCATCCTCGGCCTCGTCTTCATCATCATCCTCCTCATCCTCATCCTTATCTTCATCGTCGATTTCATCTGTATCCTCATCCCCATCAAATTCTTCTTCTTCTTCTTCTTCTTCTTCTTCATCTTCTTCTTCTTCTTCTTCTTCTTCTTCTTCTTCTTCTTCTTCCTCAAAATTTGGGACAAGACGCCTCTTTCTCCCCTGGTTGACAGCTAAGTCTTGTGTATCAACCTCTTCCTCCCCTCTATTTTTCTCAACAATATCTTCAACATCCATTGTATCTGAGTGTTGTCCCAAGTATTAGGACTTTTCGATCTGGTCCTCTTGGTATGCTAGGTCTCCAATGTTGAATGTATTTCTAGATTTAATCTTGCATACTGTCCACCAGTCAAATCGATCTCTACGATGCCTTGGGTAGCTTGTATAGTAGACTTGAACAGCCTGATTTGCTATCGCAAATGTATCGGACCCTCTATACCTCCTGCGATAATTTATATCGACGAATCCAAATTGTTTATCGATTCTCCAACCGATATTTGGTGTCATATCGAACCACTCACATTTGAACATCACAATATGCATATCATATGGGCCAGTATATTGTAAATCTACAATATCCCGAAGCACTCTATAATAGTCAAAGTCCGGCTCGTCGTCATAGACGGTGCCTCTTATACAAACACCGGAATCCTTGGTATTGATGTCGTCATTGATAAATTCGACATTTATAGCATTCTGAGTTGACTTAAACCTGAAGCCATTAACGACATAGTCTGGCCAAGTCTTTATTTGCTTCTTCGGTCCCAGTACCAGATAACGAACACTCTCATGAGTGAGTGTTGTTTCAGGCAATAAAACCTGTAAACAAATATTTATAATTTAAATGTTTCAGATTATATATTAATAATCTCAATTATAATCATAGTTACTTATGTATTTGCGAAACCATGACAGAAATGTACAATTAACCTCTCCTTGAAGTCCCTCATCGGTAATATCGGGTCTCCTCATTTTGACTTCATCTCTAAATACACTATTAGAGAAAATAAGAATATATAAGTGTAGTCACTTACTTCATCAAATTCGAGATTATAACGAGTGCAAGTGTACTGACTTACTTCTCCAAATCTCTCACTTCTTGTATGTCACAGTTTAACAAGACATATCGATGAGCGGCATCATACTCGTCGTCTGTCAACCACCGTCTTTTACTAGCCCCAACAGGCTTGCCCCTTATATTGAATATTCCTCCATCCTCAACGTCCTCGTCATTCCTTTGAGGTCTATTTCGATTTGTTTTAACATGAGTATCGAAATAAATGGAGCAGAAGTTTGACACCTCTTCGATAAGATATGCTTCGCATATCGAAGCCTCTATATGAGCTTTGTTGCCAACTTTCTTCTTTATATGGTGTAGGTATCTAGAGAGACAAATTATCTTGAGAATTAAGAAGAATTTTAAAACCCACTGAAATTCAGCTTAAATTATATCGATATTTATGTACCTTTCAAATGGGTACATCCATCGATAATGAACAGATGCACCGACACGGACTTCATATGCTAGATGAATCGGTAGATGCTCCATGCTGTCGAAGAAGCCAGGAGGAAATATTTTCTCCAACTTGCAAATTGTTAAGATAATCTTCTCCTCAAGTTCAACCATGTGTTGCACAGTCAACTTAGTTGAACAAATATCCCTAAAAAATATTGATAGTTCGGCCAACGGAACCTATACAGCAGAAGGCAACAACTCTTTCAAAGCAATGGGCAGTAATCTTTCCATAAACATGTGGCAGTCATGACTCTTCATTCCCGTTAGCTTGTGTTCATTGAGGTCAACGCATCTAGACAAATTCGACACATAGCCGTCGGGAAATCTTAAAGTAGATACCCACTTGCAGATTATTAATCTATCTTCCTTGCTCAATGTGTATTGTGCTATCGGCTTACTTAATTGTCCAGCAGCTCCCCTTTATATCAAGTTCAGATAAGGACGGTTGCATATCTCGGTAATGTCTTGTCTTGCTTTTAGGATTGTCCTTCGTCTTTCCTTTAATGTCCAAGACGGTATTGAAGACATTATCGAACACATTCTTTTCGATATGCATAACATCAAGATTATGCCTTATAAGATTATCTTTCCAATAAGGTAAGTCCTAGAAGATAATCCGTTTGGTCCAGTTATGGGTTTGTCCGAACCCATCGACATGATTGTTCGATGGATCTTCTATTACAGTGGACAAATCCTTTACATCTTCCCAAATATCGTATCCCGACAATCTGGCAGGCGGATGAGAAAATTCTTATTTTCCAGCTCTGAATGCGTCCTTGTTCTTTCTCCAAGGATGACTCGCAGGCAGAAATTGACGATGACAATCAAGGAAAGAAGTTTTACCTCCATGCTTAAGGCGGAACGCCTTACTATTTGTATGCATATCGGACAAGATAGGGTGCCGTGAGTACTCCATCCCGACAGCATACCGTATGCGGGAAAATCATTGATTATCCACATCAGTGAAGCTCTCATCTGAAAGTTCTGTTTCCTGGAAATATCATACGTCGTGACGCCGATCTCCCACAGCTGTTTTAGCTCATCCACCAACGGCTAGTAAATATATATCGATATTCTTCATCGATTATTGGGACCCGGTATGATAGCTGTCAAGAACATATAAGGAGTCTTCATACACATCCATGGCGGCAGATTGTAAGGGGTCAGAATGACCGGCCAGCAGGAGTATTGAGATCCCGACTGTCCGAAAGGGGCGAATCCATCAGAACATAGCCCCATGCGTATATTTCTGGGCTCTATAGCAAAATCTGGATGGCAAAAATCGAAATATTTCTATGCCTCTCCATCCGAAGGATGTGACAATTCTCTATCGTCCTTTGTACGTTCTTCGTTGTGCCATGTCATGTGTTCTGCTGCATTCTGAGACATATACATCCTCTGCAAGCGCTTCATGATCGACAAGTAATGCATATACTTGTAAGGATGTCGTTTTCTAGTTGACTTTCCTTTTTCCCTGACTTCCTTGTAACGATCCGTATTACAGAAGCGACAACTTTCTACATCGTCGTTCTCCTTGTAGTACAACATGCATCCGTTGCGACAACAATCTATCTTGTCGTACCCCAGTCCCAGTTGTCGGACCATCATCTTCGACTTGTAGAAGTTTTTTGGAAGCTCTTTTGATTCCTTCGGTAACACCTCCTTCATTAGTTGTGTAATCCGATCATAGCAAGTTTGTGGCAAGTTAAAATCGGACTTTATGTTCAACAACCGCATCGTCACTGACAGTACGGAATGTGGATCACAACCAGGATATAAAGAAGTTTCAGCATCCTTAAACATATCATAGAACACCTTCGCCTCGGGATTAGGATCCTCCGGATCAAAATTAGGCCCTGCCGCGTCGTACACCATATCTCGTGCAAGGTTCTGCACGTCTCCATAATCAACGGAGCATTCGTCATCATCGGCGACAAAATTGTAGGAACGTAATAGTAAAGCGTAATACTCTAGAGGGGGGTGAATAGAGTTGGCAGCGGAATAATGCTAATTAAAAAATGTTAGCAGCACAATCACAGAATATTAATCACAACTGAAATAAAGTAAAGACAGAGTTAAGAGAGCAAACGCAAAGACAGTGATGTATACTGGTATCCCTCTGTTGAGGGCTAATCCAGTCGGTAGAACTCTTGCTACCAGTTGAATCCACTATTGGAAAAATCGCAAGTTTTCTTACGAAGTCCTTGCAACTTCTACAACGCGAGCTTTGATACGAAGAACTCGTCCAACTTCAAATGTGAAGAGGTATTCTTCAATCAAGCCTTCTGATTACAATCTCTCAGAAACTTCTAGACCGTACCGCACTGGCAAATCGACTAGAGGATTATAATTGGCTTGGGATCTGAAATTGAAAGCTCTAGAAAACTCTTTGAAAGACTGAAAGCTTTAGATAGAGAGAAGATTGAAAGTGAATGAGTGAGTTGAAATGATCGAAATCCTTCTCTATTTATAGGACTTTCAAAGGCAGACTTCTGATAGACTTCTGACAGAATTCGGGCAGAATTCGGGCAGAACTCTATGAGCAAATCTCGGTCAAATCCGCAACTGCAGGAGGACCAAGTTCCAAGGATTCAAAATCACAACGGCCACTAACCGAACTCTGGCCGAACTCTGGCCGAACTCGGTTCGAGTTCTGTCAGGGTTTAGTCAGGGTTTAGTTAGGGTTTTGAAAAAGCTTTTTGGTGATTTTTGAAAACCTTTTTGTAAACCTTTTTGAGAGTTTATTTTAAAAACATTTTGAACTCATTTGAGGGTAGCCTATTTGCCAGTACGACTCGGTGTACAACATATTCCTAGACTCAAATAAAATGAAAATACATTGCATAGGAATTACAGACTCGAGTAGGCAAACAGATCTTCGGTCTTGAATTCAGTGGATAGCCATTCTTGATCATATTCAAGAGTCCGAGATGTCCCGACTAGCTTTGTATATCCAGACAGAGTTTATTCAATTATTAAAATTAGGTTTGACCATATGACCAAATGGGCCACAATCTCCCCCATTTTGATAATTGACAAACTATGAATGATATAACATTAAGCTTGTTCAAAAATCAAAAAGAAGTAGAAGAAGTAGAATTGTTCATGTCCTGTATTATCTCAAAAAAATGTTAGATCTTTAATTATTTTCTTCCCCTTTGTTACTTAGCAAAATAATTGCAAAAGATAAAGCTCCCCCGCAATCAAATGCATAAGTAACAAATAGTGAGAAAACGTATATAACAGAAATAAGGCATAAAACTAGAGAAATATCACAGGCATGTATATATAAAAAAATTATCACAGGCATGTAATTTCACAGGCAGTTATAAAGAATGAAGCAGTATATAAAGAAATAGTGCTAGCATAAACTGAAACTGAAATAGTGCTGAAATAAACTATATGCCATAAACCGAGGCATAATAAACATGTCCATGAAAGAAAAGAGTACTGAAGCATACTAAAAAGTGCTAATAAAAATGTACTGATAATAACTTGGAATGTCGGAGCATTTCCAAGTGCACAATAAAATATCACTCAAAATCATATAGTCACATCTCCTCATCATCATCCTCATCATCATCATCAGCAGCTCTACCAGCATGTCCTGAAGTACCAGCTCCAGAGGTACCATCGCCAGAAGGAAGTGGAGGGGCGCCAGCATAGAACTCACCAACATAATTACGATGTAGAGCACGGTCAGGACGGTACCAATCATAGGCGTTACCGGGCTGGAAGTAGGCATGGACAGCCTCATCTTCACAACGGTAACCGGAGAAAGCTGGATCTCTAGGGATGGAACCGGCTAAATGACCAGTCTGGGCGAAACGAAGATCAGCTAAGGAGTTTACAAGCGCCTGATAGCGGGTGACGTCGCGGAACTCACGCTCGCGAGCCATGTCCGTCATCGAGACGTGCAAAGCAGATAAATGCTGATGTATGCCCTCAAATATTATGGCATACTGATGAGGTGGTGGAGGAGGTACAGTAGGAGGAGCAGGAGATGGAGCTGAAGCAGTCATGCTACGACGAGATAACTGAAGAAACTTGGGCTCAGGGTCCTGAGTACAAGTCGACAGATCGATATCGAAGCGCTGAAAGATGCGTGGGAGAATCATCGCGTAAGAGAGATTTCTATCTCTTGCACGACAACGACCCATCATCTGAATCATGGTCTTAGGGGCAGAAAATGGAATCCCCTTAAGAATGTGGTACATAGGCGGACAGCTCAAGAGAAGTCACATCATCCTTTGAAGTGGATTTTGGAAGGATAGTGGAATAGATGATGCGATGCAATTCATAGTTAAACAAGTTAGGTTGTTAGCCTTGAACTTTCCAGAGCGTACTCTATCAGGTGCATAGAGTTCCACTTTGAAACTGGCGAGTATCGTGCCTTCAGGAAAATCAAAATCAGTGATGTCAACTAGCGGTTCACCTTCGTTAGGGATACCAAGGATCTCCGCTAAGAGGTCATCATTAAAATTGATATCAATGCCTCCAACACGAGTGCTCACATCAAAAGTATTTAATATGAGATTGTAATAAAATAATCTAATAGCATTAGTTGCTATAGGGAATCAGATTTTAACAAAAAGATGTAACCCTAATGCCTCAAATAAATGACAGTGATCAGGAAATACAGTCCATTTGACTGGAGCGCCTGTGCATATGGATCTCATGGAGAAGTCTCCATACCACAGTAGGGCTTGGTCTAGGGTTTGAAAGAAAAACCCGTCGAACGCACCGTCGCTCATTTGGACCGACGAGAAGAGGGAATCCGTATGCGGATGCGAAGATGACCCTTCCTCACTAGGGTTCGTCTTCTTTCTCTTTGATGGATTAAATTTGGGTGCCATTTGTGCAAATTGAAATAAAAATACACTAATTGAAAAGTGGGGAAAGATGGGGTTATACCTCCCGAAGTTAAAGTATGTCGAAGAGAACGGCGAACTCTGCACGAATCCAAATTTTGGATGGATTTCACCACTTGGATTGGAAGAAAGAGGGTGGTGAAAAGCTAGGGTTCGGGGCTCCTTCGCGGCTGCTGCTGCTGTTGTGAATAGTTTGGAAGCAATGAAGAAGAAGGGCTGCTCGTGTTCTACATATATAACCTGACACCCTCAACCGAACTCGGGCCGAATTCGGTCAGAGCTCTGGCCGAATTCGCCTAGGGTTCTTTAAAGTTGATTTTAGCCATTCTTTTTCATTCCTCATTTCAAATATTTAATTCAAATATTAGTCATTTCAACTTCAATGAACATAATTAATATTATTTTATAGATTTAAATGTCGTTACACAGCGACTGTTTCAGATTAGCTGTAGGAGTACTGTCCCAGCTGGCGGAGGTTCACCGGGGAACTCTTAAGTACCGCTTCGCTTCAACCGTAGTTGTGGTGACAGACAGACTCTTTATTGGCTTGTCTCTAACACAGTTTTTGCGTAATGATATATAATCATAAAACAAAATTAATTAATATTATTGACGTCCAAAATTCCTAATTCTCGACGTAAATAATTGAAACGATCTTCCGCTAGAGGTTTAGTGAAGATGTCAGCTAGTTGATTTTCAGTATCTATGTACACAAGGATTATATCTCCATTTTGATGATGATCTCTAAGAAAGTGATGTCGAATCTCGATATGTTTAGTACGAGAGTGACATACTGGATTCTTAGTCAAATTAATAGTGCTCGTGTTATCACAGAAAATAGGAATATGTGTGTAAAATAAATCATAGTCTTCTAGGGTTTGTTTCATCCACAAAATCTGAGCACAACAACGTCCTGCGGCGATGTACTCAGCCTCTGTTGTTGATAGGGCTACAGAGTTTTGCTTTTTAGTAAACCATGAGACTAAAGCCTTGCCTAAGAAATGACATGTGCCACTGGTACTTTTTCTATCAACTTTGCATCCAGCAAAATCTGTATCCGAATAACCAATAAGGTCAATGGACTAAGTTTTGGGATACCACAAGCCAACAGAAGAAGTGCCCTTAAGGTATCGAAAGATACGCTTAACTGCGGACAGATGTGATTCCTTTGGGTTAGCTTGAAAATGTGCACACAGGCAAACACTAAACATTATATCTGGACGACTAGCAGTTAAATAAAGTAAACTACCAATCATACCTCGATACTTACGTGTGTCGACTGGCTTGCCTTGTTCATCTGAATCAAGCTTTGTTGAAGTTGCCATTGGAGTGCCAATAGGTTTGACATTGTCCAGATCAAACTTCTTTAGCAAGTCTTTTGTGTACTTGGCTTGATTTATAAATGTCCCATTATCAGTTTGTTTGATTTGCAATCCGAGAAAGAATTTCAGCTCTCCCATCATGCTCATCTCAAACTCAGTCTGCATACACTTAGAAAATTTCCTTTGGTAATATCACCAATTACCAAATCTTTTGTATGATCAGCTGTAAATTTCAACCTTTTTGGTAAATTCTGAAGGTAGCTGGTTCCTGGATCTTCTCTAGGAGGTTCAGCTAGTGCAGAGCTTGGTTGAGGATCAGCTGATGTTGAGCTTGGTACAGTTGGATCTTCGTCATTGTCATCGATCGTCATCTGATTTAGTTCATCAAAGGTGACGTTGATTGACTCTTCGATGATCATGGTTCTTTTGTTGAAGACTCTGTATCCTTTGCTCTTGGCCGCATAACCTCCGAGGCTAGCAACTCTGCTAGGACCAAATAAGTCTATATGAAGCAATTGTAGAGGTCAAGTAGTACATACTGCGTTTACTGACTTGAATGTGGATCTAGTAGCTTTGTTCTTTTTATATTGACTGCATACCGAGTCCTTCTTGAATGTAATGTCCGGTAAACCGCGTACTAGCTTCTTTGTGGATAATCTTGAGATCGTATCCATATTAGCGTGACCGAGTCTCATATGCCACAAATGACTCTCATCACTTTTGGCCATTAAGCATCTACCTGAAATGTTAGTTTCTTCTAACAAATAGAAAACATATATATTGTCTTCCCTGATACCTTCAAAGATAGTACTACCAGTTGAGCTATCAACTATAGTACATTTGTCTTTGCCAAATTTGATGCCATAACCATGATCAGCTAGATGACTTATGCTGAGTAGGTTATATTTCAACTCGATAACTAGACAGACATCCTTAATCACAGGATAGGGAGACTTACCAACATCACCGATACCAATAATATACCCTTTCAAGTTATTACCGAAGGAGACATAGCCTTCCTTCTTTTTCTTCGATAGTGTTGCAAATAGGGTAGCGTCATCGGTCATATGCCGTGAGCAACTGCTGTCGAGGATCTATTTGCTTCTAGCATATGAAGGGTGTTCCACCTACAAAACAGTTACAGATAAAACTTTTGGTACCCATTTCTTGTAGGGTCCTGTATTGTTAGCTTTGGGTATCCAAGCATAAACATTTAAATCAACAAGCTTTCTCATTCTACATGCAGATGAAATATGACCAATGAGGCCACAATAATGACATTGTGCATGTCGAGTGTTGAAAGCTGAGTGGTGTGCATGGTTGGTAGGTTTTGGTTTTCTAGTATAGAAGAAAGCATACCTATAATCTTGTTTGGGCTTAACCTTTTGGGGTAAAGGTTTTATATGGTTAGGTCTGACAGTGTTTGGCTTGGGAATGTTCCGATTTTTCGGTAAGTGACACGTGTTAGGGAAGGAAGCAGCAGGCTCAGGCTATTTTCCTAACCTAATTTCCAATCTTTTGGAAGTGTCATACAACTTAGTATAATCAGAAGTGAGTGATTCCATTCTGATTTGTGCACATCGAAGACTTTTCTTCTCTATAGAAAGTTCTTCCTTGAGTTGGTCAATAATTTTGTCTTTCTCTTCAGATGACTTGGTAGTCTCGTGTAATAAGAGCTTTGTTGAAGAAAGCTCACCAGACTCACTAACATTATTTCTAACCTCAGCTAGTAGGTCGGTAAGTCTACCTATTTCACCTTTGTACTCTTTGAGTACCTTCTTAGCGGTCTGATACTTGCTACGCAGTTTCTTGTAATCAGTCATCAGGTCACTGAAGACATCTCCTAATTGCTCAAAGGTGAAGTCATCATAAGTATCAACTACAGGTTCACTAGGTACCTGATCGGATGCCATAAAGCATACGTTTGTAGCGTCTTCTGATTGTTCGTCTTCTGAGTCGCTGGCTTCACTTTCATGCCATATGCTGGTATTGGCATATCTCCTAGATGTTGATTTCTTCAGGTTCCCTTTTTCATACCTGTTGTTCTTCTTGCTTGATGATGAGTTTGTGGGACAATCCTTCTTTATGTGTCCCTTTTTTCTTGCAGCCATAGCAAACAACATCTTCTTGATACCAATTGTTGCTGTTGTTCTCTTTGACTCTCTTCTCATGTCTCATGAATCTTTTGAACTTCCTTGCTAGGAGTGCTTGATCTTCAGCGTCAGATCCACTGCTGTCTGAGTCACCTTCAGCAGCTTTTCTGTGCTGAGCCTTGAAAGCGATCGTCTTCTACTTTGGTACAGGCTCTTCAAAATCTTGTAGCTCCAGTTCATGAGTGAGTAGCTTACCCATGAGTACTTCGAGGGACATAGTTGTGAGGTCGTTCCCTTCAATGATTGCAGTAGCCTTCGAAATCCAGTTCTTGGTAAGTGCTCGCAGGAGTTTGCGAATCTTTTCATGGTTACTGTAATCTTTGCCTAAGGAGGACAAAGGATTTACAATATCCAGAAATCTCTCGAACATTTGTGTAACTGTTTCGTTGGGCTTTATTTTGAACGCCTCGTACTCTTGAGTAAGTCTGCTGACTTTAGATTCTTTGACTTGAGTCGTGCCTTCATGTGTGACTTCAAGTAGCTTCCACACTTCATTAGCCGTTGTGCAGATAGATACCCTGTTAAATTCAGTTCTGTCTAAAGCACAAAAGAGAGCATTAATGGCACGTGCGTCAAGGCTGGCCCTTTTCTTTTCTTCCTCTGTATATCTGCTGTGGGGTTTTTCAACTAAAACTCCATCAACATATATACGAGGTGGCTTTTGATAGCCATCAAGAACAATGGACCATAAATCAAATTCAAGTGATTTCAAGAAGAAACTCATCCGTGTTTTCCAATAGGTATAGTTCGTACCATCAAACAGTGGGGGTCTGTTTGTGGCCTGGCCTTCACTTGTGAATTTCACAGTTGCCATGTGTTGTGCTGTGATCTATATAACAGTTAATTAAAATGAATAAATAATTGTACTGTTACCTTTGCTTTACCTGTAACACTCGCTCTGATACCAATTGTAGGAACGTAATAGTAAAGCGTAATACTCTAGAGGGGGGTGAATAGAGTTGGCAGCGGAATAATGCTAATTAAAAAATATTAGCAGCACAATCACAGAATATTAATCACAACTGAAATAAAGTAAAGACAGAGTTAAGAGAGCAAACGCAAAGACAGCAATGTATACTGGTATCCCTCTGTTGAGGACTAATCCAGTCGGTAGAACTCTTGCTACCAGTTGAATCCACTATTGGAAAAACCGCAAGTTTTCTTACGAAGTCCTTGCAACTTCTACAACGCGAGCTTTGATACGAAGAACTCGTCCAACTTCAAATGTGAAGAGGTATTCTTCAATCAAGCCTTCTGATTACAATCTCTCAGAAACTTCTAGACCGTACCGTACTGGCAAATCGACTAGAGGATTGTAATTGGCTTGGGATATGAAATTGAAAGCTCTAGAAAACTCTTTGAAAGACTGAAAGCTTTAGATAGAGAGAATATTAAAAGTGAATGAGTGTGTTGAAATGATCGAAATCCTTCTCTATTTATAGGACTTTCAAAGGCAGACTTCTGACAGAATTCGGGCAGAATTCGGGCAGAACTCTATGAGCAAATCTCGGTCAAATTCGCAACTGCAGGAGGACCAAGTTCCAAGGATTCAAAATCACAACGGCCACTAACCGAACTCTGGCCGAACTCTGGCCGAACTCAGTCCGAGTTCTGTCAGGGTTTAGTCAGGGTTTAGTTAGGGTTTTGAAAAAGCTTTTTGGTGATTTTTGAAAACCTTTTTGAAATTAACCTTTTTGAGAGTTTATTTTAAAAACATTTTGAACTCATTTGAGGGTAGCCTATTTGCCAGTACGACTCGGTGTACAATATATTCCTAGACTCAAATAAAATGAAAATACATTGCATAGGAATTACAGACTCGAGTAGGCAAACAGATCTTCGGTCTTGAATTCAGTGGATAGCCATTCTTGATCATGTTCAAGAGTCCGAGATGTCCCGACTAGCTTTGTATATCCAGACAGAGTTTATTCAATTATTAAAATCAGGTTTGACCATATGACCAAATGGGCCAACAAAAATTCGCTGCAAGCATTATCATCAAAAGCATAAGTAGCAGCATTCGTAACCTGTCTTTCGGCATATAGTTCACCTTGCGATGACCACAGGCCGTAATCACGTACGAAACCCTTACGGGTCAAATGATCTCTTACACTCACCACTTCTTCGTAACGTCTATTGCGACAATTACGACATGGACACTAGATTTTGTTACCGTCCATAAACTGAGCTTTGCTCATGGCATACTTAAGAAACACTTCCACGCCTGCCTGAAAATCGTCACTCACACCTATTCTGCTCTCGTGTTGTCGTTTGTACATCCATGTACGATCAACGAAATAACGATCAATCACAGATTAGATGTAAAAATCTGTATAGTAAGACAAACTAAACAGAATTAGTATATAATCATGTAACTGGTGGATCCGCTAGTATTCTAGCTCGAGAAGAGAAAAATCTAAATACAGTTGTTACTAATAGTTCGATACCGATAGTGCGATACCGATACTGATAGTTCGATACCGATAGTTCGATACCGATAGTGCGATACCGATACCGATACCGATAGTGCGATACCGATACCGATACCGATAGTTCGATACCGATAGCATGGTTTAAAGTATCGGCCGATACCGATAGTGCGATACCGATACCGATAGTTCGATACCGATAATTCGATACCGATAGTGCGATACCGATACCGATACCGATACCGATAGTTCGATACCGATAGCATGGTTTAAAGTATCGGCCGATACCAATCCGATACGACCGATACTGATACGGTTTGGCATGTTCCGATCCGATACCGACCGATACCAAATATTGACCAATACCGACATTGGAGGTCTTTGTTCCGGTCAATTCGGCAAAACCAATCGGTAAGGGTGACTATTATTTCATATAATTTCAAAACTACTAAGAAATAATGCTGAATACTTAAAATTATGCCTAAATGTATAAAATATATGTTTTTAAATGTAAATAATTTATTAATAATTATTTGTTTTCCGATACCAAAGTCCGATACTCCGATACGATACCGCCGATACTACCGATATCGCCGATACCAATACTCATAGGAATAGTTCGAAACCGATTTCGATACCGATATTGTGAACCTTGTCCTTATTATCTAGCAAGCACTACCTTAGTCTAGTCACACAAGCATTAATTACCTATAATTTCTACCATGTCTACAATCACACATTACACCCCAAGCCGTGGCATGGTAGGCCTGCCTTTCATTCGTCACTCTCTAAAGCACACATACACATATATATGTATATCACAGTTAGATGTATAGATATATACATCTATATAGAAGCACACAACTGACTTATGCAGATGAAGAACTGGCACTGTCCTTGACAAATGAACATATACACCATGAACCCAAACTCCATATTCATATTTACAAATCCAAACACCACCAAAGTAATGGATAACACCCAATATGGATAACACATTATATAGCCAATATATAAACTCAGATGAATTTGATAAGCAAAGCCCTCCGCCGCCCCCGACCAAAGCCCGCCGCCCCAAGACCGCCGTCCAGCCCCCGACGCCCCTACCCCAAGCCCGCCGCCCAGCCCCCGACGCCCCCGTCCAAGCCCGCCGCCCAGCCCTCGACGCCCCCGCCCCAAGCCCGCCGCCCAGCCCCCGACGCCCCCGCCCCAAGCCCGCCGCCAGCCCCCAACGCCCCCGCCCAAAGCCAGCCGTCCAGCCCCCGACGCCCCCGCCCCAAGCCCGCCGTCCAGCCCCCGACGCCCCCGCCCCAAGCCCGCCGCCCAACGCCCGACGCCCCCGCCCCAAGCCCGAATGTCCCCAAGCCCGTCGCCCCCGCTGCCCCTACGTCGACAAACCGCGACAGAGAGAGAGAGAGAGAGAGAGATCGAGAGAGAAAGAGAGGGGATTACCTTCGGAAGAGAGAGAGGAGAGGACGCCGTTCACCGAAGCCGCACGCGAGAGAGAGAGAGGGAGAGAGAGAGTGTGAGAGAGGAGAGAGATTGAATTTTGGGGGAATGCGAAAAGTTCCCCCGCCTTTTCATTTAAGTCTGGAACGTAAATTTAGCGACGGAATAGCGACGGCTAATAATCCGTCGCCAATTAGTCGCTATTATTGATTACCCGACTGAATATCCGTCGCTACGTAGTCGAAGAAATGTACCGCCAAATTCCTACACAATTCCCGCCAAATAATCGACTACGTAGCGACGACTATACATCCGTCGCTATAATACCGACCGCCTAGCGACGGATATGCGACCTTTCCTCTCCCTAAAATTAAAATAAAAAATGGCTAAGGCGTGTAGTCGGTACTCAGTCGCTGAGCGGCCACGAAGCCGTCGCTAACACCGACGGAAAATTTCCGTCGCTAAATATCCGTCGCTATTTGAGTGTATTTTGGTAGTGCATCAAGACACAATCATTTTCATCCAACATTCATCTCAATCAAAATCCTAAGTATAGTATCCGTCGGAACAATAACACTTGCACGACCGTCATTCGCCGAGTCAGAGTACCCCCGAGTTATCGTATATCGATCTTTGATACGTCTCAATACCATCGATGACATGCATAACCTGACGATCTTCCTTTGCAACAAGTTCCGAGTCGTACGAATGATGCTATTGTCCGACTGGATAATCTCCTCGACATTCAATTCAAGTTCGATCATTATCCCTCGAATCATTCACAACATCAATTTTCTCAAACCCAAATTCGTGTATTGTTCATCCATCTATCTTAAGTCATCGACTAACGTATTTCCTCAATTCGCATCAATCCTTTGCTAACTCAAAACATCGAGCAACATTCAATCCAATCCTTAGAGTCATTACTTAACTTCGAAATTCCACTTTTTATGCACGCTATCTTCCCATCGTGCTAACTTTCTTTATACGATTTTACCTATCGATTCCCTTTATCAAGTCATCTGTTCGTTACACCTTAACTTTTCCTCGATTCGATTTCATCTACTCGCTCATTTTCGCGTTTCATACTTGCGTAATCCTCAATCCCGTGCACGTTCCGTGCACGTCAATTTCTAGGTTTGTTCGAATCCACTTATCAAACTTCATAACAACAACTCACTTAATCTAAGGCTTTGCATATGTGCGACGCTTGCTTGATAGACACATCGGCACCCCGAATCCTCAATCGACATTCCTGAGACTATCGCATACACCACTCAGGGATGAAGTCATTTGACAAATCCTCAAAACCATCATTCAAATCAAAATCCACTTCTTCAAATTTTTGTTCGAACCATTCTTCGAATTCCAAGCACGCTCATCTATATCGCACCAACGATATCGTCGCTCGATAGCACCCCTATCGATAGTCATCTCACTTTACTCAATCAAGATCAACTGATTCTAGCTCGAAACATTACGAATCTCGCACTCGACTTTGCTAAGGTCGACACAATCCTTGATGTATATGCCCAGCCCGACTTAGTCAACCGTGCTTACGCAAACCATCTTTTTGTTTTATCAATAACTATTCTTCTACGTTTTGCAAATTATTTAGACTTATTGTATGGACATCCCGTAGGACATTTGAGAGAGAGCGCACCAACGATAACAACTTGCGAAAGCAACGAGTTTTGCAGAAAGATCAAAGTTAAAGAATTCAATCGATAGTCCAATGACGTAAAGCCGTGCTCTGATACCATTATGTCATGCCCCGCTCCCGTAGGAGCGATCGTCCTCGCTAAGACGTGATGCCACATGAGCCTAGGTTGCGCTCATGCAAGACGGATTCCATAACGGCCGATTTCAGCGGCTGCGAAGGGGTCGTCACACAGAAGTCTCATGCAGAAACATTGAATCATAGCAGCAAAAATTTAGAACAGACACAAGTTATTCAAAGAAGCTCTTTATTGATATTGAAACAACGGTTACATTGGGGGCGCAAGGCCAAGATTACAATCACTCAAGCTCACTCATCTCACATTACAAGTCACTCAGCTCTCTCTCATCTCTCAATTACAAGTCTTGACCCAGCGGAAGCTTCGGAAGGCGATGTCCATACATTATGTCCAATATAAGTCTTGACTCCATGCGACCGCACGCTTCGAATCGCCAAGGAACACCGTGCCTGGACGCATCCAAGCGAGCTCCGCGCTACGAGCTTCTACATGTGCCTGCACATGGAAACTAGGTGGATGTCAGTACTCAACTGTACTGGTGGGATGAGCTCCTCGCCCACCCATACGAAACTAACACGTTTGATTTACTTTTGTGCAACATAGTCCCATTTATGATTATCTTTCTACTCTTGCCTTCAGATCAGTTTTAGGACCGACGCCTTGGCCTATTTGTGTCTCTAGACCATCCTGTGCTTGCAACATCAACGTTAACCTATCAAGTCGTGTTTACCTTACGGCCCAAAATCAAAGACACAACTACGCGATAGTACCTAATATCTGTATGACCGTACTACAAATCCTTTGTGCTGTGTCTCGTAACTATGTGCAATTCAACCATATCGCCGCCTCGCGGCCCGTGCTACTTTGATCACCAACTGACCCAATCAAGACTTCTGGGCTAAGTGTCACTTGACCTAACTTTTTCCTTGCAGCATTTCCTGACTTAAACTCAAGACAAATCTCATCCAAACTATGCAACTTATATGCCGACAACTCAAGACTCGACGCCACATCTTGTGCCGAAGCACGACGCCTATGTTGATGTCAAATCTTAGGCCCAAACATTCCTTGTGTTCTAACTTATACACACACCTTCGAATTGACTCCTTAATATAGTGCACTCACGACTCGATTCAGTCCAAAGGCACACTTGCGAATTGCCACCCGTGCCGACTCATCTATATGAACTTGGTCACTGACTCCCAGAGCCATTGTGGACTCCCTTTTAGCTGAGTATAGGATGGACCGGTTCGGGTAGCTAGCCCTAATGAGCGTTCACCGAATACTTTGCCCCAGGCGTAGCTATATTAGACTCCCAGAGCCATTTTTTTTCCTTAGGCCGCATCTGTCCCGTGGCGCCACAGGTTGTCGTACGGGAAAACTCTACCTTGTCGACAAGTTGTCCATGACCATGCAAGACTCGACTCGAACTGACGTCTCACACAGTCAATCTACTTCTAGTGTTACCATCTCTTTCAGGGCTAAGTTCAACACTTCTCACATTTGAGACCTTGCCTCGGCGACCCAGTCGCGAGCATTCTTCTTTCTTGCCTCGACGACCCAGTCGCGAGCATTCTTCTTTCTTGCCTCAATGCCCCAGTCGTGAGCATTCTTTCTTCTTGCCCTATCATTTCACTCAACTTAAGCACAACTATTTGAAACTCTTTCCAAACTCAATGGATCAACCGTGGCCCGTGCCTTAAAACACTAAGTCCGTGCCATCGTGCCTTAGACCCATCGTGCTCTACGCAACACTATCGCCCAACTCATACTCCATACGACTAGCTTTGAAACCGTAGGACTTCATGGCTATACTCAGTCGTAGAACTCATAGGGTTGTGCCTGCTACTACTCCTGATAGCTTAATGTAACTTGCCTAACTTACTTTGCAACAACTTGACGAGCAAAGGCTGCGTCAAGCCTTGCAGTCGTAGGAACGTGCCAGTGCACGCATTTGACTTGAACGACCAAGCTATTTGGGGTGCCTAGACTTATGCCATAAGTCGTGCAATACAACTTAACCCGTCGGGCGAGCAGAGGCTATGCCATGCCGTGGGCGATGAGACTGTGCATGCTTTATGAAGCATTTCTGTGGGCGACGCCTATGAATTTGGCAAACTCTTAGCTTGTGGCAAAAACCAACTTTTCCTTCTCCCAAGCCACGGGACGAAGGACCGAGTGTCATTTTCAAAGCACGCCGTGCACCAACTCTAAGACGATCGTTGGACCTTTCCAAATTCTAACTCAATTCGACCTGTCGGGATTATTCCCTTATCTATGTTGATTCGTCTCTTTTTTATTATCAAGCCTACTTGTGCAAGTTGAAAACATGCGATTTATTATGTGAAGGTAAAGATGAGGCAAGTTCACCGAAACTACCCCACCTGAGCGAGCGGTCGCCTCGACCGAGCGATGTCTTCGAGCAGCCATTGCAAGGCTAAGTCCGAACGCCGTCGGCGTTTCGATTCCTCCGATTGACTGAGCGGGACGGGGCACTACAAAGTACCTCTATATGCTACTCATATCTCACATATATCTCGTGGTACAACTGTGTCAAAGTTTATGAAATGCATAATGATAAGGTAGTGCCTTAACTCTAGATCCATATGCAAAGTTTAAAGGCAAGAATGAAAATACGACTAGCATTTGCATCATGTTTAGCTGAAAGCGTGGTAAAGAAAATCATGAACAGTAACAATAAAGTAACTAAAGAAACTAGAAATAAACACACCATGCAGTAACTAAATAGTAAAGTACAAATAATATAAGCAGTAAATATGACAAGATATCTTGTCTAAGGTTGTGTGCAAAATGACGGTATCCAATAGCTCGAATAGTCAGATCAGTGAAGCAATGAATGGTCAAATCTTGCAAACGCCCTCGGATGCTGAAATAAATATCACAAACATTTTTGGTATAAAATAAATGTCTAAAAATACATACCCAAAAGTTTAATTCTGGACACAGAGGCAAAATCGTAATTTCGGATCAAAACGATGTCCGTCGTTGGACCCGTTTTGTACCAAAAATATTCTTTTAGTTACGAATTTATGGATCGGATTTCACTTAACCCATGGTTGGAAAATCATGATTGGTTTGATCTACAACGATTTTGGACTGGCTCATAATGATCAAATTATATCTGGTCTTGTTTCTACTTTTCTAGTTATTCTAGATACAATTGTGAAATATTGGATCTTCCATTTTTTAAATCGGGTATCTCCTTCGCTTGTAGTAATTTATCATTTAATGAATGAATGAAGAACTTATTTGATCTCTCGATATCAATCAAATCAGAATTTTTCTTCGCGTATAACGTGTATAAAGAAATATATGTCCAAAATTGGATTTCGATGGGCCATGCACAAATTCGTCATTTTGATCGGGTCGCGGGCCCGCCAAAATAGCGTTCTGGTCGACCTTTTCAGAATTGGACCAAACTTGGCTCACAGGACCATAAAAATGACACGGTTCCATTGGCGCAAGTTTTGTCTCGAGATAACGAACGTGCACGAAGTTATTGGCTAGTTTACAAAGAGGTCGATACGAGGTATCTCGACCGATACGCCTTGATTTTGTTGCGTACGCACAACGAAATCGAGTTCCGTCGAATCCCAAACATTGACAACATCCATACGCGTCTTTTGATGCTCATGGGTTGTGACCACGTCGCCCAGTTTGTCGGGGCGCATGCCGTATCGGAAAATTTTCTAAATTTTTTTGTTTTGAAAAGCTGTTTTTCTCGTTTTTAGTAGTCGATTTTCCTGACGCACAGTTGATAAAATTTAAATCTACAAGAAGGGTTGTAAAGCCCTAGGTTGTCTAGGACTTTCTTCAATTAGAACTTCTAAATAGTTACTAGGTTGTCCAGGAATCAACCTCAAACAGAGGTACCTGGGACATTTACGAACTGCTTTCAAGAAAGTTTTTCCTCAATGTTCGCATCGAGTTTCTGGTTCGATGGCTCGTCCCCGTCGAGTCCTATTGGTGGGGACTTCTAGAGGGTTATGTAGGCTTTCTAGAGGTATTTACGAAATTGAAAACAATCAAGTATCGAAGAAGAATTTCGATAGGGAAGGGGTACCTAGGATTGTACAGAAAACAGAGCAATGCTCTGTTAAGCGTTGGTTGTCGCTGTGCAGGCTGTCCGGCGAGGCTCCGGCGACTCGTGCAGCTGCGCAGACGGTTCGCAAGGTACGGGGGAGTTCGTGTAGGGGATCGAAAAGGTGTTTGAGGTTGGGGCTCGGGTTTTTGCTTGGTTGGTATCAGTTTATAGCAGTATAGGTATATCTCCAAATCCCCTACAAAATAAAATCAGGATTATGTAATCAAAAATTTTATATAGAGTTACGAAATTTGGTGTATTTATGCAAAAGAGTATGAGTTCGAGATATTTACAGGGAAAGAAATGTGGCACCATCTAAGATGGCGCCCAAGGTAATTCTTGGACTTGGCGCTATCTTAGATGGCGCGCAAGTTTTTTTCTTCCATTTTTCTTAATTTGTGACGTGAGAAGATGGTTGATTTTCTCATCTATAAATAAATTTAACTCTTCATATACAATTTTATCTTTTAGTTTTTTTTTCAAATCTTAGATTCATTTAAATCTAATACTAAAAAATATCTTAGAGATAAGTTTAAAAAATAATTTAAAATCTTAAATATTTTTTTCTTAAATCAGGTTGATTGTACCTGTATAAAAATCAGATAAAATTTAAAATATCTTTTAAGATAAGTTCTTAAATATTTTTTTCAAATCAAACATTAGGAAAAAAAAACATCTTAGGTATTTGAAATCGTAGATAAATTTTTCAAATGAATTTTTTTTCCTACTAAATAGTACCATCAAGCTTGTTGGACTGCAAGTGCTAAGGCTTTGTTTTTCCTACGACATCAGAAGATTATTTATTTCTCTTCTTAATAGTACCATCAAGCTTGTTGGACTGCAAGTACAACTTCGCATCCAATTGCCATGATAAGTAATTGTCTCCGCTCACATCAAGAGCTTTGAATTCAATCATTGCAAGACTCGACATCTATATAGCAGAAATAATTATACTGGAGATAAATTAATTTAAATAGTAAAATTGACAAGTGCTTTCAATATTACAAAATTTTACATGCCACAATGTGATGAAACGTTATAAACTAGAGAGAGAGCAAAAAGAGAAAATAGAGAAGAAAGTTGTGTGTATTTTCATTCATCCAATATGGCCTTTATATATAAGGCTTACAATGGATTGCCACAGGCCATGAGTTATGAAATCAAAGGGTATGAGTTACATAAGTTATGGATGACTAAGAGTCATGGGACATCCATATTTACAACACTCCCCCTTGGATGTCCAATGTAATATAGGATATGTCTCGTTAAAACCTTACCACGAAAAACCCAATGGGATAAAATCTTGGACGAAGAAAAAGAGTACATATCACACAAAATGTGTAAGCGTGATAAACTGCCTCGTTAAAACCTTGCCAAGAAAAACCCAATGGGATAAAAACTTGGTCGAAAGAAAAAGAGTACAGTTTGAGAATTAGTGATCACGCTCCCCCTGATGCTGGCAAGAGATCCTTTAGCTGACGCATCCCAATATTCTGAATCATCTTTCTGAATGTTGTGGTTAGTAATGCTTTAGTGAATAAATCTACAAAATTCTTGCTTGATTGTATCTGCCGAACGTCAATGTCATCATTCTTCTGTAGCTCGTGAGTGTAGAAAATTTTAGGTGATATATGCTTTGTTCTGTCGCCTTTAATGTAGCCATTCCTGATTTGTGCAATACAAGCAGCATTGTCTTCATACAATATTGTCCCAATATTCTTTGTTGAAGATAACCCACATGATTCTCGGATATGCTGAGTCATCGTTCTTAACCATATGCACCAGAATTTTTGAGTGATTAGAAGAAGTTGCTGCTAATGTTTGTTTCACTGAGCACCATGATATTGCATCACCACCACAAGTAAACACATATCCAATCTGAGATCTTCCTTTAAGTGGGTCAGATAGATAACCAGCATCAGTATAACCCACAACTTGTGATTCTTTGCTTTACAATACGTTATCAGCACGATTCTCTAAGGTGAGTTTAGTCTTGCATACATAGATACATATTTTAGTAAACTTAAGATGAGTTTAGTCTTGCATACATAGATACATATTTGAGTAAACTTAAGTACCGACTGTTCTTTTAGTATTTTGTGTGAGACAAAGAAAGTTCAAATTCATTATGTATGTACCACATATCTACCTATTCTTTATACATGTATGTATGAATTAGACAAATTTTTGATTTATTTATTAGCTGAAAGGCACAATCTGTAGAAGAAAAACATCTAGAGTATAGGATATTATAGATCCTATTAATCTAACATCTATTCATCCCTTTAATAACAATGTCAAATACAAGTGTCAGATACTCTTGGATTCTCTATTGCATACATGAATATTACTACATCATATTATACGGACACGATGTCACATATACAACACCTATTTGTTATGTGCTAGTGTATTCTGGTCTCTGAAGTGAATTTCATTCAAAATAGATAATTCATGATAATTTATTTAAATTATGCACGAATTCATTTCTATATTTTTTTTATGAACTTTACCGAAGTATAAATTAATCTAGAATATATTCGATATTCTTCTTTTATTATGAATGAGTTCATTACATTAAATTAGATTATATGAAATTTCTATTTCCAATATTTTATTTTATTTATTCCACAAGGTACAAATTCACATTGTTGTATATGTGAACCATATTATGAAAAAGTACCCAAAATACAAACCATGATGATCTAAAGATTATTATATAATGATCACATTGTTGTATATGTGATAAACATAAGACATAATATTTTTTGATAGCGTTTCATTACATTGTGGCATATGTAAAATTTTGTAATATTGAAAGCACTTGTCAATTTTACTATTTAAATTAATTTACCTCTAATATAATTATTTCTGCTATATAGATGTCGAGTCTTGTAAAGATTGAATTCAAAGATCTTGATGTGAGCGGAGACAATTACTTATCATGGCAATTGGATGCGAAGTTGCACTTGCAGTCCAACAAGCTTGATGGTACTATTAAGAAGAAAAATAAAGAATCTTCTGAAGCCAAGGCTAAGGCTTTGATTTTCCTACGACATCATATCCATGATAATCTAAAGGCAGAATATCTATGTGATGATGATCCATTGAGTTTGTGGACATCTCTAAAGGATAGATTTAACCATCAAAGGATGGTAATCCTTCGATTGTTCAAAGTGAATGAAGAAATATTTTTCTCTATTAGTTCATCTCTTTGCTTTACAATATATATAAAATTTTCTGTTTTGTAATTGTAAGAATACAAGCAGCTCATCCATCCAATTTTGGCCCATCTATAATATAAAGCACAATGGGTTTTTGGTCCGACCCATGTGCTTTGGTTCAACGATGATGAAAGGACTAAATTGCCCCTCTTTCTATAAGAGAGGAGGAGGTCCCATGTTGGGTGCGGAGCAACCGGTTGGTCCAACGGCACCCCCGCATCCAGCTCCTCTTGCATCGCCCCTCCCTCCGCCGCCTCCGTTCCATCGTCGCCCACGCAATCGTCGCCGGCCTCTTCCGCAACCCCTTCGTCGAAAGCAGCCTCCTCCACCACGCCGCCGACGCCGCCCCTTCCTTCGCCGCCTCCCTCTTCTTCGCCATGACCAACCCCAACCCCTTCTCCTTCAACACCGCCATCGCCATCTCCGCCGACCCACTCTCCATCTACTCCCAAATGCTCTACTGCCGCGTCCCTTCCGACTCCCACACCTTCTCTTCCTTGCTCAACACCACCGCCGCCGCCGCTACCAGGTCGCTCCACGCACACGTCCTCCTCCTCGGAATTTCGGCCCGACCTCTTCGTGCAGACCGTCCTGCTCACCGCCTACTCCCGATACGGCTCCGCCGACCACGCCCTGCGGGTGTTCGACGGAATGCCTGCACAGGGACGTCGTCTCCTGGACCGTCGCCGTCTCGGGCCTCGCCGCCCTCGGACGTCCCGCGACGGCCCTGCACGTCTTCGCCTCCATGAGGCCCCGCACCGCCCCGAACGCCGCCACCGTGGTCTTTCCCGTGTCCGCCTCCGCCAGGCTCGGGTCCCTGGTGCTGGCCCGGTGCCTGCACGCCTACGTTGAGAAGGCCGGGTTCGGAGGCCGCGTCTCCGTCCGGAACTCCCTAGCGCTGGTCTGGTGCCTGCACGCCTACGTCGAGAAGGACGGGTTCGTGTTCGTGTCCGTGCCATTATGGCACGGGTTATCCACTAGTCTATAATATAAAGCACAGTGGGTTTTTGGTCCGACCCATGTGCTTTGGTTCAACGATAATGAAAGAACTAAATTGTCCCTCTCTCTATAAGAGAGGAGGAGATCCCATGTTGGGTGCGGAGCAACCGGTTGTTCCAACGGCACCCCCGCCTCCAGCTCCTCTTGCACCTCCCTCCCTCCGCCGCCTCCGCTCCATCCTCGCCCACGCCGTTGTCGCCGTCCTCTTCCGCAACCCCTTCATCGCAAGCAGTCTCCTCCACCGCGCCGCCGACGCCGATCCTTCCTTCGCCGCCTCCCTCTTCTCCAGCATGACCAACCCCAACCCCTTCTCCTTCAACACCGCCATCGCCATCTCTGCCGACTCACTCTCCATCTACTCCCAAATGCTCCGCCGCCGTATCCCTCCCGACTCCCACACCTTTTCTTCCTTGCTCAACACCACCACCGCCGCCGCCGCCACCAGGTCGCTCCATGCACACGCCCTCCCCCTCGAATTCCGGTCCGACCCCTTCGTGCAGACCGTCCTGCTCCGCCTACTCCCAACGCGGCTCCGCCGACCACGTCCTGCGGGTGTTCGACGGAATGTCCGCACAAGGACATCGTCTCCTGGACCGCCGCCGTCTTGGGCATCGCCGCCCTCGGACGCTCCGCGACGGCCCTGCGCGTCTTCGCCTCCATGAGGCCCCACGTCGTCCCGAACGTCGCCACTGTGGTCTTTGCCGTGTCCGCCTCCGCCGGGCTCGGGTCCCTGGTGCTGGCCCGGTGCCTGCACGCCTACGTCGAGAAGGCCGGGTTTGGAGGCCGCGTCTCCGTCCGAAAACTCTCTGGCACTTGTCCGGTGCCTGCACTCCTACGTCGAGAAGGCCGGGTTCTTGTCCGTACGATTATGGCACGGGTTATCCACTAGTTCTGTATAAAAGAGAGCTAAGCCGTTTCCGTGGCGACCTCTGTTGAGCACACAAACTCTTCTTCCCCCAACAAGTACATATTTCCATCTCCATCGTCTCTCCCTCTCCACTCCATGGACTCCCTCTCGATTTCTTCAGCGATCCCTTACGTCTTCTCTCCAAAAACAACTTCCTTCTCCAAACGCCCTCTTCTAATTCCCATCTCCTCCAAAAGTAATCCATTTATTTCTCTCTCTCTCTCTCTCTCTCTCGAATTTTGTTACTTTCTTATTCTCCTTCTTTATTTGTTTCTAATCTTTTGATTCACTTTTTCCAGATAAGGAAGACGAACCCGATCTCCACTCAGATACTGGCGCCGAGACCACCTCCCTCGTCCCTTTCATCAGGACCCCCACCTCCCTCTCCCCTCTATCCAAAGTAATATTTATTTACAACTATGTCCCCATGCCCCCCTTCCCAATATTCTAATTAATTTTCTTTCTTGATTCAGGACTCGGCGATGGGCCTGGTGCTGAGCGCGGCGGTCGGGAGGGGCTGGACCACCGGTTCGGGAATGGAGGGCCCGGCCAACCCGGAAGCCGATCCCGCCTCCGGCGGCGGCCGGGAGGTTACCACCTTCCCCTGGTCCCTCTTCACCAAGTCCCCGCGCCGCCGGATGCGCGTCGCCTTCACCTGCAACTTCTGCGGCCAGCGCACCACCCGCGCCATCAACCCCCACGCCTACACCGATGGCACCGTCTTTGTCCAGGTATATTTAGAAATCCTCTAGGATATTTTCATTTTTTTTTATAAATGGATTGTTGTTAATGTTTATTCCTGACTACCGGGAGATAGTGTTGTGGATGCAATGTGTTCCATAAACTAGTGGACAATCTGAACCTGTTCCATGAGATCAAGTGTTATGTGAACCCGGGTTTCCGTTACAAAGGAGACATGGGCTTCAATTTCTTCAATGAGGATGAGGGTGACGACGACGGTGGGAATATGTTCCCGTTAATTTGAGAGGACGGAGAAGGATTGATGTGATGGTAAGTATGCAGTCTTTTTGTATTATAAAAGAAAAATTAATAATAGGGAGATTGCATTCATGCACCGTAACTTTTACTGTTCATATGTTTATATTTTTGCCCTTTTCTTTTGTATAATACATACATACTTGTATTGTGACAGATATAAGTGGTTGCCTTTACATCACCTATTGCGTTGATGTTTGGATGTGCTTTGGGTGAATCTCTAGTAGTATTACTTGGATGCATCTAAAACATAACTTTTCCTTTGTCATGATTTAGGTTCATGTCTAGACTTTGTCTTCAACCTATATTTATATTTTTATAGTTGTCTTTATAGCATGTTAGTGATTCAACATGGTCAGTTCCTACATTGAATCAGTTCTTGCCGTCTTGCTATGTAAAGGCATGTTTTGGGGGCATTCTCACCAATGAATCTTTTTGTAGTTGAGAATGATGTAGAATTTGATTAGCACAGTCCTTTAGGCTATGTTTGGATGCTCAGAAAGTGAGAGAAAGGAAAGGAAAATGAAACTTGATCCTATGTAAATAATATCCCATTTGTACATGAAATACTTTCACTTTCATTTCCTTCACTTTCTGCCCAACCAAACACAACCTAGGAGTTTGTCTACAATTAGATTATATACGATTTGATTTTGTGAGAAATTTGATATGAACATAAAAAATTCAACTCACCATATATGGGAACGATTTAGTTATAGCTTTTTCCCCACTTCAAATTTAGTTTGTCTTTTAATATAAAAACATACCCCTAGAGATGATAGTGTGGTTAAGTTTACATCATAAAAGTTTACTCGTGAAAAATCATGCGAATTGAATATTTCTAACTCATCCATCCATGTTTGCAAAATATATATATTTTCAATAATTGAAATAGAGAGATCAGTTGATGGATGCTTTAAAACTGTTCAACCACAAGATCCCTGATATGTAGATATGCTTTAAGATGTGTAGATAACTTTAAATCATTTGACCCATGCATTGGAAATTTAGAATGACATAGGCAGCTGTATAAGTCTTAAAGGTACTAGTCTAGACTAGGGGTATGCATCGGTCGGTGGTCGACCTATTTGGTCACAACCGAAGTCGAACCGAAGTTAATCGGTTTGAAATTAATCCCAATCGAACCAAACCAACCAACTGGTCGGTTCGGTTTTGAAACCGACCGACTTGGTTCGGTTCGACTTGGTTCGGTTCGACTTGGTCGGTTTTGATCACAGGAAGAAAAAAATGGACTGCCATTAAGTTAGGTATTGTTGCTTATTTTGATGTATGGAACTCCAGTTAATCACATGGAAAAAAAAATGGACTGGGTCCGATTTGGAAGTAACAGCTGCCAACCAACAACCCCTAGCATAAACCATTCAATTTCAAATTTCAAAAAGTCAGTACAATAAAGAAGATGTATATTATGGAATGGGAGTGACCTATGTCTGAATCACCTATACATGAAAATGTGCACAACAATTATACATGAGAATGAGAAGAGAAGTTTTTACTTTTCTTTTCATTCACTGCTGCTTAGTCCCAATTATTTAACACTAGCCTAGTAGTCTCGGTCTCCCCTACCAACCGGTCCAACCCAATCCTAATTATTTAACACTCACATAGGGTTTGGTTCGGTTCGATTTTAATCGGTTTTGGAATAACCAAACCGTGAACCGAACCAAACCGATCGGTTTTAGAAAATGTGTAGTCGAACCAAACCGATTGAACCATCGATTCGGTTAAAAACCGGTTCAATTTGGTTTGGTTCGATTTGGTCGGTTTGACTTAAATGTGCACAGCCCTAGTCTAGATCGGTGACCCATATCGTGGTTTAAATGTGAGTTTTTATAGTTGCTTCCATTTAATGATCAAACCGTACTCTAGAAGATCCCTTGGGACAGATTTAATTTAGAGGCATATTTCCTTTTATAAACATCAATTTTAAAGAGACCAAATCTAGTTAATGGTAACGAGCACCAAATTTCCTTCGAAATGTTTTAAGAAACATCAATTTTAGAGGGAAATCATATGAACCATAAATGCTTTATGGAGCTATTTTGGATATAAATTATGTTAGTCCAAACACTTTATAGCCCCATTAGATTGTAAGCCTTGTAAAGTTTAAATCTTACTCGAAAATGTTAGGATTTTAAATAAATGTCATTCATTGAGTCTAGAGCTTATGACTATACTATGGAGTAAAATGTTGGGATTTTAAATAAGTGTTATTCATCGAGTCTAGAACTTATGACTATACTATGGAGTAATGTTTGGGAATTTAAATAAGTGTCATTCATTGAGTCTAGAACTTATGACTATACTATGGCGATATGGTTGCAAAAATCACATGGACTTTGAAGATGACAATGAGTCAAAGAAAGAAGCAAACTTGACAAGTTACATGTTAAGAAAATTCAAAGTTTGCAATGACGGTGACGATGCCGGGCTGGTTCCAACTTGATGCTTGAGTTTTTGAGATAAGACGTTAGGAATAAATCCTCCCCTCCCTATGAATGATAAAAACAAGCACAAAGATTCCAATAAGATTGGAATAGATAGTTTAGCTTGCTGCAACTAGAAACTATCAAAGTAATGACTAGACACGTCAAAAGCTTGAATTATCCTTCGAAGAAATTCCCCTTTCGGAAGTCTGCTGTAAGAGAGAATTGACCAATAAGAATGAAAAATAGGCATAGCCCCGTTCTATTTTCTAGTGTTTTTGTGTTTCGTCCATGTCCATGGAACCCTAGTTTCTTATCAACTTCTGCTTAGCTTCTGACATGGTCTTCCCCATATTATCTAACCATATTGCAAACTTCCCCATATTATCTGACCATACTGCAACCTGACCCCCAAGTATTAAAGGAAAAGAACGTATCTAGTGAATCCAGTGAAGTTGATCGACACCTATCAATTAAACGTATTGTTGTCGTGACATTTCTCTTGCAAGCAAAGCATGGTGTTAGTTCAACATATTGTCGAGTGACATGGCCTCCGGCATTCATTACCCTTGATAATGTGGTTCCTCATGGATACAACAGCCTTACCAGCTCCCAAGTCAAACAACACCGTGAGACGTGCCTTGAAGTCACTATTATTATAGGTACTGTCTTGTTGTCTTAGGCGGCTGCATAGGTGTCTCAAATTCTATAATGCCTTGCTAGCTTTGGCACCCACCTTGACTTGACTTAAAATGTCACCTGACCTATGCCTTCTTTGTATTTGGAAGTTGGAACCTGGCCCAACCCTAGTCACTTAAAACTGTAGTTACCATCTGTAGTCTAGATATTAAGTAGTGCAAATTAAAATAGGCCCCTCTCCATTCCCTTTCCTTCTATATCTGCCATATCTCGTAAAATCTTCTCTATGCTTGTTATTTCTTCCTCTTTATGTCAAGATTGTGATACTTTTAGTTGTTATTTTGATTAACCAATTACATTCAATTGATATTGAAGTCTCGAACTTTGTATTTTCAGTTTGCAAACAAGATCTTCATGCAATGCTATAGTTTTTAATTATACATTTATCATAACAATTAAGATGAAGCAATAACAGAAAGTCCCAGTAACATATCACAAACTTACCTATTTACATAACCCTAATTCTAGTATTCAAGCCTGTGTCCAGGCCTTAAGGTTTTCAACATCTCGTGTTCAATTATTCACCTTTATCCCGTCTCAAATACGCCATGAAACACGCCTTTGAAAAGTGTCATGTCCCAGTGCAAATTAATCACCTCTATCCCCCTTACCTTTGTCCCCCTTGTTAGTTATTTTCCAATCAATTTTGTCATTTCTTGATTCTATGCCAATTTCTATGGCAGCCTCCCTCCCAATATGGGAAGTTGGGAATGTAAATAAAAAACAAAATGTGAAAAATGGTCCTTTTACTCATGAAACTACTACTATATGGAATAAAAACACTATTGACTACCCCTTTCCATGTCGTCGGTCGTTGGCAGGCTACGAGTCGTATGGAAACATTCTGACACTCCTCTTGCCAACCATACTCTCCAACACTTGTGCCCCGCCTACCATCGGAACACATGCATGAGTGTTAAATCATGCACAAAATAAGGCTGACTATTATTTATTGCAGGTAAACCAATTAATAAGTCTGACTATTATTTCATTCAATTTCAAAATGTTAAGAAGTAACACAAAATCATAAAATTATGTCTAAATGTATAACTGTTTTTTTCCAAGATTTTTAATAGTTTATTAATACTTATTTGCTTTCTGATACCAACAAGTTTGATACTTTGATCCTAAAGTGCCGATACTACCGAAACGGATACTCATGGGAAGGTTCGATACCGATACTGCGAACCTTGGTTAATGGAGTTTTAAGGGAGTGGCATTGTGAAATTTGTAACACCTTGTGGAGAGAATGAAGCTCAACGGTCCATTTTTCTTCATTTTTGGTGTATTCCTCAAGGAAAGATGCAAAGTTGATTAGTGATGTAGAAGAAAATATTCTAGTTTGATAAGTTATTTAAATGAGAGGAGATGAGATTTCCTACAAGTCATATATTGAAGGACTTGTTCAAGAAGTGTCCTATAAGAAAGGAAGTTAGAACATTACCATGTTTCAGTGTACATTTCGGTAGGACTTTTGTGAGTTTTAAGAGTGAAACTAAGTTTGTCACTAGTATGAGCTTACTGCTTATCTTTATAGCGGGTGATGTATTATAATCTATATATTATTATCTAAATCATATATTATGGAAAAAATAAAATGATTGAAAAATTGAATATTAAGGGATATCTTGTGAACTTCCTTTAATAGCAAAAATGTCTCTAGTGAGGAAAATAGAATTCTTGCCTAAAAGCTCTTCATATCGTTACAAAAAATCATATACTGGGTGATATACCGGATATGTTGGGAGATATAACCTAATGGTAGTATAGAATAACAATTTTCTTCATGTATGGCATACATGGCAAATTTAGAGTATTAATATGAATATGATTAGTGTGATTTATAATATGGCTCTATCCACACACACATAACACTAACCCTGATGAAAATATAGACATTCTAAACCGGTTTTTAAAATCATGTTTGAAGTTTAAACCCAAATAATCCAACCCATACCGAGTTACGCTATCGGTCTTTAGCGTAATTTGGAATATAACTCCATCCAACATACATATTCTAAGTCACACTAAACACCAATTTCTGAACCATTGTAACCTAGTTGAAACCCAAATGATCCTACCCATGGTCGATACCGAGTTAGGCCGGTATATCTGCCGGTTTGACCTATATATCAACCATTTTGGTGTAGATACTGCTAATATGGGTCTTGAGTGACTTAGAATATGTATGTTGGAATATAACTCTATCCAACATACATATTCTAAGTCACACTAAACACAAATTTCTGAACCATTGTAACCTAGTTGAAACCCAAATTATCCTACCCATGGTCCATACCGATCATATCTGCCGGTTTGACCGATATATCAACCATTTTGGTGTAGATACTGCTAATATGGGTCGTGAGCGATTTTTCATATCAGTCGGTCATATCATTTCAGTCCGCCTAAACTCTATCCAACATACATATTCTAAGTCGCACTAAACACTAATTTCTGAACCATTGTAACCTAGTTGAAACCCAAACGACATAGCTTTATAAGCATATCTTCTATAGTAATCTAGCTTCCAATAATATATACTAAACAGATTGACAAGGCTGCTGAAGAAACCATGCATGTCGATACATAAGTTTTGAAATTTACGGAGGATATTCACATAGACACTCAGATCTGTTAAACATATGGAAGTTTAGTTTCACTTTTTGAATTCACAAACTTATTATCACAAGTTTGACTTGCAAGTGCACACAAGCTTAATGTAGAATTTCACTTGCATGATCGTCTTTGATGAGTCCTCTTATATAGAACTTCTAAGTAGGGGTGCACAGTAACTGGAAGAAACGAACATAGTTTGAGAAACTATTTGTCAGGTTAGGTTGGGTTGGTTCTTTTAAGCTCCTGGTCTGGTCCAGCCGGTTCTTTTTAAATCTTTTTTTATTGTTTTGGTATGGTTCAAAGTTGAGGGAAAGATATCGTGGGAACTGAAGCTGTATATCTACCTAATTTAATAAAGCCTAACTCGTTTCTTTCGTTATTTGCATTCATGAGAGCAGACCGAAGGTGTATATACTATATATACCTAATTAATAAACCCTAACTCTTTCATTATTTGCATGCATGAGACCGGTGGCAGCCTCCTCTCCAATCCAGGCCAAGTTGTATATATACCTAATTTTTATCTATGATTTTACGTTTTGAGTAATTTGATGGTTATGGATTTATTATTAGGTTGGGGATTGGTTACAAGACAGATTATTTACTCTTTTTTTTTTAGATAATAGATGAACTAAATTTCTTGATGTTTTCTACAAGTACAACTTCGTGTCGTTGATTTATGACATGACTTTGCTATTTAAATATTGACATTTACATGTTTGCTTAAGAGAATGTATGGGACTACCAACAAATTGCTATTGCATTGTTAACCTTGGCATAACTACTGGGAAAGACCAAGTGTGAATGTATAGGACACGAGTATACTCGGTATGCCTTTGGAGTTAGGACACAAGCACCGACGAACCCGGCAGCAGAAGTGCAAGACTTCTCTGCTCTCTACCAGTATACTTAGTTATTGGAGGAATTGTGTGGCATCACATGTACATAATGTCAAATATAGTTGTTCTTTGTATGAATTGCAACAGCTACTCCGAATGTGTGCACATATTGTCCGGCTCCAATAAAAAAGGAACAGTTTTGATGATAATTTTCATTGTATGGAATTGTATGGAACTGAGTAAAAGAATCACACCGAACAGAGATTGCCAGGTTGAGTTAATCCAGTTCCCCAGCTTGGACGTTCCGATCTAGTTTCTCAATTTTGGAGAACCAAAGGATGCCAGTTCGGTTCACGGTTGTCTTAAAATCCAAAGGAAGCTGCATTGTGTTGACCCCTATTTCTCAGGAATTTTACCCCTACCTACCCAGGAATTTCTCAGCGCAACCGCAACCATGATAAGAGATTTTTTTAAGTCAATTTGTCAAACTTTGCAATTTCCCTTCTATATCACCTCAACTTCGCAACTTTTTTTTCTTCTATCGCCAAATGTGAATCTTTCTGTCATGCAACGATGCAATCTTCAAAACTGTGTAGTGCACTGATTGTTGGATTTTGGTCTTTTTTAAAGTAAATTTTAGTCCCACATCGGCTAGACCAAAGGAGTTGTATCTCTATATATAGTCTTGCTAGTTTAGAGATGCACATGTGGTGTGGAGGTGCACATGGGTGTGCCACGTGGGGTTATTTTTCTAATGGAAAAAGGCTAAAACAACAATTGAAAGCATTCATGCTTTTTGCTCTTGGAAAATTTATTTCCATGGGAGCTAAGCCTCGTAGAGGCTTAGCGACTCGGACTCGGACTCGGGCTCATGAGCGTAATGTGGCGTTTTATTGGCGCACTTTGCACTTAGCACGACAACATCGTCGCTCGGTGCATAGTGCGCTTAAGTTGCGCTCGTTGCGCGAGCTACTTGCGCTGCCAGGCGCGTGGTGCACGTCGCGCGAGTGGCGCAGGGTGCGCAGTGCGCGCAGTGGAACGTTCGGAGTGGTTATTACCACGTCCCGAATGTTGTGCTAACTGGACAGTTGCTACTCGGGCCTATATAAGGTCTCCTCTCTCTCACAGGCAAATGGACAATACAGAACACATTCAGAGAGTCACGAAAGTTTACAAGTGTTTCTTAACACAAGTAAACAGAGTCTGTGAGAGAGAGAAGCTTTGCACCAGCGTTGCTTTTGCACGGAGTCCGTGTATGATCGAGGAGTCAGAAGAGCAGAAGTGTTCCAAAGTTCTCCGACGAACTTGTTGGTTCCTGGAAGCTATTCGTGTGGGGCGAATATAGCTTTGAGCAACGGTGATCATTCATCCCAGCAGGCCATCTTCTATCTTTCGTCTGTCATCTTCTTCATTGTTGTAATTACGAAATTTTTTTAGATTCTCGTAATATAATAACGAGATCTTCTTAGATCTTCGTTATACTTGCGCAACCTTCCTAGAAGTGTTGCATTGGAGCATTGTTCTTACAATTGTTTCAAATTCACAGTTTTTCATCGAAAAATTGTGCCCCTGAACTAACAATCTCAAAGCTATATTGCTATGATGGAAAACTTCAATGCTTCACTCCTCAATACTGATTTTTGTAAGTTAGAAAAGTTTGATGGAGAGCATTATCAAGTCTGGAAGAGGAAGGTTTATCCCACTCTTCAACTCAGAGACGTTGATCACGTGCTTCTTGAAGAGGAACCTACTGTTCCAGATACTGGGTCTGCTGCTGCAATCGTTGCGGCTACTAAACTTCAGGCCAAGTGGAGAAGGAAAAATAGCATTTGCAGGCTGCTTATCCTGAATGTTATGGAGGATTCTCTAGCAGAATCCTACAGTAAGAAGACAATTGCCAGAGACATATGAGAGTCTCTGGAGAAACTGTATGAAGAAGACAGAACAGGAGCAAGATATTTGTGGTTGAAAAATATCACAAATGGCTCTTTGAGGACGAGAAGTCCATGTTCGCAGGTAAAAGAATTTCTGAAGCTGCGACAAAAGTTGGAAGACGAGGCGATGCCCCTCCCTGACAAGTTTGTTGTTGGAGGGATTGTCTCAAAGCTCCCCGCTGGGTGGAGTAAGTTCTATGCAAACATGCATAGGAAGAAGCTTGAGATCACCTTGAAGATCTCTTGCAGGAAATCTATGTTGAGGACCAGATGCGGGCTCAACTGAAGGTGGACACACTGTCCAAGCAATTGACTAATGCCAATATGTTCATACCAAGGAACCAAGGGGAAAGCAGGCGGCTTACCACAGCAAGAAGAAGGACCCTGACAATCTGAAAGTCAAGGGAACTACTTTCAAGCAAAAGAAGCCAAAGTCTCAGATGCCTTGCTTCAAGTGTGACAAGAAAGACCACTTCAAAAGTGAATGCAAAGCAAAGACCAAGCAATCAGAGCAAGGAGAGCCTAGTAAGGTATCTATTATCACTGACGTTGTTGCTATGATTGCGCATGTTGATGCGGTAAGGACTGACTCCGACTGTGGGTAGACACTGGAGCCTCCTGCCATATCTGCTCCAGTAAGGAGTGGTTCACCACCTACACACCTACTTCTGAGGTGGTTATGATGGCGAACCAGGCACAAGCTGAAGTGCTCGGGATCGGGACAATGGTGTTGAAGCCGACTTCGGGGAAGTCTCTGACGCTTCAAGGCGTGAAGCACGTACCTGCTATCGCCAAGAACCTGATCTCAGGAGGCCTACTATGCAATGCAGGCCTAAGGATGGACATCAGTGCTGGCCAGATGGTGATATCTATTAAGGGAACATATTTCGGGAAAGCTTTTTATACCGAAGGGATGTTCAAAATTCAGCTTGTGAATCAGTCCAATGTAATTAATGTAATTAATGCAATCACTCCTTCTGCTTATACTCTTGAGTTGTGGCATAATAGGCTAGGACATGTTCATTGTAAACGAATAAACAAAATGTCTAGTCTAGGACTTATCTCCAAGTGTGGGGGTAAGGTAGAGAAATGTGAAGTTTGTGCTCAAACGAAGATCACAAGGAAACCTTTCCTCGGGTTAATCGAAGTACAGATCTTCTTGAGTTGGTACACTCCGATATCTGTGACTTCAAATAGTTCTCTACAAAGGCCGAGATGAAGTATTTCATAACCTTCATCGATGACTTCTCAAAGTATGCGTTCGTCTACTTGCTGAAGGCTAAAGACGAAGCATTCGAGAAGTTCAAGGAGTTTAGAGCCGAAGCTGAGCGGCAGACTGGACAACAACTCAAAAGAATAAGAAGTGATCGAGGTGGGGAGTACAGGTCTCATGAATTCGCAGCGTTCTGCAAAGAACATGGAATTGTCAATGAGACTACGGCTCCGTACTCTCCTCAATCAAACGGAGTAGCAGAGTGGAAGAACAGACGTTAACTGAAATGATTAACTCAATGTTGTTGACTGCTGGCCTTCCTAAGTGCTACTGGGGAGAAGATGCATTGACGGTCACTTTTATTCTAAATAGAGTGCCTCATGCAACTTCAGACATTACTCCTCATGAACTCTGGTTCAAGGTCAGACCTAACTTGAATGTCATTCGACTGTGGGGGTGTCTGGCATATGTCAAGCTTCCAGATCTGAAGATTCAGAAGCTTGGGACAAGACTACTAAGACGATCTTCTTGGGGTATGCCGAGAAGAGTGATGCTCGGAGATTTCTTGATATTGAGTCAAATCATATCATTGAATCTCGCGACACAGAATATTTTGAAGATAAATTTACAAGGCACAAGAATATTGTTCTTGCGGATGTACCGGAGAACAATGAGGGTGCGCAGGAAACTGAATCTTCAATGAAGATGTGGTCCAAGAAGATGTTGTTGTTGAAACAATGATTGAACCAGAACAAGCTGAGCCGTCAGCTAAGCGTATGAGGAGGCCGAAGGATTTCGGAAGTGACTTTGTCACCTATTATGTGGAAGCTGATCCGCTTACCTATGATGAGGCGATGAAGACCAGAGACGCGGTTTTCTGGAAGGAGGCGATTGACAATGAAATTGATTCTATCACCTCAATAATACTTGGGTGTTGGTTGATCTTCCTGAAGGAGCGAAATCCATCGGATGCAAATGGATCTTCAAGAAGATGAAAGCTGACGGACTATTGACAAGTTCAAGGCTATGTTGGTAGCCAAGGGGTTTTCTCAGAAGCAGGGGATTGACTACTTTGATACGTATGCTCCAGTAGCCCGGATGACCACCATTAGAGTGTTGATTGCTCTTGCAGCAATACATAGATGGTGATACATCAGATGGACGTGAAATGGCTTTCCTAAATGGCGAGCTGACGAATAAATACATGGAACAGCCAGAGGGATTTGTCGTCAAGAGTCTTGAAGAAGTCTGCAAGTTGGTAAAATCTTTGTACGGTCTTAAACAGGCTCCCAAGATGTGGCATGAGAAATTTGACAAAGTTTAAGGTCAAATGGCTACATGGTCAGCGAGACGGACAAGTGTGTTTACACGAAGTTCGCTGATGGAAGAGGTGTGATCGTTTGTCTGTATGTGGACGACATGCTTATCCTAGGTACGGATATGAGCTGTGTTACGGAGACAAAGAAATTCATCTCGAGCAAGTTCAGTATGAAGGACTTGGGGAAGCTGATGTGATCTTAGGGATCAAGATCATCCGGACAGACACTGGACTAGCGCTGTCACAGTCTCATTATATTTAGAAAATGATCACTCGTTATGGATATCGGGATCTTCCAGGGATCGATACGCCGTACAGATGTGATCTGAAGCTAAAGCCTAATTCAGGAAAAGTGTCAGGCAGCTGAAGTATGCAAGCGTAATCGGGAGTTTTGATGTATGCTACTACTGCCACAAGGCCTGACATAGCTTTCGCTGGGGAATGCTGAGTCGTTTCACGAGCAACCCAAGTGCTGAACACTGGAAAGCTGTGAACGGGTTATGAGATATCTCAAGAAGACTCAGACATATGCACTGTACGACAGCAGAGATCCGCCGGTAGTGGAAGGCTTCAGTGATGCCAGCTGGTGCTCAGAGGTAGAGAGCGAGAGGTCCACAGGTGGATTCATTTTCACAATGGGTGGAGCTGCTATATCGTGGAAGTCGAAGAAGCACTATGCTCTCGCGGTCATCCATGGAATCTGAGTTCTTTGCACTTGATACCGCAGCCGAGGAATCAGAATGGCTTCGGGAGCTAATGTATGATCTTCCAGTGGTTGGGGCGCAAATACCGGCGATACCGATATACTGCGACAACCAGGCGACTGCGGCGGTGGCATCAAATGATGTCTTCAACGGGAAGAAAAGGACTGTGCGGTTGAAGCACAGGACAGTACACGATCTCATCAAGAGGGAAATTTGTCACGCCCCGACCCGGAATCACCCGAATCATCGTCCTCGCTTGGGGTGTGATGCCGCACGAGCCTGGAGTTGCGCTCGTGCAAGACAAGATGACAAGTTCTCAAATGGTTATAATTGCGTTGAACATTAACAACGAAAGGAAAACAGAGTATACGAAACGATTCTCTTTATTGATATACAAAATCAGATTACAAAGGCTTTCGATAGCCCAACGAAATTTGCCAGATTGGCTACAACACTCAAGTTCTCTCTTGCCCACAAAAGATTCACCGTTCCATACATCATGCCTTCTATATCTCGGTCGCATCAATCCTGTTGCGAGTCCGAGCGTCAATGCGATCGCACGCTTCAATACGCTTCGGCATTCCAAGCCTCAACGCGTTCAAGCGAAGCTCCGCGCGAGCAGACCAATCCCTGAACCTGCTAGCAAACTAGTGGGGGATTAGTACTTTCGTCCTCGCTGTACTGATAACAAATTCACTTAACAAACTGACAGTATTGTATTGATTCATGCAAACATACAATTTAGTTCTCTTTTTATGTTCTCCTTAGGATGAGTTCATGGCATATTCGAAGACTGTAAAGCATGGCAAGCATGTTATCAAATTCGCATAAGTAAACAGGCAAGCAATCTCGTGTTTGATTCGTGGCGCAACTTAGCAATATCGACGCACTCGCCTTTGCACCGACCAAGGTGAATACGCCTATCCGTTTTCCTGTCATGTTATAAGTGCTCGCTATTCAGGATCCATCCATGCAGGATATATTATACCTTGCACTTCCAAACCCATCGCCCTTAACTATATGAAGGTCACTAGCTTTTCAGGCTAGAATGGACTTATATTTCGAATCGAATATGTAAGACGACAATCACTCAGTTGCGGTTGCTAACCACAATCAGAGGACCCCCGATGTACTCGTGTAAGTGGCTTATCACATTCAGTAGAAAGTGGCTACCCGTCTAGTCGAAGTGCACCAACAATACCGATTTTATCGCAGTCCCTCCTAGGCCGAACGGTCCCAGCGCCCTGGTGATCACGTTCGAGGGAACACCCGTGCACGGGCAATACGTCTTTAAGTCCATTTGACCATGCAACGAATCTTATCTTTCGTACAACCAAGCAAGTTCGTTATCTCTATTTCAATTGGCATGAATGTGGCGGAACTGTCGGATATGACATAATACCTCGAAAGGTGTTCGGGACCTTCGGGTCGTTCGGTTGACGAGCATTGAGTTGAGGCATGATGCCATTGAAACATTGAAACGAAGTATGAAACGTAAGAACATAGAAAGTTAACGGAAGAAATACGAGATGATAATGCGGCATGGTGCCTTTGAAATGTCCATGGCCGACATTCGGGCACAACATTGTAGTGATTGATGTTCGGAGTCAGGAGAACCTGGCGGATCCGTTCACCAAGGGCCTCAAGCGCCAGCTGGTCGATCACACAGTTTGTAAAATGGGTTTGAAGGCATTCTGATATTGTATTATTTAATTCCTACCATAAAGTTTTATGCTAATAGTTCAAAGAAAAATCTACTAGGCATCTAGCTTTTGGTTCAAGGGAGGACCACTAATCGGAAGAATATCAGGAACGGTGGGTACATGTTCTATTGGGCATAGAGAGGTTACGAACCTACAACCACTGTTGTCTATTGCTGTTTTGTGAAAAACGGATCCTGTGGGAAGGTTGGCTTAAATGCCTTAATGAGTTCACAGGCAGAGTGAATGCCTAGTGTGCTTTACAGGAAGCACAGTAGAACAGCACTACAAGGAGTGAAACTCCATGCTACTGTGGGGTGACTCCAGCATGAGGTTCCTAGGCATGGGGTAATGCCTCGGCTTTGCTAGCCAAGTCACAGCGGCGTAGCACCGCAAATAGGCAGTTAGCCTAATGCTGTATGTTAAAATAAAGAGGGGTGTAGTCAGCCTACAAAGAGGAGTTCCTCATGTTACAGTGGCACGACACCACGATGAGGTACCCGGTTAGGGATAAAGCCTCGGCCTTGCAAGCCATGTCGTTGCGGCGTAACATCGCAAGGGAGCCTAAGGCTTCATGCTGGATAGTTTGGCACTACAAAGAGGCGGTTGCCTCATGCTACAGTAGTATGACACTACGATGAGGTTCCCGGTGTGGGGTAGTAAGCTCGGCTTTAAGCCATGTCATAGCGGCGTAGCACCGCAAAGAAGCGCAAAGCGCTTCATGCCATGTCTCTTTATAATGAACTCACCTATAGTGTATGGACAAAGAGATATCAGGCCATCTCTTGAGGGTAAACTTGTAGACGTCCAAAATTATACACTGAAACCAGGCTGGCACATGGCCTTTAATGTGTAGCCAGAAACACATGTAACTACATTATGTGAGTGAAAATAATTTCAACTATGATGCAGAATTCAAGGCTTAGTCCATTCTTGTATTATAGTCTGTTGTTTGACCCATGCGGAAAGATTCAAGTCGTCAGCGACATCTCTCCTAATGCATGATGGACATTACTGTGGGGACACTTATACCCTATATAGATATGTGGGGGATTGTTGGGTTTTGGTCTTTTTCAAAGTGAATTTTAGTCCCACATCGGCTAGACCAAAGGAGTTGTATCTCTATATATTAGCCTTGCTAGTTTAGAGATGCACATGTGGTGTGAAGGTGCACATGGGTGTGCCATGTGGGGTTATTTTTCTAATGGAAAAAAAAGGCTAAAACAACAATTGAAAGCATTCATGCTTTTTGTATTGGGAAATTTATTTCCATGGGAGCTAAGCCCCGTAGGGGCTTAGCGACTCGGACTCGGACTCAACTCGGGCTCATGGGCTCATGAGGCATAATGTGGCATTTTGTTGACGCACTTTGCACTTAGCACGACAGCATCATCGCTAGGCGTATAGTGCGTTTAAGTTGTGCTCGTTGCGCGAGCCACTTGCGCTGCCAGGCGTACGGCCAGGTTGCGCACGGGTTGCACCGGGTGCGCTGGTTGCGCACGTTGTGCAAGTGGCGCGCGTGGCGCACGTTGCGCGCGTGGCGCAAGTGGTGCACGTTGCGCGAGTGGCGCAGGTCGCGCAGGTTGCGCAAGGTGCGCAGTGCGCGTGGCGCAGGTTGGCGCAAGTGGCTCAGTGCGCAGTATGCAAGGCGCGCAGGGTGCTAGAGTGGCGCAACTTGCTTCAGATCATGCCTGTGCAGGATCTGAGCGATTACTGCACGTTCGGAGTGGTTATTACCACGTCCCGAATGTTGTGCTAACTGGACAGTTGCTACTCGGGCCTATCTATGGTCTCCTCTCTCTCACAGGCAAATGTACAATACAGAACACATTCAGAGAGTCACGAAAGTTTACAAGTGTTTCTTAACACAAGTAAACAGAGTCTGTGAGAGAGAAGAGAAGCTTTGCACCAGCGTTGCTTTTGCACGGGAGTCCGTGTACGATCCGAGGAGTCAGAAGAGCAGAAGTGTTCCAAAGTTCTCCGACGAACTTGCTGGTTCCTGGAAGCTATTCGTGTGGGGCGAATATAGCTTTGAGCAACGGTGATCATTCAGCCCAGCAGACCATCTTCATCTTTCGCCTGTCATCTTCTTCGTTGCTGTAATTACGAAATCTTTTTAGATTCTCGTAATATAATAACGAGATCTTCTTAGATCTTCGTTATACTTGCGCACCTTCCTAGAAGTGTTGCATTGGAACATTGTTCTTACAATTGTTTCAAATTCACAGTTTTCCATCGAAAAATTGTGCCCCGGAACTAACACTGATATCAGCTTCGATAATGAAATAGACTGTAATACAAAGATTGTAGCTTCATTAACTGTTTTCTAACCTTGAAGCGAGAGCTACCCTGTAGTATAAGTGCTTCATTAGCCTCCATGTCACGATGATGACCATCATCATTCTCGTCCAATTATTGTCTATGGGGTTGACTATGGATCATAAAAAAATTTCATATAAGATTTGGCAGTTTAATGACCGGTTGTTGATCTAAAGTCAATATTTTATGTTGGTGCCAAATTTCTAACTAAGGTAGCTAGAAGGTCATGTCGTTAAACCTAGATGACTACTTGGCATGTAGGTAGACCTTATATTTTGGATTGTAGTTTAAGCTAATACAAAGAAACACCTTCCTTTTTTTTTTTTTTTTTAGATTTGACTAGTTGGCAAGTAGGTAGGCCTACATTTTGGATTGTAGTTTAAGCTAATACAAAAGAAATACCTTCCAAATTTCTCTAGACTATATGAATAATCTATATAGAGATGAGATACAATAATTTGCTATAGGAAATTGCATTTGTTTACATGGGACTAGGATAATCTAGGATTTATTCCAGGTTGAACTTGTTAGTCTCAGACTACTTGTATCTTACTAATGAGTGGTTTCAAAGGTATCATGGTTCAATAACAAACTATTTCAATAGCAACCCAGCTATGCTACCATAGAGGAAAGTTCCAACAAACATAGTAATATATACGAAGCAACGCGTTCTTATTAGCCGTGGTGAATGCTATGTAGATGATGGAATTTGTCGGCATCACCAACTATGGCCAAGGAAATGTTCTGTGTTTGTGATCATGTGCTTGCAGCACCTTCGATCTGAAGAAGAAAACAGTGAGCATTAAGAGTTTATTGGAAATTCTGATGAATATATGGGATATTCTTAAATGGACATATTTTAGAATTTCATTGATGTGAAAGAATAAGTTTGTGAAGAGGGGAAGATAAGATCACATCTACAAATACGATTCTCTACAAATACGTTTCTGATTCTCAAGGCAAAGGTTAGGTATGGTTCACCATATTGTAATATAATTGAGTTTGTAATCTATATTATAATTCAAATGGGAGGGGTATAAATTATTTTGGTCATATACTTTATTATAAAAATATAATTATGTATGGATATAATATTTCTCTTCCTCCAATTCCAACAAGATTCGGACTGGAGGCCAATGAGCAAAGTGTTATACTCTGCCACAATGTTGGAATACGGTTCTATGAGAGAATGGGCCCCAACGTATCACTAGTTTGTCTGGAGAGTACTACCCTCACTCCTACAATAATATTTCCCTTTTAGCCTTGTCCTCGATGCATCGTCCAAGAATATTTGCAAAATAGCTGTGATGTTGTGTTAGACTATATCTTTTCATCATGAATATCTTCGTAGAACTTTGAAGTTTTTGGAATCAAATGAGCCGTCATAAAATCTGCCAAGGCTTGACCTTTGACTACTTTTTGCGAAACAAATATAATGTCATACAGAGACAATAGCATTGCCAAATTAAGCTTCGTCATGAGTACTCTGAGTGGATTGACTCTTGAGATGATGTGGATCGTATGCGTAGTAACGTAATGATGTGTCTCCTAAATGGAAAACATCACGACAAAATACTCTTATTCTACAGATTATACATGTGTTCAACCCATACGACTGAGGTAGTAAATAGTTTTTCATGTCCTTCATCACTCTTCTGCATGAGCAGCGCACCGAGAGAATGATCCATAGTCCGGACATACATCAATATGGTTTTCTACTCTTGGAAGGAGCCACCAGAACTGGAGGGTTCATCAATATTTCTTGATATCGTCAAATGTCTATTGACAGGCTTTGTTTCATACGAACGTTACACTTTTCTTCCTGAGTTGCATTAACGGTAGGCGTCGACCAGAGAGGTTTGATACGAACCTTTAAGCTATTCTTCCTTTAAGGCCTAATAGCTTTTTAAGGTTCTTCGAAGGATGCATGTTGAGGATAGCCTTGATTTTGTCTGGGTCAAGGTGAATATCCTTCGTTGTTATTACAAACCCAAGGAACTTATTGCTGGAGACCTCCAGGAAAGACTTGGTTGGGTTCATCTTGAGCTGGTGTGCACGCATTAGTTCGAAAATCATTCTCAAGTCTTGGAGATAATGTTGTTTGAGACGACTTTTGACATAAATATCGTCTACATAACATTCCACTATTTTTCGTAAATGGTTACAAAAAATTGCGCTCATAGCTCGCTGGTATGTAGTACCTGCATTCTTCAGTTTGAAGGGCATCTCCGTACAACAATATATCCCAACGGTGTTTAGAATGATGTGTGTTTCTTATCATCCAGGAACATGTTGATTTAGTTGTAGCCGGAGAACCAATCAATAAAAGACATCAGCTCGAAACCGTACATATTATCGATCATAATGTGTCGGTAATAGGCATATGTGTCGGTAATAGGCATAGGGAACTCGTCTTTTGGACAAGCAGCATTCAGATCACGTTAGGCGATGCAGACCTTGATCTTCTCGCTTTTCTTTATGTTTAGAACAACATTTGCAACCCAGTTGAGATGTTGTTCTTCGCAAATGATGATGCTTACTATTAGCTTCTTCACTTCGGTTTCGATAGCTTCAATGACGTCTATACGAAACCGTTGTCATTGTTGTTTAACCGGCTTGACATTTGGAAGTATATTTAGCCAGTTCATAGCTATTTGAGGGTCCAAGTCAGGCATATCCTTATAGCTCCTTGCGAAGACGTCAATGTACTCTCTTGTAAGTTGTATAAAAGATTGTTTCTCTTCTTTAGACAAGCTGTTGTTGATGAAGACTGGCTTAGGAGAAGACTCATCCCCAAGTCGATGTTAATTACTTCATCTTGAGTAGGTGGTTCCTGCTGCTCAAACTGCAACTCCCATTGTGACTCCCATCTTTGAGCCCAAGTATCAGCTTCGAAGGGTTCCAATGTCTGGTCATCTTCTTATGTACTTGGTTAATTGATGGCATATTAACAGACAAGATTTTTGAAGACATCTTCGATACTAATATCGGAGTACCATATGGAAGATTTCGAAGAATATGAATGTGCTTTGTCTTCTGCTTCAAACATCACAGGGGTCGGAGGAGAAGTGACATAACCCAATCCTCAATGAGTGCGATGATAATTATCTTCAGGTTTCCCTTCGGAGCAAAGTGACGTAATGACAGACGCCGTCCTTTGTCGAAATTTAGGTGTTAACCGCTTTTCAATCGTAACCCATCTTTTGAATAATGTTCTTAACTTTCGGACTATAGCGATAGAATTGAATTTTGCCTATATCTTGTTCAGAAACTTCTTCAGGTAGCTTCCAGTAAACCCTCCTAAATTTTTGAAATATTTTTATTTATTTAATTAGAATAATTATGGTATATATAGTGAGTATATATATATATACGGTATTATATATATATATATATATATATATATATTATATATATATATATATATAGTTTTACTTATATAATACTTGAATTTGAGGTTTATTCAGATAATTAATATGTATATAGATATATGATCTATCTATAAATTTTGTATTCCCTGTTTTCCAAATTTCTAAAATAGTATTCTTTTTATTATTTATTTAAATATTGTGCTTCGAAAAAAATATGTAATAAAATTTCTTTTAATGAAAGTCATAAGTATTTTGGAATAGTAAAAAGGTTTGCCAATTTATTTAAATAAGATTTGGATTTATGTAGATATACTTTAAACTTATTCTAATAGCCTCAAATATTATTTAAATTATTTTGATAATATTAAATATTAATTTGAACTATTGGTATAATCATTAATATTATTTTGAATTATTATTATCGATTAAGAATAGATTAATTTAAGTTTTAAAATTTATTTGATTTAAATAAATGGAAATATTTATCCATTAGGAATTTTTAAAGTTATCCAAATAGGAGTACTCAACCTAATAAAGGATAGCCTCCATCTTGTTTTTCAGACCATTCACAACAATTTTCTATCATCACCAATTGTGTATGTGCCCATGTTCATGTCCATTCCAATTCCTTTTTTTTATTTCTATTACATTACATTTTTTCTTCGTGTCCGACACATCAAATACCCAACCAAATTCCGAGCTCGTGTCGACATCCCGAGACGGACGATACATCACCCCTGCCACCACCTCCAGCAACAAACACCACCATCAACATCCCTCCTCCACCTGGCCACATTTGCGTCAATCGGTTTTCCCCGCATCCAAATATGGTTGCCTTTCTCGGAAAGTCCTGGCTGACTCCGCCGCCAGCTTCTGGAGCTCAGCCGGCCCCGACCTTGGTCGTCCTCGGCAGTGCAATTCGACCATCACATCTCCGCCACCTGATGATCAGCCCCGACCCTCCAGAGCTCTTTCCGGCCAACTCCGTTGACCTGTCGACCTCCTCGTCAACGCGAGCAGCCCCATCTCCGGTCCGACGTCGCTCCTCCATAGCTACTCCATAACTCCAACACTGCCACCACCAGATCTGCATCTCCAGCCGCTCAGCACCCTACGCATCGCTGACCTAGGCCACCGTCGCCGACGACGTGCAACGCCTGGCAGCCACATCCTCCACCATCACTTCACCACCGCTCCGCGTGGCTGACGACTTCGCCCGCGCCTCGTCGCGCCATATTATCCCCTCACCGCCGAGCCAACACTGAAAAACCCCTATGTAACTTTTTCTCCTTTCCTCCCCTTTGTTCTCTTTCCCCTCTGTAATTCTCTGTCTCTCTTCTTCCTTTCCTTCTCTCTTCCACTCCTCTCGTTCTCAATCTCACTTTCTCTCTCCATCTTACTTTCCTCTTTTCTTCTGGGTGAGTAAGAATAAATAGCTATTATTATTATTATATTATTATTATTATATTATTATTTATTTGGAGGAAACAATATACTTATAAATATATATTAAATTAACTATTAGATTTATTATTAACATTATCATTGATATTGATATTATTATTATTAATTATTGTTTTTATCAATATTATTTTTATTAAACAAAAAAAACATATTAATATTTTTAAAAATATATAGGGATATTTTAGCAAATGCCTCTATTCAAAATATTGAAAATAGCATATACACCCTCTTTTTTTAAAAACTAGCAATGCTCCCATTCATCTGTATGGAACAAATAAAACTTTAAGATATACCCCCTATTTCAAAATTTTGGTTGTTTTCAAAGGAATAAGGACATTGGTTAGTTTTTAAGAAAGTGGGTGTATATGCTAATTTTATATTTTGAATGTGGACATTTGCTGAAATATCCCAATATATATTGGCTCAACATGTAATTTTAAATTGCATTTGAAACCCTAAATATATTATTAAAGTATTCTTTCTATATATATATATATATATATATATATATATATATATATATCTTTATATAATATATATATTTCTCTCTCTCTCTCTCTCTCTCTCTCTATATATATATATATATATATATAATTTTTTCTTCTTCTTCTTCTTCTTCTTCTTCTTCAATCTATATATATATTCTTCTTCTTATTCTTATTTTCTTCTTCTTCTTCTTCTTCTTTTATATATATATATATTCTTCTTATTCTTATTTTCTTCTTCTTCTTCTTATATATATATATATATATATATATATATATATATATATATATATATAAAATAAGAATAAGAAGATATATATATATATATATATATCTATATATATATATATATATATATATATATATATATATATATATATTCTTCTTATTCTTATTTTCTTCTTTTATATATATATATATAAAAGAAGAAAATAAGAAGAAAATATTCTTATTTTCTTCTTTTATATATATATATATATATATATATATATATATATATATATATATATATATATATATATATTCTTCTTATTCTTATTTTCTTCTTTTATATATATATATATATATATATATATATATATATATATATATATATATATATATATATAAGAAGAAAATAAGAATAAGAAGAATATATATATATATATATATATATATATATATATATATATATATATATATATATATATATATATATATATATATAGCAAGCTGCAAATGGCCTCTAGCATAGTGGTTAAGAGAGATGCATGCGGCCCGAGTGGTTAGGAGATCGATTCCTTGTGGGCGCGTTCGCCACAATTACCTTCTTTCAAAATATATATATATATATATATATATATATATATATATATATATATATATATATATATATATATATATATATAGCAAGCTTCCTGGATTAACTTACGGGACAAAGTTACGGGAGCACTAAACATACACTTTTTCCTTCCGAATTTCTATTCTTTAAAAATTTACCTTTCCATTTTTAAAACAAATCTATCTTTGTTTTAAATAAACAAATTCTATCTATCAGTTTAATTTTAAAATAGACATGATCTTTTCTAAACAGATATTGATAATTTTTTTTAATTTTAAAAAGTATATAGATTTGTTTAAGAAATAATCTATCTTTCAAAACAAATCAATTTTAAAATATTAGTTTTAATTTTAATGTTAATATTAATATTAATATTAATACTTAATGTTAATGTTAATTTTAATAATTATTGTTAAATTAATGTTAATTTTAGTGTTAATTTTAATTCAGTTTTAACATTAATAATGAAAATTAAAAATTAAAAATTAAAATAATACTAAAATTAAAATTATACTTAACATTAAAATTAATATTATTATAATATTTAAAATAAACATTAGTATTAACATTAACGTTAACATTAATATTAATATTAATGTTAAAGTTAATATTAACATTAATATTAATATTAACATTAAGATTAGTATTAATATTTTTAAATATAGATTTGTTTTTAAAGATAGATTTAAGGATATATTATTTTCTAAATTTGCTTTTAAGGATAGATTATAGGTTAGATTATTTTTATCGAAAGATTTAGATGTAAATACTTTATATTTAAATAGATTTGTTTTGAAAGATACTATATTTGTTATATTTGTTTTTTAGAAAATATTAGATTATTTAAGGGAGACACGTATGTTTTTTCTTTTCTCTCTGTAAAGAATTTGTTTATTTTAAATCATCCCGTAACTTTGTCCGGTAAGTTACTCCCGTATAGGAAGGGGACTGTATATATATAGTTTTTATCTAAAAAAATATATTTGACAAAATTATGTTTTAGCGTAAAAATAATTTTTTAGAATTTCAACTATTTATCTAAAAATATTTGATTAATAAAAATGTAGTTTTAAATATTATAAATAGTTTTCAAGATAGTTATAAATATTTGTCTATGCAATTCCTTATATTATCAATTCTGACCGTGACTAATCGTACATTTCTATTTTCTTGCGGATTCAGACTTCTACATATCGACCCTGGCTACGTGGACTATTCTGGACATTGTCAGATCACTACGTCTCGATTTCGTAGAACCGATCGTCCTCTCATGGGTGTGATACCGTGCGAGCCTAAATTGTACTCTCGCAATGCGAATACCATAACGACTGATTACAACAGCTAAGAGATGGGGTCATCACACAGAAGTCCCGAAGCAGAAATGTTGAATAACACAAGTTGTATAGAAACAAAATCATCTTTATTGAATAATCAACTAAATTACGAAGGCACAAAGTCAAGATTACAATCACTTATGCTCACCTTGTCTTTAATTACAAGTCACTCTACTCAAATCACTTTTCTCTCTCTCATTTCTCAATACGATGATATTATGTCTGAAGGTTTTGCATATGCTTCAGAAGGCAATGTACATACATTATGTTCCGTATAGGTGAAACTCTAACGCGGTCGCACACCTTAAAACGCCAAGGAACTCTATGCCTTAGCGCGTTCAAGCAAGCTCCGCCCCGAACAAGTAAGTACCTGAACCTACGCATGAAAACTGGTGGGGCGTCAGTGCATAACCGTAATGGTGGGGGCATCTCGCCCACCATACAAAACCAACACGTTATTTTAGTGAGTGCAACTTATTCTTTTGTGGTCTTTCCAATCTTGTCTTAGGATTAATTTTCAATACATAGACTGTAAGCCCTCTGATTTTTGGAATTTTTATTTTATATAATTTTTATTCATTAAGTCGTATGTTATTTTTAATTACAACTATATAGGCACTTTGTTGTAGATTTGATTTTTGAAGCGTAGTATTAGCCAATTTCTCGAAACAAGTTCTATATTCGTGTTGTAGACGACTCTACTTCATTTTGGTATATCATGCCCCATTCAAACATGTTCCCTTGTATTACATTTTTCTTGCACAACTTTAGGGTCAAAATAGTCATTTTAGCCCTTAACGTAAAATTTCGTATAATTTTCTAGTCTGGTTTGAGACCCAATCCCTATCCAAATGTTTCGACCCAATATATGGTTTTGACCTATTTTGAGTCTACTACATACATACCAATAGTGTCCCACTCAATTGAGTTTCCATGTACTATTTATTTTCAAATGACATACAAGACCCAATTAGTAGACTTTCGGAGTCTATTTTGACTCGGTAAATTGTTTTGACCCAAACCTAATTTAACTAGCTTAGTGGAGCCTATCATATATTGCCATAACCTAATAGACCTATATTTGATTGATTTTTATCAATTAAATAGCAGCCATATTTGATTGGATCCATTATACACCACTCAATATTTTCCTTTCCATATTAGAAAATCTAATTAAATCTTTGGGATACATCTCACCATATCTTTTGATTGGATTACCAAATCTCTTTAAGTCAATTTCTATCAAACCCCTAACTCTTTTCCCCACCTTTCAATATATATTCTTCACCTAGATAGGCCCCCTCCATTAAGCCAAAACCGAAATTGCTCCCAGCCTAGGCCGCTGACAGCACCTTGCGGTGTACAACAGTTTTGTACCCCTTTTTGACCTCCCGTGACGCTCCACGAGGGTTTGTTGCGAAGTTAACACGACCCTCTACCATCCCATCAACCCCTCATACGTTCACAACCCCTTCAAGTGCCCCAAAATAGCCCTACAACTTAGCCAATTCCAGCAACATAATTCTGTGCGAACCAGTCGGTTGGTCATCTTCCTCGATGTGTTTCATCTACTTTCTAATGTCCGTTTGCCGCGAAACCAAAACTAACTTTTAAATTTACATGTCTACTTTATCTTCAGTTGGCCATCCACGTGGTTCTGCACGATTTGTTCGGAGCATCCGTTTTACGAACATGTGTCCAAGCTAAACCAATTTTGTTGCGTGTGAGTTTCCGGCGACTTGCGGAGAACCTCAACCTCTAGAAAAATATTGGTAACATTCCTAAAATCTTGTTCTATCATTCTAATATGCTCGTTGGTCATCTCGTCGAGTTTTTTATATTTTTAAAAATTTGTTTCCGTCATACAAGTTATCGAACGTAGAATTTCGTCGAATCTAATGTTATGTTCGAACCCAAAACTTCGTAGTATTTTTTAAAAAATGATTATTTGTATTTTTGCTATAAAAATTATATTTTTCATTATTTATGGATTAATTCCAAAGTTAACAAGTATTTTAAATTGATTTATTTCTGGGTCCAATCGGGTCGACTAGTTGGTTTACGGTGATACTAGTTTGGTATGATAATTAGAGGCTATTTTTCTAGCATATATTACAGTTAAATAATGATTGCTAATATTTTCAGAAAATATTTCAGAATTAAATACTATATTTCTATTTTATGAAAATATTATTTTTGTCATGTTGATACTAGTTTGATATAGTTATTTGACATTTGCTTTTCTTGAAAATGTATTATTCTATAATTATTTTTAAAATATTTTAAATAAATATTCCAGAAGTAAATATCATATTTTTATTTTATAAAAGTTTTATTTTTATTGTGATGGCTTGATACTAGATATATTAGATGCAGCTATATATGATATGATACTAGTCTAGGTAGAAGATATTGAGTCGAGGCTATATATAGTATGGTTGTAAAGATTGTGTGTGTGAGATTGATATGTCACTGATTGGTAGTTTGTATATTTATTCTAGGAATATGAGATGGTGTGACCAAGGGTATCGGAGTCGGACCGCAGTACGCACACTTGGGGAGTATATGCAAGTGTACCTTGCCAATATTTCAGTTTATCGCCATTTCCTTTATTTGTTGTGTTTTATTCTTGTTCATTATCATTGAGGACGTAGGATTAGTTGCTACTTTGTGTTCGTATTGTATTCAGGTGCCGATGACATCTTGTAGTCATCGAGTATCGACACTAGGCATTGCGTATACCATATTCGTATTCATTGACACGATAGACCAAAGGACACTGACACCATTCATGATACAGAGTCTACATGAGTATTTGTGGTTATGGATTTGCGATAGGATACTAGATTGTTGCTTGCACTTGTGACTTGCTATACTGGACTTGACTCGACTTGTTAGATCTAGGCATTGGGTGGGGTGAATATGACAGTCATATCAGACTATTTTTCTAGTTTGGCATCGTTTTCATACTTGGAACTAGGTTGATTTATTCAAGTTTGTCGTTGTCTCTGTAGCAGAGCTCTGGTGTTTATTGTTCTAGTTTGCCCTTGGTCCCACGACACGGTACCTTAGGTGTTTGCTTGCTGAGAAACTTGTGAGCCTCAGTGGCCTGAAGCCTGATATCCGGAACATGTTCTCACGTGCATATAACTTAGACTGGTTATGGTAGTTACCCTTCAGTTCATGCATTTACTTTATTGTTACAGTGGCATTTTTTTTATACCTTGCTGTGTCCCTAGAGGACCTAGTTATCTCTCTAGGTAGTTGCTTATGCAGAGATAGTATGTTGATCGTGGAGGTATTGCTATATTCAATTCAGGTATTTTATCGTGTTTCTATATTTTATACATTATTTATATTCTGCTATTTAGCCTATTTTTATGGACCTGTATTGTTCTTCAGGTCTAATCGAACATATATGTTATTGGACTGCAGACCATGACACATATTGTTTACTCTGGATGTTTCTTATTCTGCGGATTGAGATGTCTATATGTTAGTTGACTAGATGGATAAATGCAGAAAATCGAGATAACTTATACATATTCGAGTAGGGCTGGAGTCTATTTGATACGTAGCTGGCATGTATACGCATTCCTAGTCCTACGTATTTTGGAACTAGGGCGTTACATATTTTTTTGGTGGCCCATGCAGGTTTAGTTGGCCGTTTCGGTTACGTTACTGTACCGAATATAGTACTCATTGGTTTCTCAATCCACAACTGTCTTGACAATTCTTTTAGAATTTTTATATCGTTCTTGAACCTCGAATTTGCACTCAACTATTTTCCTTTGCTTCTCTTGTTCTTGCCTCTCGTCCCTTCCTATTTCGAAGTGACGAATTATCGTGATTTATAGAATTTATTATTATTTCTTAGGTAATTGGTTGCTTATTAAAAAATTTGGTTGCTTGATAGATATGAGGGGGTTGAGGATGCCATATGCCATAGGTATATAGTGGTATTATTTTTTTGTAATTAGTGGGCAATGGTTATAAAATTTTATGGCAGCATGTGTTTGATGAGATAGTATGAGCAAAGGTTGGTAGACGTTCTCAAAGTACAATGTGACTTTTTGGTGGTGAATTAATGATTGAAATGATTGAAGAAGTAGTTATGAATTTACAAACTTGAGAGAGAGGAGATTTGATTTAATTTAAACTTTGAGGAGGTTTTTATAAGATATACTCTTTTTGTGTATGAAAGATTGATAGACTCTAAGGTAGATAGAAGTGGTTTTCTCAGAGTCAAAGTAGAAAGAAATTTTTTGTGAAGCACTTCGATAGTGGTTGAGAAGGCAATCAAGTAAAATAATATTGAGGGATTTTAGCACTTTGACTTTGAAAATTTTCAGAAGAACAAATTATGGTTATTGAGTTAATGTGAAAAGAAGAAGAAGAAGAATTGGAGGATAGAGATTTGACTCAAAGAAAAAAGTGTCTTAAAGATTGAATTTAAAATACTATATATATAATTGATTTAGGAGATTTATAATTAGTAGATTGGTTAAAATTTGAGCTTGACCATGCAACGACTTACTCGAAGTACCGCTCGATCGAGGCAACTCCTTGCTCACGCGGGTGGCTTTGGTACACTTGCCTCTGCTTGGCCTTCACACTAATAAATTTTTTTCATTGCACTGCATAGGCTTGATAATAAAAGAGATGAACCCACATAGCTGAGGGAATAATCCCATTGTTTTGAGCCGGTCGGTATAGAACTTGAAATTATTGAGTTGTTGCCTAGATATTCCACGGTTGGCTTTCAAAGTTGGCATTGGATCTTTGACCGCACGAATTGGGTTAGGCAAGTTACGCCACGAGCTATCAACTCTATGTCATAGCAGGCACGTCTCCACGATCCCATTGCTTTGCATAGCAATTACATCCCACGGTCTCACTGTCGGTCTTATGGAAGATGGCAAGGTTATGGCACTTAAGGAACACGATTGTTCAAGTTGAGCACGTGTGCGGTCCCACGGTTCCACAGCTTGGTATTGTCACACGTTCCCACGGTCTCAAGACTCGTCATATAGAATATAGCTTGGGCGGCAGTGTCGCACGGAACACAATTGGTTTAAGGCACGAAACACGATTGTTTCAATGATAAGTATGCCACGATCTATGGCACATATGGAACACGTTTTGTTCAAGTTAAGTAGGAAGGCTATGCAGTAGCCATTTCCTGGGTTTTCAAAGAATGGAAAGTTCATGCGACCGTTTATCGCCGAGGCAGTCCATTGTTTGGAAGTCTCCAACGAAATATGAGACGTATCGTTTATGAGCACGATATGCAAAAGGTTTGAGTCATACCACAAATTAGGCCATGCATTTACGTGAGTCTAGATGAAGTATCGTAGGTGCGTGGTCATGGACAACTTATGCACAAGGTCGATGTTTCTTCGGACGAGGCCATGGATGAAACATGGTATAGCTGATGCTGGGTAGGCAACCAGGAATTCAATGGGCTTTCATTGGGGCTTGCTACCTGCATTAATCGACCCACCGACTTCCTTGCTATGTCCATGATGGCTAGTTAATGCCAGTGACCTTTCATATATATAAGGGGTGTGTTGAGCGGCAATTCGCATGCACGGTGTTGAGTCCCAAAGAGTATAACCACGGCATGAATGATTCAAGAAATGGGTGCACGGTATGTACTACAAGTTATGAAGCCTAAGATTTGGCTATAGTAAAGATACGTGCTTCGGCACGAGATGTGGCGTCGTGTTTGAGTCGTCAACATAAGTTCCATAAGTTAGAGATTGAGTTTCGAGTTTAAGTTAGGAAGGACCGTAAGACAAAGTTTGGTTAAGTCATGTTGAGTTATGAAGCACGACCTCGACTTGAAGCACGAACAGAGTTTATGGCACGACCATGTTGTTGCGTCTCCGAGTATGAGTCAAAAAAGGCAAGCACGAGTCGATATGTTGATGTTGTTGGCACAAGAATGGTCTAGAGGCACAAGGATAAGTATGTTATTGGTGTGAGGCACGGTGATGGTCTAGAGACACATAATAGGCTAGGAGTCTATCTAAAAATCGATCCTAAGGCAAGATTAGCAAGACAATCAAAAGAATAAGTAGCACTCAATAAATAAACGTGTTGATTTTGTATGGGTGGGCGAGGAGCTCACACCACCGGTACAGTTGTGTACTAACCACCCAACATTTTTCATGCGCAGGTTACAGGTACTTGCTCGTTGAGACGGAGCTCGCTTGGACGCGCTGAGGAATGGAGTTCCTTGTTGTTTCGAGACGTGCGACTGCATTGAAGACTTCACCTATACGGGACATAATATATGGATATCGCCTTTTGAACCACCCACAATGTTGTAAGCCTTCGGACATGAGCGATTGTAATTGAGAGAAGAGAGAGCTAAATGTTTGTAACCAGAGGAAAAGTGAGCTTTAGTGACTTGTAATCTTCGTTTTGCACCCTTGTAATCTTATTTCCAATATTAATAAAGAGTATCATTTTGTACATGTCTTTGTGTTTTTCAACTTCTCTACTCGGACATCTGTGCGACGATCCCGTCGCAAGCTGCTGTAATCGGCCGTTCTGGAATCCGCCTTGCCCGAGCGCAACCTAGGCTCGTGCGGTATCACGTCTTAGCGAGGACGATCGGTTCTGCGGAACCGGGGCGTGACATAATGGTATCAGAGCACGGCTTTACATCCTTGGACTTTCGATTGAATTCTTTAACCCTGATGGCTTCGTACTAAATATTGTTTCTACAATCGATATTGTTGGTGCACTCTCTCTCAATGTTCCGCGGAATGTTTCATATAATAAGTCTATATATTTTGTAAAATTGCACGAAGAAAATTTGGTTGAACAAAGATGGTTTCACGTATGGCACGGTTGGCTAAGTCGGGCTGGACATACACACCAAGATTTGCGTCGATAATAGCAAGTTATGTGCGGGATTCAAATTGTTTCAAAATAGGAATGTGTTTGACTTGATTCATAGAATGTAGGATGTCTATCGATAGAGGTGCCATCGGACGATGTTATCGTTAATGCGATATAGATGAACCTGCTTGGAATTTGAGGAATGGTTCGAACGGAGATTCGAAGTAATCGGTTGTGATTCAAAATTTGTTTCGAGGATTTATCGAGTAACTTCATCCCTGAGTGGTGTATGGACAACCTTGGGGATGTTGATCCACTAAGGATTGGGGTGCTAGTGGGTATATCAGCAAACGACACTAGTGCAAAGCCTTAGAAATGAGTATGACAGAGTTAGTCATGATTATAAATATCTCATGCGATATTTGAGTTAGATGAAAAAGAAGGTGACGCCTAGCGATTTGGGTTGGCATCGGTTATGAAATGTTGATGGGAAGAGTAGATAGATTGAATCAAGGAAAAGTTAAGGTGTAACGAAAAAATGACTTGGTCGAGAAATCGATATGGATCGTATACGAAAAGTTAGTATGATTGGAAGATAGCGTGCATGGAAATGATTCAAATATACGAGAATGACACTAAGGATTTGGGATAGATGTTGCTCGATGACTTGAGTTAGCATATAACCATGCGATTTGAGGAAATATGTGCTCGATGACTTAAGATAGACAGATGAACATACGTGATTTTGGGTTTGAACGAATTGATCATGTAACTAGTTTGAGGGATAATGATCAAATTTGATCTTGAATGTTGAGGAGATTATTGTATATCCAATTCGGATGATAGCATCAGTTGTACGACTCAGAGTTTGTTGCAAAGGAAGATCGTCAGGTTATGTATATCATCGATGGTATTGAGGCGTATCAAAGATCGATGTGCAATAACTCGGGGGTACTCTGATTCGAGGAATGATGATCGTGTTAAATGTTATTGTTCAGATGGATGCTATACTTGGAGTTTTGATAGCAATGAATGTCAAGCCCCGATTCTGCAGAATCGATAGTCGTCTTCTAGGCGTGATACCGTGCGAACCTAAGTTTCATACGCACAATGCAAGTCATAAGGTTATTCGAAACACAACAATAGAAAGTACATAGAGAAATTGAAAAACACATATGATATAGAAGAAACTGTACTTTATTGATAATGGTCATCATTTTACATGGCTCGATTACATCTTGATGTCGTGCGGGCTTACAAACTTGACTCAAAACGAACGATGATGAGATAGTCGTTCCATACATTACATCCCTTTATACAACTAGCATTTACGAACCACCTGGAATGGTAGGGAGTCGCGACACCTTCCTTGGACTGATGAAGAGAGTCTTCAAAATGATTCAGCAAGTCTTCGGCACGTGGACGAAGCTTCAAAACACGAACGTTGCCTTGCTAGCTGGCGCATTCCACTGAATTTTAGCACCTGTGGAGAGCGAGGATCGATACATTCACATGTACTGGTGGGTGGCTAATTAAATCCAAGCTCTTATTTGTTCAAGAGTCTTGTAAAACATGTTATATACTTGGTGATCTTTCTAACCATCCTGATGGATTGCATGTGAATATTTTATAAGACAAGCATATGGAAACTACAAGCATTTTACAATTATCAATGGCATAATCTCTATGCCTAAAGTAAACAAACCATATTCATCCTGTGTCATAGGGGTCAGATAAAGCAGTGTAAGGGTATGAAGGTCACTGGCAATGTCAAGCCATCTTGGACTATAGCTGGGTTAGTCGGCGATCATTTCGCGTCGGGTAGCGAGCCTTGTTCGAAAGTTTCCGAATCACCCGTGCCAGTTTTGCTAGCACTGCTATTCTCGTTCCTCCTAGGCCAAATCGGTTCCTTAGCCTAGGCAACCATTCGAGGAAACTACTTCTTGTGCACAAGTTGTCCAATGACGTACTATTCTTCTTTGTTCTTTAGAACTTAGCCCATTTTAAGGTACTTCGCCTTATCGTTGCGATACTCGTTTATCGATTCATTTGCACAGATCTATAGTAAATATGGCATAAGAAAGCATGTATCAGTTTCATGTTATAGCAGTTCTATAGCAAGTGTTCGTGAGGAATCGTGCCATAATTTATTGATTCAACACTATAAAGACAAGCATATTTCCTTTATGTTTATGATAGAATTAGAACCAGACGGTCGAGGGGAAGGAGGGAACCACTCAACTTGGGTTGATTGAGGCGAGGGATCGATTGGTTTGCGCTTAGACGGCGCCTACGCGATCACCTGAAATCGCATAAGCAACTGGTCAGAACACTGCGCAATTAGTTCGATAGGAAATACGAGGTTCGAAGAACGCAAGCATGAAAACCATCGAAAACATTCACAAAAACATAATTCGAAAAACCAAAGCCAAAGCAGCAAGTGTGGCATGAAAAGCAGAGCAATGAGAGGTCTCTCCCGACTAGCCGCAAAGTCCATCCTCGAGGCGCAACCCTCTGAGTATGGGACATGATTCTGAAAAAACCATTCTATAACGAGGAAAGAATCTTAAATCAATCGATCCCGTTCAATCGATCCCGATCAATTAGTTTCGACTAAATCGATAGCGACAGTGTTCCTTTATCGCGCACCCCATGGATGTGAAACAGGGCACGATGTAGGGACGGGGCACTACACCATAACCAACTAAGAAAAAGTTTCGTCTTCGAAACTTAAGAAGAGAACCTACTGCAAGGAAAATAGGGAAGGAAACTTTTCCTTCATCTCAGATTCGAGTTCCCAGGCCGACTCTTTGACCGAATGGTTTCTCCGGAGAACGCGAACAAGGGGGATCGCACAATTTCAAGGTAGCTTGTCCTTGCGCTCCAAGACTTGGACCAGTTCTTCCACATATGATAAGTCCACCTTCAGCTCCAACATACCAAAATCTACCACGTGGTTCGGATTGTGCACATATTTTCGTAGTTGTGAGACATAGAAGATATCGTACACATTCGACAGTGCTGGCGGCAATGCACTTAGAAGTCCATATACATCCATCCCCTTCCATACAACTTTTTTTTATCCATCTACATCATCCAAAAATTCTCCTTTTCACCATCTCTCCACCCAAACACCACTAAACCTCCAAAAAGCCCCCATCTCCTCCATCAAACCCGTCAAAACACCATTGCCATTCACCTTCAACTTATCAAGTAAGGAGGAAGCCAAGCACAAGTAAGGAGTTGTATTCTTGGACAAGAACCAACACCGACATCTAATCTTTTGAAGGCTTTCGGTATAAATTGGTTTTCTAGGCACGAGTATTCGTCCTTCCGAAATAGGAAAAGACGAGAATTCATGGTAATGAGTTCAAGAAGGAGGATTGACTTCAATTTTCGAGTTCCAAGGGCGATAGATAAGAGCAAAAGAATTTTCAAGCAGTTGTGGATTGAGATCATAATACAATATCCTATTGCAGGCTCGTTTGGTACAATAACGTAACCGAAACGATATGCTCTGACCTGCATGGGCCACCACAAAAACATGTAACGTCCCAGTCCCAAAATACGTAGGACTGGAAATGCGTATACATGCCAGCTACGTATCAAGTGGACTCCAGCCCAGCTCGAAAACATATAAGCTGTATAGTAACGAGCAACTATCTATACTAATCAATAATATTCCTGAGTCTCAATCCATAGTAATATAGAATACAAGATTGAATAATGTATAACATAGTGTGCACCCATGCTACATTTGTCCGAATAGACTCGAAAGAATAACTTGAGTCTACAAAAACTAGGCTAACAAGCATAATATGAATAAATAGAGATGAATATGTAACCACAAGATATACCTAAAATAGTAAATAGCAACCATCATGATCAGCAACCAAATTCGCTTAGTCGAATAGCTGAAGGGATTACCAGGTCCTCAGGGGACTAGTAAGGTACATAATATACGTGCCAAGGTACAAATATGATAGAAATATGATCTAAGGCAATCTAATGTATCCGGTCTATGTGTTATGCAAGTGAGAACATTTCCTAGAATATCAGACCTCGCCACTGAGGCTCACAAGCTCCTCAGCAGACTATTGTCCCTAGTACCGTGTCGTGGGACCAAGGACAATCAATAACAATAGCCAAAACTCTGCTGTAGAGATAAAGGCTCACAATAACAGGCTACAATACAAAAAGTCTGATACTGTAGTCAAGTTCTCCCCACACCATGTCTATTATCTAGCAATGTCAAGTCCACACATTCATCTCTAGAACAATAACAATAACAACGACTAGTAAACTACTACGAAGTCAATACCATGAATACACCTTGCATCATGAACGTGTCGGTGTCTTGTGGTTATTCGTGTAAATGGACACGACAATATGCACGTAATGTCTAATGACAATACTTGGTGTTATTATCATGACAATGGTACCCGTCTTTGAAACAGACACTAAGTATCAACGATCCTGCATAATGCTAATGCTAACAAAAAAACAACAAGAAAATAAAAGAAACAATCCATAACCAAGGCAAGGTACACTTGCCTGCAACCTCTGTCTGAGTGTATGCATGACCAATTCCAATATCTTTGTTATAATTTATAACTAACATGAATAATAATAATTTAATTTCCGAAAAATACTTATAAATATTATTCATATTACAATTAATATACTTTTATTGGTGAAAACTCAATCACAATAGCCCGATGTCGACACTACATCATAAATTCCACATTTGGCCTACTAATTGAGTCCGAAAACAATAAATAATGAAATATATTTAATTCTGGAATAATTAAAAAAATTAGTTAAAATAACATTTTTAACATCAGCCTTGCACAACAAAATAGTTTAGTATAGGTATATGAAGTATCAAAGCTTTTGGATACAAGGAACACATGATTTTCAGAGTTACGGAGTTACAACAAATGTCAAGATTTTTAATAAGATATGCGTTGAAAATCTCTTAGGTCTAGTTTCTTACCAAAATTATTAGGAAGAACCAATCAGAACAAAAATAGGCGAAAATCCACTCGCAACAGATCTGGTATGTTCTGGACACCATGTCGTAGAATTGACGCCACGACCAATCCGCTTAGAACTGTGTGATCCAGCGATCAGAGAAAGAAGTAAACACATAGAGGTAACTTCTAGTTTTGGTTTGAAGTCAACGGACGAGAAAAAGTAGATGAAACCTAGTCTAGAAGTCGACTAACCTGTTGTAACTTTCAGATTGCACTTCGGAGAAGTTTTGCCCAAAGAGACGCGTTGTGCACCTCTCTAATGGCCGCGAGATGGCTTCTACGCTTACTAGGATGAAAAGGACGTCGAGGGGGTCGCGAGAGTGGTGGTGAACGGCACGAAACTCGAGAAAAATTGGGTATGAAGTGGTCGGCCGAGAGGGGGGTCGGCTTATAGTGCTTTAGGGTTGGGGGTTGTGGCCGTGCGCATGTGTGGTTGTGTTGGGGTAGCAATATGGAGGGGGTTTTAGTTAGGGTTTTGATAGGTATTTATGTCATGGGAATTTGGGCTTTGGTTTGGACTAATTTGGTTAGGATTTGGCCCTCCAAAGGATTAATATGGTAATGTGTTTCCTTATTTGGTAGGTTGTCTGACCAAGTCAAAGATAGAGGATTTAATGCATATGGCTACAATTTAATCACTAAAAATCAATTAAATATATATCTAATCGATTTTGGCAACCTTAGATAGGCTCTAGCAAGTGGAGTTGGATAGGTTAGGATCCGAATATATTTTCTAGTCAAATTTAACCCGAAAAGTCAACCTATGGGTCTCATGTGCCATTTGCAAGTAAAACAAGTGGGAACTCGATTGAATGGCACACCCTAGGCATGTGCATCATAAGCTCAAAATAGGTAAAACCATATATTGGGTCAGCTGGTTCGATCTATGTCGAGTCCCGAACTCAAGTTGGAAGTTAGGTCTAGAATTACAGTAAACGGTCAAAATGGTCTAAGTTGACCCGAAGTCGTACGAAGTCAAAAGAAAGTTGGGGAACAAGTTTGGATTGGACATGATATATCAAATTAAAGGTAGGGGTGTCTAGAATTCAAATATGGAATTATATGTGAGAAATCGATACTTGTTGTCTTCAAAAATCATAGCTACGTTAAAGTACTACTATAATCATTATTGACTTAAAATATGGTTTAATATTAAAATATCCATATTAAATAAATAAAAATAATTAAAAATAAATTCCAAAAATCAGGTGGCTTACAGATGATCACTTTGGATACGAGTAATCATGAAGCCCTTTTCGTTTATAACCTTTTTGCAGAAAACTTCAAATTCAAAAAGTGCATCACTTTTATTTGATAAAAAATACCCAAGTGTATCGAGAAAAATCGTCAACAATAACAAAAGCGTAGAATTTTTCACCTAGATTGACGACTCTACTTGGTCCAAATAAATTCATGTGTAATAATTGCAAGGGTCTTGAAGTACTTACAACGTTTTAGGATTTAAATGATGACCTAGTTGCTTTGTTTTTCTCGCAATCAGAACATACCATGGCTCTCTTGAATAAAATTTTAGGTAACCATTTTACCAATTTTTTGATGATAGTCTTGATATGGTGTCCATGTTTGCATGTCCTAGTCTCATGTGCTATAGCCAGCTTTCATCTTTATTTGCTTTAAGGCACTTGCCTGCATTGTTAGTACTGTCTGATAAATAGAAAACATAAATGTTATCCTCCCTTATTCCTTCATAAAGTAAATCTCCAGTAGTCATATCATATATAAAATATTTATCTTTCACAAAGTTATTGCCATAACCATTATCGACAAGATGACTAATACTTAGCAGGTTATGCTTTAACTCTGTGACTAGACAAACGTCTTTCATGACGTGTAAGGAGGCATACCAACAATATTGTTACCAATTATATAACCTCTTCGATTATTTTCGAAGGAGGTGTATCCTTCTTTCTTCATCGATAGTGTAGCGAATAGAGATTTATCACCAAGTCATGTGTCGCGAACATCCACTATTTAGAATCTATTTGCTTCTAGCATGAGATGGTTAGCCCACCTATAAAACGAGTAGATGTGACATTTGCTACCCATTTCCTTAAGGGTCTAGAAATGTTAGTTTTAGGCATCCAAACATATATATTCATGTCTACAAGTTTTCTAACTCTACAAAACTGTAAGATGTCTCCATGTATACCACAGTATATACATGTAATTAGAGAGCTAGTGCTTGGTGTCATATTGTAAACATGATGCTTGTGTGTATTCCGTGGATACTTATAAAAAATACATGATTATGTGAAATATTAGGCTTATGTGCTTTCTTTGATCGTGTCCTTTTATGTGTATGTTGTGTCTCTGGACAGATCTTGGTTTGAGTAACAGTTATGACCTGTTTGTCCAACCTAATCTCTAACTTTTTAGAGATTGTTATTACCTCATCATACTTGACAGATATAACATCTACCTTCTATATAGCTCCAAAATATTTTTTCTTCTCTAGATCATATAACTCATTCAACTTTGCATAGTCATGATCTCTTTTCTCAAATTTTGTGAGCATCATTCAAGCTAAGCTTAAGAGCTGATATTTCTTTATCCGTGTTACTGGTGGAAGGTGTTTCTCGTATGTCTTTCAATAGGGATGACAACTTTTCAACTTCAGTCATGTAAGTTTTTATCTTTTTTCGAGATTGCTTATATTTGTCCAACACTTTCTTATGTTCATCTGATAAGTCTCTAAATGCATCAGAAAGTTCATCAAATGTAAAGTCATCATACACAGGATTGGTTGTTTCATGATCGAATGCCATTAAACATACATTCGTTGAATTGTTGGGTCTTTCCTTTTCTTCTGATTCACTGGCCTCGCTTTCATGCCAGATACTAGTATTTGCATACTTTCGGGATGATGATTTTCTGCTTGGTCTTTCGTAGCGACTTGTCTTTTTGGCCATTGGACAATCTTTCTTGATATGCCCTGTCTTCTTGTAACCATAGCATATAGTTTCTTCTTCATTGCTTTCTTGGTAATCTTTCTTCTTTCGGTTAGATTTCTCAAACATCAAGAATTTTTTTAAAGTTTTTTACAGGTTGAGCTTGTTCCTCACTAACCATGCGAGTCTTCATCATTTGTGATTTCGCTTGAGACTCTTTTAGCATGTGCTTTGAAGGCGATAGATTTATCCTTTGGTGTTGCTTCTTCAAAGTTTTGTAGGTCTAGCTCATGAGTCATCAGCTTGCCCATGAGTGTCTCCAGCGACATCGTGGTGAGATTGTTTCCTTTTATAATCGCAGTAGCCTTAGGATTCTAGTTCTTTGTTAGTCCTCTGAGCACTTTGCGAATCTTTTCATGATTTGAGTAATCCTTGCCAGCGAAAGATAAAGGATTACTAATATCAAGGAAACGAGTGAACATATGAGTGATTGATTCATTTGACTTCATCTTGAAGGCCTCATACTCATGTGTCAATCTGCTTTTGGATTTTCACTTGTTAAGTACCTTCATGAGTTACCTAAAAAAGTTTCCAAATATCTTGTGATGTGACACATATATATACTCTGTTGAACTCAGTCTTGTAAATGGTACAAAATAATGCATTGATCCCTCTTACGTCAAGACTGGCTTGTCTTTTCTTGATCCATGTATCTATCATGGGGATTATGTACAAGATTCCACCAATCACTATTCTAGGCAGTTTTTTGTAACTGTCTATGACTATAGAGTAAAGATCAAAGTCAGGTGATTTTAAGAAGAAACTCATTCGTATTTTCCAGTATGTGTAGTTTGTTCCATCAAATAGTGGGGGTCTATTTGTGGACTGCCCTTCACCGGTGAATATAGATTTCACGGCTGCCATATGTATACCCTCTAGAGTTTATGTATGAATATAACCTGCTCTGATACTAATTGTAGGATCGTTGAAAACATCTAGAGGGGGGTGAATAGAGTGTGTGTGTGCAGCCGAATAAAAATCACCACTAAAAGTTATAACACAGTAAAAATATAATATGAAGTAGGCAGTATTTAATAAATACACAATGTAAGGAGATCATAGAGAGAAAACTCAAACACCAATGTTTATACTGGTTTTCTTCTGAGAGGACTAGTATAGTATCGAGTATAGCTCGATATTGAATCCACTATCTTATGAAACACAAGCTTTGAATCCGAAGCACTTGTAGCTCCTTACAACACGTATTTTTTTTATCCTAAGAGCACTACTTCAACTTGCAAGCCTTTAATCCGAAGGACTTGCCGACTTCAGGAACATAACGAAAACTGAGATGTTTTCAAGCCTTTTGTACAATTCGACCAAACTTCTAGATTGAACCAAAACTGGCACCATATTTGCTAGGAGTTGCCAAGCATTGATTTGAAAGTGAAAAAGCTCTTTGAGAACACTTGAATGAATAGAGAAGAGATGATTGAGTGAGTTGAATGGAGAAATCCTCTCTATTTATAATATTCTCTGAGACATAACTCGGACAGAGTTCGGTAGTTCAACATTCAAAAAATCGAACGTTAGGAGCCTGTTCTTCCGGGTGACCCTCGGGAACTAGGTCAGGGAGACTGAGTTCGGTCCGAGTTCGGGCAGAACCTGGTCCAAGTTAGGTTGCCTTGTATCTAGATTGGGTCATGAAGAATTGGCATTGGGTTTTTGGTTTTTTTGGCTATTTGAGTTGAGGACTAGATTTGAATATGTGGACCGATCAAGGAATAGATTGGGTAGGCTATTTTGTAAATAGACTTTGTAGCTGAGCCATGTGCGAATCTTGTTCAACATTACATTTTTTCTACACTAAATAAATTGAAAAATACATAAGCACATAGAAAAAATGTTTTGATCAACGACGCGATTATCTTTGGCAAAGACTCTGATTGAGTGTAGCAGCATGATAGTAGTCATTCAACAGTAGTACCGTACATGTATATTATTTGTGTATATCGAACCGGAGTTTAAGTCGGTTATCAAAATCAGGTGTAACCAGACCAATGGGCCAACAAAATAGACCCCACTATTTGATGGAACAAACTACACATATTGGAAGACACATATGAGTTTCTTTCTCAAATCACTTGACTTTGATCTCTGGTCAATTGTCATAGACGGTTATAAAAAGCCGCCTAGAATAGTGATTGATGACAACCTTGTAGAGAAGTCCCGTGATAGATACAGACCTAGAGAAGACACAAGTCAGTCTTGATGCAAGAGCAATCAATGCATTATTCTATACCACTGACAAGACAGAGTTTAACAAAGTATCTATTTGTGCGACATCACATGAAAATTTGAAACTTCTTGAGGTAACTCACGAAGGTACTTCACAAGTGAAGGAATCCAAAATTAGTAGACTGACACAAGAGTATGAGGCTTTCAAGATGAAGCCAAATGAAACAATCACTCAGATGTTCACTCGTTTAACTAATTCTTTATCTTCTCTTGGCAAGGATTATACAAATCACAAGAAGATTTGTAAGGTACTCAGAGGACTGAACAAGAATTGGAATCCCAAGGCTACCGCAATCATATAAGGAAACAACCTCACCACAATGTTGCTGGAGACACTCATGGGAAAACTGATGACTCATGAGCTGGACCTAAACAACGTTGAAGAAGCTACACCAAAAAAAAAACTTAATTGCCTTTAAAGCCCATGCAAAGAAAATCTCAAGCGAAACAACCAACAATGAAGACTTTGATGGTGCGGAGCAAACCCTACTGGTAAAGAACTTCAAGAAATTATTGAGATTTGAAAAGTCAAACCGAAAGAAGAAAGATTTCCACGAGGGCAATAAAGAAGAAACCATATGTTATCGATGCAAGAAGACATGGCATAGCAAGAAAGATTGTCCAATGGCCAAGAATACCAGCCATTATGAACGATCACGCAGAAAGCCTTCATCACGGGAGTACGCAAATACCAGTATCTGGCATGAAAGTAAAGCCAGTGAGTTAGAGAAAGAAGAGAGACCCAATAATTTTGTGAATGTCTGCTTATTGGCATTCGATCAGGTATCAATCAATCATCTGTATGATGACTTTACTTTCGATGAACTTTCTGATGCATTAAGTGATTTGCTTGATGAACACACGAAGGTATTAGACAAATACAAGCAATCTCGAAAAGTGATCAGAGGTTCCACGACTGAAGTTGAAAGGTTGTCCACCTTGTTAAATGAAGGGACGCACCTTCAACCAGTAACACGGATGAAGTATCAACTCTTAAGCTTAGCTTACATGATGCTCTTAAAGATGTCAAGAAGAGAGATCATGTTTATGCGAAGCTCAATGAGTTATATGAGTTAGAGAAGAAGAAATATAACATAGTTACACAGAAGGTAGATGCCATATCTTCCAAGTATAATGATGAATGTGCTATCTCTAAAAAAGTTAGGGATTAAATTGGAAAATTAGGTCATACATGCTACTCAATCCAAGATTTGTCTTGTGACACAACATATACAAAATAGGACACGATCAAAGAAATCACGTAAACCAAATGGTAGACATCATCATGCATTCTATTACCAGTATCCATGAAAGTCACATAAGACTCATGTTTACACTGTGACACCAAGCACTAACTCTACAGTCAGTTGCACTTACTGTGGCAAATACGGTCATATCTCTCAGTACTTAAAAGTTAGAAAGCTTGTAGACATGAACATATATACATGGATACCGAAATCTAACATTTCTGGTGTAAGCTCCATGAATTTTTGGATATATTTTTATGTCTTTAATGTGAATAATTAATATTAATTTATATTTTAGGATCAATTAGACTTTTACATATTTTCTATTTATTGTAAATCATAATGACACAATCTCTAGTTCTAATGAGCTACATGTTTGACTTAGCCCAAACCTTGTCTAGACTCAACCCAGACACTTACACACCCTCACATGGTTCATGCTAAACACCATACACCATTGTCCTCTCTACACAAAACCAAACTTCAAGGTTCACCACTCAAAACCTTACATCTAAACTTTTAGAAAATAATTTCAGCTTTGCACCCACTAAAAGAAAAGTACCATTTTCTGACGGGTAGAAACCGTCATATATGACAATTTATGACGGTTTTTTTTGAAGCAGGTAACCGTCATGAACACGAGTGTTATAAAAGTTTAAAAAAAACCGTTATATATGACTTACACTTATATGACATTTTTTTTATTAAAAACGACATTAATATTATAATTATATACAACATATCTATCCTAAAGCGTTATGAATATGTTATATATACATAACGCTTACTAAAATGATCTGGTTCTGAAACCATTCAGAAAACGTTCATGAAACGTTATAAAAAGAACTTATACATAACAATTTGTAACGTTCTGTTCTTGTCATTCACACACATATATATCACCTGTCAATGCTCATAATTCAATGCGATATAAAAAGCATATTAATTCCTGAGACAACAGAAATATAAAATTTAACTAACATTTGAAATATTTCATTAAAAATATCCAAATATCATATCATCTTAATTACATTTCAAAATATATCACTCTTTTTCCAACTTTTATTTCACCAACATATCACCATTGCATTTCAATATCAAAAAATATATACATCTTTCCCTTTTAGGACAGCCGACCTCAAAACATTGAAACATCATTCACCAACACCAAATTGTGACATCTCTTCAAAAGCCAACATTGTATATCCCTTCAAAAGTCGAACACTGTACGTACCTACAAATAAAGAATAAATAAATGAATAAAGAGATATTATGATGATATTTCCAAATCAGATAGAAATATAAATGTAAGTATTAAAGAACATATGAAATTTTCATTCTATATAGCATATATCTAAATTTCTGTTTGAAATATTAGACGAAATCAATATATTTCTATGTATCAAGTCTATATAGACACATGTATCAATATTCAAGAACATATGAAATTTAGATCATAAAAGCTAACAAACTAACCTGATTCATATGAGAACCAGAACTAGAAAGTCACATGATCTCAATATTACGTACATGGAGCACCGAACTCATTTTCTCGTACTGTCAGTGTTTCTCGATAAAAGAATCAACTCATCTATAGAAATCAATGGTTTACATATTTGGAGTGATGAACTAATAAAGGCAGAGAAAAGTGGGGCTCAGAGATTTGTAGAAATGTTGCAACATGCGTTTCACCCATGTTGACAAAAATATCAGAGCCAATTGGAAAACTCACTTGATACTCAAGGCCGTGATACTCAGAAGTTAAAAGCAGCATATAGAGAGCAACATAATCACAAAATTTCCCAGAGATATTAAAGCCCAAACAAAACAGATTAAAAACCTTCCTGATACTCAAAAACAGAGGCAACATCATATATATAGAGAGGAAGAACCAAGTATGAAGGGAACAACTAACTATAGTGAAACCACTAAAAACTTCTTGATACTCGAAATAGAGGCAACAACATGTTAATCCCGGGGCTTGATCAAAGATGGTAGACTCGATGTCGAGATCAGAGGTTCAACAAACGTTCACCTTCTGATTATTCTCGAGATCCAAGAGGAACTCTATAATATGAATCTGATTACAAAAGCAACAATGATCAGAAAGTAAATATCTCGTTCTTCCTTGCAATCGCAATTGCAGACGGACAGAACTGAGTTACAACTCAGATGAAGGAGAAGAAAGAAGAAAGAAGAAAGAAGAAAGAAGAAGGGGAAAGGTTCTTGCTGGGGTGATTAAGATCACCGTTGCTCAAAGCAAGATTCTCCCCACCACGATCTACTTCCAGGAACCAGCAAGTTCACGAAGAACTTCTGGAACGCTCGTAAGTCAAAATTTGAGACTTGAACGGGCTTCCTGGACTTTACAGACTCCCTTAACTCTCTTCTTGGTGCATCTTTCAAAGGAGGCCAAGGGGCTCTATTTATAGAGTGGAGTTGAGACTTCACCTCTTCTTCTATCCGATGTGGGACTAAAATACCAATACTCAAAACTAGAGTTTGATATTTTAGATCATCCCACAATCAGCATAGAAGTGTGCCAGTCCACGCCTACCCCCCGAACACTCTCGTATATGCACGAGACATCCTGGAGTCCGTGTCCGAGTCCAAGTCCGCACAACAAAAATCAACTTGCATCCTTGTTGGATTTAATCCTTTTTCCTTCTAGGAAAATACTCCCACATGGCACAAACTTGTGCCCCACTACACCTCATGTGCACACCTCAACACAAGAAATGCATTATATTGAGATACTCACCATTTGGTGTAGCCGATGTGGGACTATCTTTTCTAGTCCAAAGGCAAAAACACCAACAATCCCCCACATATCTCAATATATGGGTTGAGCGTTCCCCACAGTGACTGCCCATCATGCATTAGGAGAGATGTCACTACGACTTGAATCTTCCCGCATAGGTTAAATAACAGCATGATACAAGAATGGACTAAGCCTTAAATTCTGCACCATAACTGCAATTCTTCCTACTCACATAATGACATCAACTGTGCTTCTGGCTGCACATTGAAGGCCTTGTGCCAGCCTGGTTTCAGTGTATAATTTTTGGGCGTCTACAAGTTTACTCTCAAGAGACGGCCTGATATCTCTGTCCATACACTATAGGTGAGTTCTTTATAAAGAGTCATGGCATGAAGCATTGCGCTTCTTTGCGGTGCTACGCCGCTATGACATGGCTTAAAGCCAAGGCTTTACCCCACCTGGGTATCTCATCGTAGTGTCATACTACTGTAGCATGAGGTCACAGGCCTCTTTGTAGTGCCAAACTACCCAGCATGAAGCCTTGCGCTTCTGTGCGGTTTTACGCCGCTATGACATGGCTCGCAAAGCCGAGGCTTTACCCTACCTGGTACATCTTCGTGGTGTCATGACACTGTAACATGAGGACATCGTCCTCTTTGTAGTGCTGTCTACCTCTCTTTATTACGATTATCATACAGCATTAGGCTACCTGCCTATTTGCGGTGCTACTCCGCTGTGACTTGGCTTGCAAAGCCGAGGCATTACCCCTACCTGGGAACCTAATGGTGGAGTCACCCCACTATAGCATGGAGTTACACTCTTTGTAGTGCTGCGCTACCGTGCTTCCTGTAAAGCACTCCAGGCATTCACTCTGCCTGAGAACTCATTAAGGCTTTTAAGCCAACCTTCCCACAAGATCCGTTTTTCGCAAAAAACAACAGTAGACAACAGTGGTTGTAGGTCCGTAACCTCTCCATGTCATAGAGGACAAGTACCCACTGTTCATGATATTCTTCTGGTTAATAGTCCTCCCTTGAACCAAAAGCTAGATGCCTAGTAGATTTCTCTTTGAACTAATAGCATAAAACTTTATGATAGGAATGTAATAACACAATATCAGAATGCCTTCAAGCCCATTTTACAAGCTGTGTCATCGACCAGCTGGCGCTTGAGGCCCTTGGTGAACGGATCCGCCAGGTTCTCCTGACTCCGAACATCAATCACTGCAATGACACCTCTCTTGATGAGATCGTTTACTGTCCTGTGCTTCAACCGCACAGTTCTCTTCTTCCCGTTGAAGAGATCATTCGATGCCACCGCTGTAACGCCCCAGAACCAAAATAATGGAGAGCGGGGGCATACATAGCCAGCTACGTATAATGAAATAGAATCCACTCCACTATACGGTCACGGCTGTTTAGATATATGAGGGTTTAACTACAATCCATAAGTCTCCTATGGTCAATGACAAGCCTAATTGCCTCAATCTCAATGCAAGCAAGAAAAGTTACAAGATGTAAGATCACCAAATATACAATAGTAAGGTGTCCCAAACATTACATATCCAGCTGATCATGAAGCTAGTCGTTACAAAATGTGAGGACTAGCAAGAGTTTAGTTATACATGATCAATCCTAGGATCTGTCAATCAAGATACAGTCCGTAGGCAGACAATAATAAGGTATGCAATACGAGCTAACAGGTGCTCGCCGGCTAAATGCCTCAAAATAAAATTTTTACAATAGAGTGGAAGAGCAAAAATAAACCCACTCGTTGCCATGGTCACGCCTGATGGTCAGCATCGGACTGGAAAGTCGGAAGATGCTCTGAAGCTGCTCCGAAATCTGGCCACACAAAACGAGCTGGGTCAGATCCCAGAAAGAGCAAGTGCCACAAAGGAGGCTTCACTTAAGAACTAAAACCAGCATATCAGAAATAAATATTAAAAGTAGTTACAAAAGAGCTTGGTAATAAAGAATAACAACAGTCATAGTGGAGTACGAGGGAACCATTCAAGTAGCCGGGTCACAACCCTTAAACCAAACAAGGACCGGGGTTGTAACCCTTCACCTGAATAGAACTCCGTCTCCAATTCCTGTTGGTAAGGTAAAACATTACAACCATGACGTGGGGTACAATAAGACAATAAACAAAGAGGGGACTAAGAACTGCTCTGGGAGCCAGGTTACAACCCTTAAACCAAATAAGGACCGGGGTTGTAATCCTTCGCCTGAACAGAACTGAGCCTCTGTTCTTTATTGTTAAAAGTGACAATCATGCGATCAAGCTTGCAATAATCGAGCACTGAAACTACACCATACAATCGCTCCCGGCCAATCAGTGACTACGGCTTTCTATATTAGCTAACTAGGGTTATCACAACATGCAGTGAGATGTTCCTCCAGCCACAAGCCCTGCAGCTAATCCAGGTTATCCAGACGACTTGGGTTCATTAAGCAGTACCTCGATCTTTTTCATATATCAGTAAATCTAGACTTGTGCCCTACTCGTCGGCAGGTTGCAAGTCCACAATGGTGGCCGGGATAACAAGATCGTCTGTAACTGGGAAAATCTCTCATGACTACTGAATTAGTCTAGTTATTAGCCTTAGCCATTTACCATAGGTACCCCTGACCGTGGTACTTAGGGATTCCTGTCCTAGACATGATGCAAACATTACTGGTTCAATTGTACAAACACAAATCACCCAAGGTGTCCAGGCCATTCAATCTTGTCATGTCATGTTCACTATCAGGAGTGCGCCGCATCGGGCCACTATCACGTCATGTCAAAAGTGTACCACAACGGGTCACCATCGTGTCAGGGAATAATTAATTTAGCACAAGTACACATTTAATAATTAAATATTAGAAGGTGCAAGGGTTGTGGGGGACTCATGCGGCTCGGAAAATTCCATGCGGCCAGCAGTCACTTGCTCATGCGGCTAAGCAATTAAATACGTGCATGCGGCTAGCAAAATATATAAATATGCAATATAATACGGCTCGCTATTGGTATGCGGCTGATTGTCTCCATGCTCCCATATGCGGCTTACTTTTAGCAAGTGCATGCAAGCAATGCCACAAGGCATGCATTAATTATGCATGCAAGCAATGGCCACGTGGGTTCAATATAATGCAAGCAAAGCTTGCACTAGCATGCGGCTGATGGAAGCCATATGCGGCTGGCTTAAGGAATTGCATTAAGAAAATGTATTATAATAAAAAATGTATTTAAGAATATATTAAAGAATGCATTAAATGCATTCTTACATGCTTATGCGGCTGGCTCTCCAAGGAAGGGCATTAGAAAAAATGCATTAAAAAAATGCATTTAAGAATGCCTTAAAAATGCATTCCTAAGGACTTATGCGGCTGTGCCAAAGAAATGTATTAATAATGCACTAAAGAAATGCATAGAAAAATGATGCACTAAAGAAATGCATAAAAAAATGCATTAAAGGATGCATTCAATGCACTAAAGGAATGCCATGCGGCTGGTGCCAAGAAAAGCATTAATAATGCATTAAGGAAATGCATTAATATGTTAATGCATGCATTAACATGCATTAACTAAAAGCATGCATCAATATGCATTAACTAAAATGCATTAACTAAAGATCCCTAAGCCATATGCGGCTATGCTTGGTATTCCAAGCAAAATGCACAGGCTAGTGCGTTTGCATGCTTGCATATGTTAATGCATTCATTAGCACATATATTAAATTAATGCATGCATTGGATTATGCATTAAAGTGGCATGCGGCTAGCTACTGTACATGTGCAGTCTTTAATGCATTAAAATATAATGCCTATGCGGCTGAGTGCTAAAAATGTCAATGCGGCTCAGCAAAATCCCATTGGTCAAATTGGACCAAACGAAATTCTCTGCAACATGGGGCTATCAACTAGCAAAAATATGCAAGTTTGATAGATCAAAACACCTGAAAACCGAAAATACCACAAAGCTAGATTTACAAGAATTTAACTATGGAAATGAAAAATGCCAAGCACTAAAGTGGATTAGAAACACATGAGGAAAACAATGGAACAATAAAAATAGACTTCCTCCATGAAGCAAGGTGCACTTGCCTAAACCTTCCACTCTCAGGTTGGTGGAGAAGTAATGGTGGGGAAGAAGAAGAGTAAATGAGGAGAGAGAATTGTGTAGTGGGATATTTAATGAAGGTGGTGGTAGGTGGGAGTGGTTTGGTCCACATAAAATCTAGCAAAACCGAACCATGCAAAACCAGGCCGAACCAAGTCAAGTTGGGCCGAACCAAACAAGGAGACATACAATACGGGTCTACATACGTACACGTATACCGAGATACGTAATATGAACAATGGTCATTACAACTCTACCCACCTTAAAAAAATTTCGTCCTCGAAATTTAATCAAGTGGCTAGAGATGCAAGGACAAGCTGTACTATTCACAGGCAAGCTATACTAGTCAAACAATCAAGCAATTATTCATGCAAGCAAGGAATCGAAGACATGAGGCATAGGAAAGATATTATACCTCACGAGTCAAACAGGTCGGAATATCGCGATCGGATATCATCCTCACGCTCCCACGTTGACTCTCCCAAAGAGTGATGACCCCAAGCAACACGGACTAACTTGATAGTCTTGTTCTTGAGTATCTTCTCTCTTTGGTCCAATATGGATACGGGTCTCTCCTCATACGAAAGGTTGGTACCCACAACCAATTCCGAATGATCTAGGATATGACTCGGGTCCGAAATATACCGTCGTAGTTGGGATACATGGAACACATCATACACCTCACTCAGGGATGACGGAAGAGCGAGACGATAGGACACATCTCCTACTCTCTCCAGAATGTCGAACGGCCCTATATACCTAGGACTAAGCTTTCCCCGTACGCCGAAACGAATGACGCCACGGTTAGGCGAGATCCTCAGGAATACATGGTCGCCGACAGAAAATTCAAGGGGACGCCGATAAGAATCGGCCCAATGGCGCTGACGATCTTGTGCAACGTGAAGATGATCTCTAACTCTCCTGACCACCTTAACTGTCTGAGTGATCATCTCTGGACCAAGCATCTGCCTCTCTCCCATATCGTCCCAGGCTAGTGGGGATCTACACTTCCTACCGCACAGTGCCTCGAACGGTGCCATCTGGATACTAGCTTGGAAACTGTTGTTGTACAAGAACTCCACCAGGTGCAGGTGATCTTCCCACGAACCACCGAAGTTGAGTGTACAAGATCTCAACATATCCTCTAGAGTCTGGATCGTGCGTTCCGACTGACCATCTGTCTACGGGTGATAAGCTGAGCTGAACTGGAGGTGAGTTTCCAAACTCTCTTGCAAGCTACGCCAAAAGTGCGACGTAAATCTTGAATCCCAGTCCGAGGTGATACTGACTGGTACACCGTGGAATCTGACAATCTGCCGAAGATACATCTCTGCTAGATGAGCTGTCGACTGACCAACTCTGAACGGGAGAAAATGAGCCACCTTCGTGAGCCTGTCAACTATAACCCAAATGGCATCTCTACCGGCTGGGGACCTAGGTAATCTAGTCACGAAATCCATGGTTATATGCTCCCACTTCCATTCTGGAATCGGCATTGGCTGAGGAAGTACAGCTGGTCTCTGGTGTTCAGCCTTGACTTGTTGGCAAACCAAACACCGAGAGACAAACCGAGCTATCTCCCTCTTCATGCCATTCCACCAAAAGTGCTGACGGATATCACGGTACATCTTCGTGCCGCCGGGATGAATTGAATACTGAGAACTGTGAGCTTCCGCCATCACCTCCTGCCTAATATCTCCACTGGGTACACAAAGACGCTTACCATGTCGAAGTGTACCGTTTTCATGAATGCATAGTTCTGGTCGTCACCCTGCTTCACATTCTGCTCTAAGCCGCTGAAGCTTAGAATCGGAGGACTGAGCTATCTTGATCCTCTCAACTATACTGGACTGAACTTGCATACAGGCCATCAATGCCACATTGGTAGAAAGGACAACTTCTATGCCCATCTTCTGAAGATCTGCCAACAACTCTGGTTGCGCTGTCAGAAAGTAAACTCCGGCTCTCCTGCTTAATGCATCTGCAACAACGTTGGCCTTCCCAGGATGATACTGCAGGTTGACATCATAATCCACAAGAAGCTCTAGCCATCTTCTCTGACGCATGTTAAGGTCCTTTTGGGTGAACACATACTTCAGACTCTTGTGGTCGGTGAAAATCTCCACCCTATCTCCATACAAGTAGTGTCTCCACAACTTAAGTGCAAACACTACTGCTGCCAGCTCTAAG